>JABMCL010001800.1:130000-257500 GCA_018857735.1 Alviniconcha marisindica
TCATCATCATCATTATCATCTTCAGCAGGGCGATGTCGTTGGGGTAGTTGCCGTAGTGCGAGTAGCGAGGGTGCTGCACGGCATAGCCTTCAGCGTTAGCCTGCGCTGCTTCAGACTATAGCGTGGTGCATAACCGAGTGTGTGCGATAGGTGTGGTGTGTGTGTGTGTTTGGTGTGTGTGTGTGTGTGTGTGTGTGTGTGTGTGTGTGTGTGTGTGTGTGTGTGTGTGTGTGTGTGTTGTGTGTGTGTGTGTGATGGGTGTGGGATACATATTTTAGGTATATGATGATGTTTTGATGTCATGTTTGGTTTCTGTGTGTGTGTGTGTGTGTGTGTGTGTGTGTGTGTGTGTGTGTGTGTGTGTGTGTGTGTGTTGTGTGTGTGTGTGCGTGTGTGCTGTGCTGTATGCGTGTTTGTGTGTTTGTGTGTGTGAGAGAGAGAGAGAGAGAGAGGGGGGGGGGGCAGGGACGGGGGGAGGAGGGAGAAATTGTTCTTGTTTTGTATTATGTTGCTCAAACACTTTCTGCAAAGCCAACTGTGATGATTGCTGTGACTGGAATCATGCTGCCTTGGTAAATGTGACGATTGTCGCTGTGACCGGAATCATACTGAGTTGGTGCCTACCAAGATGATTGCTTTGACTGGAATCATTCGTTCTCCCGGGTCTTTTCGGGACAAGTACTGGCTTCCCACGGATGCGAACAGGTTGGGGAGTCTTCGCCTGAAACCACAGCAAAATAACGAAGGCTTTTAGTTCCGTTCTTTGTCTGTTCAGTTTGGACTGCATGTATTTGACTGACTGATCAAGTGATTGATGGATGGATTTTTTCATCCTTTATGATTATGCGTGTGCGTTACGATTCTGATTACTCCTCTATAAAATGAGGACATACTTCAGTGTTGGTGATCTGACACTGACCCGTTCCCCCTCCCAGTATTCACATATATGTAACCCAGCTTCTTCAGATATTTACCTTATCGTACAGTTAGGACCCACCTACCCGCTGCTGGATCTCCCCCACCCTCATTAAACACACACACACACACACACACACACACACACACACCACACACACACACACACACACACACACACACACACGCACACACACCCACGAGTGCACGCACACGCACGCACACACACACACGCACTCACCTCAGCACGCACGCGAGCGCGCGCGCGCGCACACACACACACGCACGCGCGCATCTAGCACGCACACGCACACACATATACGCACGCGCACGCACGCGCACGCACGCACACACGCACGCACACGTACGCACGTACGCACAGACACACACGCACGCATGCACACATACACGCGCACACGCACACACACACGCATACAAGTACATGCGTGCGCACGCACGCACGAACGCACGCGCACGCACGCACACACACACACACACACACACACACACACGCACACACACTCACACACACATACACACACCACACACACTCCACACACATACACACACACACACACACACACACACACACACACACACCACTCACACACACACACACCACACACACACACACACACACACACACACACACACACACACACACACACACACACACACACACACACACACACACACACACACACACACACACACACACACACACACACACACACACACGTACCCCATCATACAGTGGGCGGCAGTGAGAACCCATCTGCCGGCTATCAATGTGCCCCCACAGAAATGCCAGAAACGCCGCCGTCCGAAGTCAAAGTACTGCAAAGACACCTGCCAAGGCCACTCCCCGGGCTTCGAACCCAAGCCCCCTACGATATTCCTGGCCGTCTTGATGCCGCAGAGTCCTGTGGGGGGGAAAACAGATGTGTAGGCCTCTACAATAATTGAAAATATTAATTTATTCAGTATTCTCCGTTTTAGAACGGACAGAAAGTACCACCCAGTCATTGAAACAAGATGCAATAAACGACTAAACTAGCTTCTAAATAAAATCTACCACCCAGTCATTGAAACAAGATGCAAAATACGACTAAACTAGCTTCTAAATAAAATCTACCACCCAGTCATTAAAACATGACGCAATGTACGACTAAACTAACTTCTAAAATAAAATCTACCACCCAGTTATTAAAACAAGATGCAATGTACGACTAAACTAGCTTCTAAATAAAATCTAAACACAGGAAAGTTTAAAATGAACGCTTATTCAACATGACACCACAAACATTATGTTTGTTGCTGTTGTTGTTGTTGTGTGTGTGTGTGTGTGTGTGTGTGTGTGTGTGTGTGTGTGTGTGTGTGTGTGTGTGTTTAGCTTCTAAAGCTTTCTGTTAAATTTATTATTATCCCCAACAAACTACAGAATGCAGGCATATGTCATGACCTCCTCCCCCACCCCTTCCGCCCCCTCCCCACTCCTTCGTTTGTTTCAACGTGAAGACCGAATCTCGTTTTCAGAAAGTCAGCACCATTTCTTCACAGCCAGAATTTTTTTACCAGTTATCTCATTTAATGACATAATTATGAGGTTTCATCAGCTAAATCATTTGCGTAGTTCTGGGAGCTGTAACCGCCATAAGACAGCAAGCCTCTAGTGTGTTGTACAGCGCCATGAAGTAGCCTCCCTTGTGTTTACTCACACGACTCGTGCCCAGCTCCCGAAGGCGAATCGGGTCTTTGTTGTTGTGTTCGGGTGACGTACGTCTTTCGCGCGCTAATTAACTCCCTTTGCTTGTTGATTCTGCTCAGTACGTTGTTTGCACGTCCTGAGGTGCTCCTGTGCGGTTAGTGCTAGGCCGGCCTAGCTTGTTCAGTGTGTGGTGTGTGTGTGTGTCTTTTCTCTGTGCGAGTGTAATTTCTTTGTGGTGTGTGTGTGTGTGTGTGTGTGTGTGTGTGTGTGTTTGTCTGTCTGTTTTCTCTGTGCTTTCTTTATGTTTTTTCAAGTTCTGTCAGTGTATATTTTCTCTGTGCGAGTGTGCTTTCCGTGGGGGGGTGGGGGTGGGGGGGGGGGGGAGTATGGGGGGGGGGGGGTTTCTCTGTGATGAATGTGCTTCCTGTGTGTGTGTGTGTGTGTGTGTGTGTGTGTGTGTGGTGTGTGTGTGTGTGTGTGTGTGTGTGAGCATCTCTCTCTCTCTCTCTCTCTCTCTCTCTCTCTCTCTCTCTCTCTCTCTCTCTCTCTCTCTCTCTCTCTCTCTCTCTCTGTGGTGTGGTGTTCACAAGCACCTGAAGTTGTTGCTTTGAGAACTTGATCAAATATTTACCAGGCAAAACAGTCAGAAATAGCGACATTTGTCAACACAGGGACATTCATCGCAACTGCCGAATAATTGTGGTGCTGATCTGCACGCACTCACACACACACACACACACACACACACACACACACACACACACACACACACACACACACACACACACACACACACACACACACACACACACACACACACACACACACACACACACACACACACACACACACACACACACACACACACATGCACGAACTGACGAACACCGGCGAGACACACACACAAGCACTCACACCCTTGTTTAATAAAACACAAAAACAACATAGCTCAACCAAAAACAGATAAGTGGCTTAGCTCTCCACCTCATTTTTCATCGCTTTTCACCGTTTAGCTGTTGTTTAAGTGTCATTTTGTAGCTTGATAAAGGGGATCACCCCGAAAATTCGCATGTTGTGTTTTGTCCTAATAAATAACGTTCTTTGGAACCTTTTATATGTTTGGATACTGAATTTTGAGTCAAATAAACACATCGACGAGAACAAAACGGTAATACGTCAAACGAGCGTAAAACGTACTTCTAGCTACAGTCTACACAATCAACGGGCTCACCGGAGTTGATGCCGTTGGGTCCTCCAATAGTACGTGGAGGTTCCGCAACGATCGGCCACCTGGTGGGTAGTCTCCGAGTGAAATAATTCTCTGTCATCCGCCTCGTTATCGCTTCTGTCGACGTTGTTGTCGCCGGTGGTGCCGTGGTGGTGGTGGTTGCGGCGGTAGTGGTGGTGGCGGCGGTGGTGGTTGTGTCAGATCTTTTGTATTCTTTGCACGTTCGCTCGTCACCAGCCACGCACGTGTGCAGTTCGCTGGAGTAAATGCCCAAGTTGCACATCTGGGGTGCGTACACACGCCCCATGGTGCAGGTGAAATATTTCCTGCAGTCAGTGGCATCGGCCACGGTGGTCAGAGGTGCACAAGATGTACACGGCGGCGTGGGTTTACACGCTCCCGATGACTGACAGAAGAAAACCGTTAAAACAGTCAGTACAAGCACTTGTCTGTTCAAGGCTCCTCCAACCCATATTGCTGTCGGGGGTGAGTCTGTCTGATGGAACGGCTTCTGCGTGAGTTTTCGGCGCGCCTGGTTTGAAGTGTCTCGACCTGCTGTGCCTGAGTGCTGTAAGTACAAGCCGTTCGTGGTTTCCATGTTTCCCCACTGACACATAGACACACAGACGGGCGAGCTAAAGCTGTGGACTGTAAGTCATCTGCGGCCTTCCTTATTCTACTCGAGATATGTTGATTTTCGCTCCAACTACTGTTGAAGAACTCTAGTCGTTTCTCATCGTTGTTATTCTGGTGTTGCAACGATAACTAGGCTGTGTTTTTTTTTCTGTTTTTTTTTTTTTAAATTTGTAATTCTACATCAGTTAGAATAAATACTACCGTTACAAACTTAAAACCGACAACTAACTCTTTTGGCTGAGTTCAGTTTGAATATATTTCCTCCAGTCGTAATCCATGTTCTAAACGATAGATGTTCTGGTGTAATGGCAATACAAAGTCCGACTAAATGAGAAATGTCATCCTTCTAGTTACACTTTCCCTCAGTTTTGTTATCTTAACAGTCGTTGTAATATAGTTCTCTGCCTTTTTAATTTCGAGCATAATCGCTCTGTACTATTAAAAACACAACACCATATATATCAGTCTCCAGGGGTTACATATAGTCGGTGTGTCACGTGTACTCTCTGTTCCAAAAGGGAAAAACCTCGTTCCATTTCGAGTTTATATAGACATCCTCTTTTCGGTCAATCCTCGACTGCACTACAGATCCGGCCACCGAGCTGAGATCCGATTCTACGCACGTGCATCTCGAGAACCAAAGGTTCGTGGCGCCTGTACAAAAAGCAGGCACGCGCCACGTGTGTGCACACTTTAATCCCCGAAAGCCACAACTGCACTTAGTTGTCAGGGTGAAGGGAATTGTGTTTTCCGATGTAGGACCAGGTGAGTTTCTTTGACCTCCCTTTACCGCAAGCTTAAGCGACGGTGTGAAATGATTAAAGGTGACCCGAAGCAGAGCAGTATCAAGATTCAAGTTTCAAGATTACTTTATTATCTCATTCGAGAAATTAAAACGTAACTGAACATTAACCACATTACAGTACACAGTAACACATATTGTATATTTTAGAACTCAAAGAACAGTTATTGAATATACAAAAGTTATTAAAACGTAACTGAACATTAACCACATTACAGTTCACAATAACACATGTTGTATATTTTAGAACTCAAAGAACAATTACTGAAGATACAAAAGTTACATATCAAACAAGCTAGTAATATACGTAACTTGCGTAATTTATAATCACGGGCCTGGCTGACAGGAAATGGATATATCATAAAAAGTATTTTTTTAAATAGACCACGGATATAATTATTATCAATTTTTTTTTTTTTTTTTAATAGACACACAATAGTAGTTCAGTCGATTCCCGGTCGTGTTTGTTAAATAGCGACGTTTAAAAGTCGCGAAAACAAGACTGTGAGTGCTGGGATGCCAGTGTGGGAAAAGTACCAATTACGACGTCACTGAGAACGAGCCAGACTTTTTCTGCTCTTCGTCGGTAAAGAGCGCACCACTGAACATGTCTGCATCCTGAGGAGATCAGTTTCGAAGCAACAACAAGAATAACATCAAAAGTACTTGTTTTGTATAAGTACTGATTAAAAAAATAAAATAATCGTGAATCCTGCTCCCGGAAATAATTGCGCATTTTCTACTTTTTTTGTCCAACGCGTCTTTGTTTGGGTTCCTCTTTAAATCCTACACCCGATTGTGTCGAGTTCGGCCTTGTTCTCTACGAGTTGTACTCCACCGAATTAGTTCACCAGTCTTCGTCACAGATAGCGCCTTAAACGTGCCACGCTCTGTAATCCGGTGCTAAGTTAATAACACCCACCATCCCGCCGAAACACACTCACCAACGCGGCACGCGCACACACACACAATGCATACACACTCATTGACATACGCTATGCACATCTCTCTCTCTCTCTCTCTCTCTCTCTCTCTCTCTCTCTCTCTCTCTCTCTCTCTCTCTCTCTCTCTCTCTCTCCTCTTCACACACACACACACACACACACACACCACACACACACACACCACACACACACACACCCACACACACACACACACACACACACACACACACACAACAACCACACCACACACCACACACACACACTCCTTTACCACTCGTTGACACACGCTATGCACATCTCTCTCTCTCTCTCTCTCTCTCTCTCTCTCTCTCTCTCTCTCTCTCTCTCTCTCTCTCTCTCTCTCTCTCTCTCCTCTCTCTCTCTCTCTCTCTCTACACACACACACACACACGTGACACACACCACACCATCTCCACACACACACACACACACACACACACACACACACACACACACACACACACAACACACACACACACACACACACACACACACACACACACACACACACACACACACACACCACACACACAC
Organism: Alviniconcha marisindica; assembly: GCA_018857735.1. NCBI lineage: Eukaryota > Metazoa > Mollusca > Gastropoda > Provannidae > Alviniconcha > Alviniconcha marisindica. Next base: position 136,789 of record JABMCL010001800.1, read on the forward strand.
GTACGCACACAAAACAACACACACACCCACGACACACACACACACCACACCCATACACACACCCATTCACTCTGCACCCTTCGCGCTCCCCTTCCCTACCACCCCCCCCCCCTCCTCACTCACACTGACCCACACACTACCTACTACCTATACACACATTGACCCACACACTACCTACCTACACACACACACACACACTGACCCACACATTACCTACCGGCTACCTACCTACCGGCTACCTACCTACCTACCTACACACACACACACACACGTGCGCGCGCGCGCGCAGACACACACACACACACACACACACACACGCACGCACGCACACATACACACACACACACACACACGCAAACACACATATATATATTCAGCCTATTCTCTGTTTCTTAACAGCCGAGCTTCAAAGTCTAGACAGCAACCATGCAGTCACTGAATTCTCCGCATGTGCTTGAGCACTGTCATCCCGCTGGGCCGGTTGTTTGCCAGATAAATCGACCACGTTCCCTTCCGTTCCACTCCTTTCTTTCTTTTTTCTTTCCTCCCCCCCCCCCCCCCCCCCCCCCCCCTCTCGCTCTCTCTCTCTTAGCACAGGTTCGGTTTCTTTAATTATTCATTACCACTGCCGCTTTCTGTCAACACCCACAGTCGTTGCTGTGGGTGGAGAGAGGGTTTCCCAAAAGACAAGAAAGACATTCCATTGATGTTCAAACGGCACTCGGTTGTAACTATGCGCAGATATTTATGCCGTTTGGCACAGTACATTTGGACGTTCCCTAAAGGAATGTGAAATACCGGCAGACCAACAGGTTACCGAAGACAGTCTGGTGTCTTTGATGCTGCATAGCTGACGGGGGTGGGGGAGGGAGGCGACAGTCACTGCTAACACCCCCACCCTCCAGTTTCTGTTGCACACCCCACCCCGAACATACACATATAACATGCATACGATAATCGCGTATGTATTTGGAAGTGTGTCAGAAGTGCTACTGCTTGAAGAGTTTATATACATTTTAGAAGAGATTTAAAAGTGAGATAGAAAACACACACAGTCACGTTCCCTCTTAACCATCACTACCACCCAAGAAACAACACAAAAACGAAACACACGGTTAAAAACACAGCACTATTGGTTCGCATATGATTTACGTGTTTTCGTCTTATTCGTGATTGATCGAACAATTAATTTTGTTGTCCTCAAAAACAATCCAACCTCGCTTTCGCTATCGGGACCCGCCGTGACCTAGTTCGTTAAGCAATGCCTCATGTCTACAGAACCCATGCTCGTTTTCAAGTAACCTGCAATGGCTTAACGTTTGCCAACAAATCTGTAGAATACTAGCTTACTTGAATAGTAACACACACACACACACACACACACACACACACACACACACACACACACACACACACACACACACACACACACACACACACACCACACCACTCACCCCACACACACAACCCACCCACCACCACCCACCCACCCACATCACCCACACACACTCACTCACTCACACACACACACACACACACACACACACACACACACACACACACACACAACACACACCACACACCACACACACACACACACACACACACACACACACACACACACACACACACACACACACACACCTCACTCACACACACACACACACACACACAACACACACACACACACACACACACACCACACACTCACATATGCAGCAGCACACGCACGCACAACACACCACAAACGGAGCCCGCACAACAGAAGGAATCGTAACGAGGGGAGGGAGGGTAACTGCGATTTAATAATAAATAATCAATTTACTTGAAAATAAAACCGTGCATTAAAACAAAAATTATGTACCTGTTCTTTTGAAATTATTTGTTACTCACTCTCATCGTAAGAAAAAAAAAAAATTTAAATAAACAGTTATTTTACTTAGTACCGCTTTTAAAGTACTTGTTTTATATTAGTGTAAAATTTATTAAGTATGTATTAAGATGAAGATTGCTTGTATATGATATGTTAGTAAATGTAAATCGTATATATTATGTACATGTATGTGAACAAGCGCGTTCAGCTCGCTCAGCGGGAAATGTGCTATAGAAAATTTATGTATTATTATTATTATCATTGTATAAATAGGGGAGGCAAGGAAGAAGACAGAATTTGGAATCACTAGCGGTATGGTTTGTAGAGATGAGTTTTCAACGCAGTTTTGAAGGCACGGGAGGATTGAATGTGACGGATGTCAGTTTTACCTGACTGACCGAACTGTCCTATCCATGCGGGTTGCGCTGTAGCTGGGGTGACTCCGGGGTCGCCGTAAGTAAAACCCACGCAGGAACCCGTTTGTGCCATTGGCTGACTTTTGACTGAACACAGGACAGGGAATGAATGAAATTAATAAATGTTACATTTGTGTCAATTAAACTAACAAACTATAAGAACTGGATAAGCAAAGAATTATTTAAAAAATTCAAATCGGCACACAAGCGGCTAGGACAGGAACTTAGGACCGGATCAGACGACAGGTAAATAAATCAGACAGGTAAGCAAATAAGAAGGAAAGGCACGAAGGAAGGAGGAAATAAAATAACAAAACTTGACGAACAAAAAGGGAGAATTTTTAAAAAAAAATAAAAAAAATTGCACTAAGTAATCAAACAAATAAACTAATTTCTACTTTAGCTGCATAAGCCAATACGTAAATGCATTAGTGAAATGTCAATAGGCCTATATAAATAAAATCAACAACGCAAGCGTCGTGGCTCAAAATAGTGTGAAAGTGAAAAACCGTATGGTCTTCCTTTAAAACAATTATTTTTGAAGTCTTTCAACATAAGTGATATTAGACGGATCTTACAATTATCAAGATAACAGCGTATATCATCAAGTTACACCAAAACAATAACAAACAAAAAATTAAACACACACACACACACACACACACACACACACACACACACACACACACACACACACACACACACACACACACACACACACACACACACACACACACACACACAAGCGTGTCTTTGCTCCCTTGTTTAGTATAATAAACATATACCTTGAAACAAGGAGGACGTCGTCCAGATCTGACGATTATTCAGCTCAATATAATGCACAGACAGTCCTCGCAAAGCCAGCAAAGAAACGAATTATGTTGATATAATGTATCACTGCGTGAATACATCCAGACGTCTTTAAAAACGACGATATCACGTGAGCAAGTTGGGTGTACTGCATGAAAAATTAAAAGTAATTTCACATTCACGACTGTGTCGATCGAACGACTTTGTTGTGTGTGCGTTTGTGCCGCATGTGTGTGTGTGTGTTGTGTGTGTGTGTGTGTGTGTGTGTGTGTGTGTGTGTGTGTGTGTGTGTGTGTGTGTGTGTGTGTGTGTGTACACGTGCAATGATATAAATTTGCACTCGTCCTCTCATTATATATAATACGCCGTTTATTTCAGTATTTCAGGTAGACAGTTCTTTCGTTGCTTGTTTATTTGCATTGGTTATTTGTTCCTTCGTTCAAACAACACTAACAACAACAACAAAATAGCAAGAGCAACAATGAAAAGGACAATATCAACACAGCAAGAAAAACGACAAAACAACAAAAACAATACAACAATACATGGACACAACGACGACGACGTAAATAGCAACCACAGGATTTACATGTCAGCATAATTCTGCCGTTAATCAACCCTGCACCAGATAATTATGCCTGGGACATTGAACCACTACAGCTGGAAGTGCCAGCATCTTTCTCTGTTACTGTTCCTCGGTTAAAATCCTGAGGTTCACGCAGTGATGGGTGAGGGTGAGAAAATAGCGTAAGTGTGCAGCCGTTTCCCAACACTTGTAAATACAAGTGCAGTTTTACTCGCCTCTCCGGCAATTGTCACTCCGACTTCGGAGATTTCAATAATGGAAATCTGAAACAAGAATGACTGCTAATAATCTTTCAATAATGGAAATCTGAAACAAGAATGACTGCTAATAATCTTTCAATAATGGAAATCTGAAACAAGAATGACTGCTAATAATCTTTCAATAAGTGGAGTTTGTCATGTCATGAACATTACTAGAGTTCAAAGTAATCTGGCATGGGGACTTCTTGACACAACAAACTTCTTCTTTTTTCTTTTTTCTTTTTAAGTGTTCACTGTTCCTTGCGGCGGGAAATTCGGGCCGCCTTACCTGGGAAAGGCACAGCAGCCGCAAGAGCAGCGCTACCCATTCCTATCAGTGTGTGCCGTATTTTCGTGTGTTCAAAAAATGGTATGGCTACCAGTGTTTGGGATTTTTAACGTGCGCATAGATGTTGATGCATGCGATTGCACACGGGGGCTGTACGGACACAGGAAGAGAGTCTGCACTAGAAGTTGATTCTGGAGGGAAAAAAATCCCTTGCCACACGGGGACTTGAACCCGTGTCAGTTAACAGGGTGATAGTGGCCAGCGGAGTAAGCAGGCAGGGTTAATTAATTAATTTGTTGTAGATAATTCTTATAATTGCTTTTATTAGGACAGTAACTTTTAAGAGGGGGTTCTCGGGAAGTGGCAATTTTATGTGATATGCACAGCTTGATGCCAGTGGGATTTTTCTTCTTTTTTTTTCACGTTTTTATCTCTGAATGATTTTTTACCAGGATGTTTATTTGCTGTTGTTGTAATTTAATGTTTTATGATTGGAGTGAATGTGTGATGAGTGTACTTGACACCACAAAACATTCCTCGTGCAACTGTATTGACACTTGGCAATAAAGTTGTATTGTACTGCGCCTCGGTTTTTAGTCGCACGCTCTAGCAACCGGAGTTATCCCGCCTCTTTGCTTCAGCCCCAGCGCTACACCTCGAGACGACAAGATGCTAATAATAACAATATCACAATAACCTCTGATGGAGGCCCTGTCAGCATCTTTAACAGCTGACACTCTGACGGTCCACTGATCTAGGCATATAACACTTGTTGCAGACGGAATCGATACAGAAACAGAGAACGGATTATAAAGGCAAAAAGCACGGCACAGCGTCATGCTGCTTAACTAACACCATAGTCTTACACCCGGCTGGTATCGCACCACAACGAGAATAATAGCATCACGCTTCTGAACTGTCCCGTCAGAGCTCAGGAGCTGTGTGAAAGTCGAGGTGGACGTCCTGGGCTCCCGAACTACTGGTTCGTCTCTGCGTCGGCATTCTCAGCTGCCCTAATATAACTCTACGGATTTCTGTGTGGAATCGGTGACTGGCCCCGCCAATAACTAGCTGGACGTAAAGCAACACTTCAACGACTGTCCCGTCATAGTTCAGGAGCTGTGTGAGAGTCGAGGTGGCCGTCCTGAGCTGTCCGTCCTAACGAGCCTTCTGGTTTCCGTGGACGTAAAGAATTATTGAACCGTGCTTAGGCATTGGTCACAACTTGTCCCTAATATGTCAACTGACATCTGAGGACATTAAGCATCACTTCTTCATCTGATTATCATCAACTGTCCCGTGTGTGAGCCGGTTTGGCCTAGCGGTAAGGCGTTAGGCTGGTAAGCGGAAGGACCTCGGTTCGATACCGCATCGGCTCTCCTTTCTCTTCAGAAAGGTTGTAGTTTGTGGACACTGCCTTGTGATTTTGTCCATCACTTCCTACTGAAACATTAAAATGTCTCTCATTCGGCTGCCCATCTTAATGCAAAAGTCATTCTGGTGGTAACAGTGTAGCGATAGGTATGTAATCTCCCTCTCCCCCCACCTCCATACCCCCTTCACCCCGTCCCTAATAAGCCTTACGGTTTCTGTGGACGTTAAGCACCATGTTTACTTTTACTTTGGCTGTCCCGTGTGAGCCGGTTTGGCCTAGTGGTAAGGTGTTAGGCTGCTAAACGGAAGGACCTTGGTTTGATACCGCTTCGGCTCGGGGGGTGGGGGGGAACCGGACGGCTAAATCCGGTCAATGTGGTTAATAAAATTGGCACAGCCGTTACAATGTTCCATCCATTGTGAAGGGCGGTCACACGACAGTGACCACAAACCACAACGTCTGAAGAGAAAGGAGAGCCGAAGCTCGATTCATAGCGCTGAGCGGGTCAAACTGGCTCACCGTTCCAGAACATAATGGACCCACTTACACCTATACAGGTGAGCCTACTGCTGCACAAAGTGGGGGCACCGAATTGTACGTTTAACGTCCACAGAGACCACATAGGCTTACGGCCTATTAAGGACGGGGGGGGGGGGGGGGGGGGGGGGGGGGTTACCTACGAAAAGCTCGCCACAAGTGCTCCAGCCCGCAAAGACAGTCATGCAGCCACTACCAGAACAATCGATGTTAAGGTTGGGGGGGGGGGGGGGGGGGGGGGGAACCCTGCAAGTGCGAACTGAAGCAACGTAGGTACTTTGCAGCTTGCTCTTTCAACAACTCTGCAGAAAAAAGTCACAAAGACAGAGTCCGGACAAGCAGCTGTTGGAACCTGAAGCACAGGACAGTCCAACTCAGTATGAGAGTCCAGCTCCACCTCCCTCTTCAGACTGCTCCAGGGTTCGTGGAGGCACTAATACAAATGAGCTTTTTATCGACGTTTGCCGCTGGCCTTCCAAACACAGGATTCTTTTGTTGCTTTAAAAATGGGGCTTACCCCACAAAAGTTGCATGTTTTTGGGTTGTGCCATAAAAAAATAAAAGCGTTTTTTAAAGCGTTTAATTGTGTGTTTCAATCTTCCACAGACTTGTGGACGAACAAAGCATCATTACATTTTTTTAAAACTTTCTGTAACTTTAACATTGTGTAGCTCTGGGTCCTCTGATTGAGATACGATTGGGCCAAATGGCAAGACGTTAGGCTGGTAAGCAGAGGGACCTCGGTTCGATTCCGCTTTGGCTCTCCTCTCTTCAAAAGTTGTGGTCTGGTGACGCTTTGTGACTTTGCTCCTCACGATTAGTGAAACATTAAAATGGCTCTCACCACTGCCCATCTTAATACAGGAGTCATTGTGGTGGTGACGTGTAGCGTTAGGTATAGTCTCCCTCTTCCCCCACCTCCTGGGATCTCGGTCCTCGCTAGCACCTCTTCGGAGACAATTTGGCGTTAACCAACCAAACGTTCTGATTTCAGAGCTCAGGAGCTGTGTAAACAGTGGGGGAGGGAGGGAGGCGGAATGTAACTGAGCTCTCACACCCTGTCCCCCCCTCCCCACCCCCACCCTCCCTATTTCTGTAAACGTTAAGCAGCATTGAAGAAGTTTTCTGCAGCGGGGGCCTGCACCTCAAGTTTTCTCAACCTGCATCTTTAGTACCTAACTGCCGGATGTTCCTTCCAACCCACCCACCCCGGCAGGTGCATGCGCTGGACCACCAACTAATCTGCTGAGTGAGATCAAATAAATAACCCATGCAGCTGTGTAAACTAACAGATACCAATATGGACCACCAACTAATCTGCTGAGTGAGATCAAATAAATAACCCATGCAGCTGTGTAAACTAACAGATACCAATATGGACCACCAACTAATCTGCTGAGTGAGATCAAATAAATAACCCATGCAGCTGTGTAAACTAACAGATATCAATATGGACCATTAATTTTCTGCCGGCTAGTTTGTTTCACATGAAAATTAGGCTCCTTTCGGTACATCTGATGGTCAGCCATGAACAGTTTTGTGAAAGAACTCTGTGTAAGCCTTGGTATGCAAGGTGCACTTTAAAAAAAAAATCAATGGAAAAGAATCAATCAAAAGAGGCCATCATCTTTGTCAAGTTTGTCAGATTCTGAGGATGAGAATGCATCAGCTCAGACTGAGCACAATGTCACCACCTAACCAGCAATCTGGAGCGTTAACCAGTAGCTTCAGGCCTGATGAACTATGGAAAATTGACACAAAATAACAAGCCTGTTATATCTGGTGCAAATAACAATAGCCTCAGAGAGGAGGTGCTATTAGAAAAGGCATTGGAATATGCACAAACACTCACCCACCTACACATGAACCCCCACACACATCTGAGCATGAAAACACACATACATGCATGCACACACACATACACACACTGACACTGTAAACAAAAGTACAAGGCTTTATTTTTACATAAGTGACATCGAGAAGAAATGAACACAATCATTGACAATGAATGAAATGATAATGAACTGATGGACTCAAGTCTAGAGATTCTTTCAGTCTTATGTGGAACTCATTTCCATTTCTTCTTCTTTTTTCTCATCCTCTGCAACAGAAAATCAAGCAGAATGTCAATGACCATTGCACAAAACTCCTCAACTGCAATTTATACAACATAATAGCACACACACAAACAGACGTGTATGCACATGCATACAAACACAAAGGAAGGGGAGTAATGGGGGGGGGGGGGAATGTGTGGGCTGGTGTGTTGTGATTTCAGACACTGCAATGGAAATAACTCCCCCCCCCCCCCTTTCTGGCAGCCTGGCCAATGCCCATCAAATTAGTGACTAGATATTCTGTGTTCCTGCCTGCTACAGTTGGCACACCATCGAAACAGGACAAAGCAGTCAGGGCAATGTCAAAACCAAAGCAAGGGCCTCACACAGCCCTGTGAATAGCTCAGTGCTCACACATGAACACAGCGACACACACACTTTCACACACACACAGCCAAGTGCAAGATCGTTGCAGAAAAATTGACCTGGAAGGGTAATTACAAGGCATAGCAAAGGCTGTTTCAGTGGACCGGAAATCTACTGGCAAATGGTTCTAGCCAGCTTGCCTTGACCACTCCATGACTACATACACCTGCATGCACACACGCACACACACACAAGTGCACACACACACACCACCTCATTTAATGCATGCACTTATACAGTTGTAGCAAAAATCTGACTTTGACTTTTCACACAATAGTGTCAAAAATATTTTTGTTGAGCTTGCAAAGGAAAATATTGTAACTCAGATTAACTATAAATGAAAAGAAAACTTGCAAAACAACAAACAAAAACTCATAATTCTAGTCAATGCTCAACACATAACTGTCAACAAAAGAGCAAATTACAAAAGAAATCTGAAACAAATCATGACTGGCACCATGTTTATGAGAGATGAAAGGCGAGGTGCAACTTTCAAACATCAACTTTTAACAAACAGGGTGAGAAATTGAGTGAAAAACTGCTGTGAAAAGGACACCATAGAATCAATTAGTAGCTTAAATTTAGAGAGACATTTTGCTGTACGAGTGGGAACTTGACTTGCTTATTTTGTGTTCTGCTCGAAACCATGTATATTATGCAAAACCAACATTTTACCTCCTGTGTTTCTGTTATGATGACAAAATATGAATTGGGGTGCAACATTGCCTGAATAAAACATATCTGAAAAACTACAGCTGCTGTGTGTATATTTCTTATTCCATTCCTATCATTTGATGCTTCTTTGGTTCAGCTCTCCTTAAAGCCCCAAAGGACCTACAGAAGTCAAAGATAGTACAACAACATATATATTACAATGTATGCATACCACAGACCATACGATAGTGTTTTCATACATGAAGTGACACCGTAAACAGCATTCATTACCAGAACTTCTCTGGTCCGGAGACAACTTGGCATTATACAAGTCTAACAAGCGCACAATTCACTTTTGATGTCAAGGGCAGTAACCTGTAATGTTGCAGGACATGGAGGCACTAAGGGAAACAACTGGTGCCATTAGTGCCTGCTCAACAATCGTGTTACTGAACTTTGCTTTTCAGTCTTTTATTTTTAACAGGTGCCATTTTTGCAGTTTGGTTTTCAGCAACAACAAAAAAGAAGAAGAAAAAAAGGCTGAATTAATCTCTAGGCAAACGGATTAAGCTTTTATGTGATCATATGTCTGAACACATGCAAATTACACCATAAACTGAATCAATCTCTAGGCAAACTGATTAAGCTTTTATGTGATCATATGTCTGAACACATGCAAATTACACCATAGTCAAAAAAGAAAAGAACATATATATATATGCATTCATTTGTGTGTACAGGCATGCACATGTGTATGTGTGTGTGCGTGCATGCATATATATGTGTGTGTTGTTTCCCATTCCCCTACATTTCAAAGGTTCATCCTGAGTCATGAGATTTTGCAAGTGCATCTGTCATCTTGTTTCAACAGCAGAACATGTCTGTTAATCTGGAATGTTGGAAGACACTTTTCCCTCAACTTTTAACACAACTTGACAAAAATGAGCATACAATCTGTTTTGTATGAAGCGACTCGGTCAGTTGAGTTACATTACCTGACATGGTTGATGACACTGTAAAACATCAAACAGAAAATCTGACAAAGAGGTGGACAGGGCTAACTACTGAACATTCACCCCAGAAGTAACTGGTGTATGGAACAGTATGCTGTTATAAACTCTTACTTCAGAGCTGGCTGGTCAACGTCCACATACCCAAAGCACAAACTCTGACAGCATTTTGACTGTAACGCCTTTTTGTGAAATTCAGCCTCGTAGCAGTCTATTAAGGAAAATCAGACCCTGGTCAGTTTTGAAGAGGAGGGAGAAGCAAAAGTAGCAGACAGAAGAAGAAGAAAGAAAGAAGTGAGTCCTGACCTTCCAGTATACGTTGAAGTTCATGAATTGATGTAATGAGCACCAAGAATTGCTTGCGTCGCAGTTCCAGCTGAAAATTGTCAACGCAAAGTCAGTAAAAAGACCAAACAAATTAATACAAAATTTAAAGCAACGACAATGCTGCAGCTGTTTCCATGTAGCTAAAAATGAACTTTGGGTGTTTGTTTTTTTACATTTTAGAAAGGACCCAGTCTAAAAATCCAGCAAAAGTGGTCATAATCCCTGGCTGAGGGATACTCAGCTGCGGCCAAGAAAGAAAACTGAACAGTTATTCAGCATCAAGAATATCTGAGCCAGCACTGGCAGTCAACCTGGGACAAGAAGCATGGTACAATAAAATTTTAATAGAACCATGCTGTGCAATCCCTTTAAGACCAGCCTAAAAACTGAGCAGCACACATTGCCATAGGGTTCAGTTACAAATACTGGTTGTAAGGTTTTGGAGACAGGTGGTCTCTTTTCAGGCATGTCTTTCTTTCATCAGGGGTTTCACACAGTGATTTGTTACCTTCTCTTCTAGCTTTTCCTTTGTGTCTGCAAAGGACTTCAGTTCCTTGTCCAGGCTTTGCAGCTGACTGCAAAATAAACAGCTCATCACAGTCAGATGTAAACTTTGGATAATGATTGTACTGGCTTTAAAAAAACTAAAAAAAGTAACCATCTTATGTCTCCCTTTCAAGCAGAGCACTGTAAAGAAAAAAATTGGATAGGATGGAACTCACATGTGTGCATGTGTGTGTGTGTATACATCTGTAAGAAAAGAAAAGAAGTGAAACTTCTTACACTATCCCCCCCCCCCCCCCACACACACACACACACCATGCCTCTGTTCCCACAATAAGTTGCAAATTCTAGGTCTATATTTACCGTGTTGTTTCTTGCCTGTCTGGATGTTGCTGTATGACTTTGGCCAAGGCATCATACTCTGCAAATAAATAGGTTGTTGCAGACATTACCGTATGTTATTAGAAACAAGCAAAACACTAAAACATAACTCTACAGCAATTTGACAAGACTGAAATGGAATCATGCAATCTAAAGAGAGAGAGAGAGAGATAACTTTTTTAAAGCACCACAAAAAGACAATTGTGTGCTTTCTTATCACTGCAAATAAAGCAAATTTTTGGGGAGAACTTGGAGAAAACTAAAAGTGATTGGAAATAAAGGACTGGCACAAAATCTGCACATGTTGAGACACCTTTGTGTATATGTGCAGTCTATGTGATCAAACTGACATGAAACACTTTGGGGCCAAGTTTTTAAATCTATATTATATATAGCGCATTATTTTGTTGTTTTTGTTTTATAAGACATTTATGCATATCTACAACTGAAAAAAGCACAACAAAAACAGTTAAATATACAACATAAAAATATATAACCAAATGAAAATACCTTGTCTATTTTTTCTGATGCGTTTTGCCTGCTGTAATTCCACTTTGCATTCGGCAATGTTTTCTGTGGCTTCCTGGATCTTGTTCTCTGTAAAAAAAATAAACATGACTATCACTGTATCAGAAATGAGGAAAAAGACAAAAATAAAATAAGTATGATAAAAAAAATTAAAAAATTAAAGAGACAAAAAACAGCAAAACAAACACACTGCACAAAAGAGATAAATAAACAAGACCTGGAGAAAGCTGAAGGCATAAGAAGAGCCACCATGAACAAGTTAAACAATCAGATGATCACAATTGCACACTTGCAATGGCAAGTCATACAAATCAAGCTGTTGATGGTACTCCCCCCACCCACCCCCCAATAATCCTTCTGTTGAGAGTGTTAAAAATTTGTCTTGAAGAGGTTAAAGATACATGTTCTTACTTTTAGAAGAGTCTTTCTTTTCTTTTCTTTGTTTTTCCCCCAAGACAAACCTAACACCTGGGTTTATCTCCTTTACAGACGACCACAAAGAAAACTTACCAATGTCTTTGGTGAGTTTCTCATAACTTTCCTGCTCAGAAAGGTTCATTGCGTGGACCTGTACTGACTTCTCCATTGTAAACTCGCACTGTGCAAGCATGGACAACATTCGCTGGTAGGTGCTCTGGCTGAACACAGGAACACAACTCAAAGTCAAAGGCATATCACTAAAAGTACTGACAATTAACTGAACAGTTTAAACTGAAAACAATGGGGGAAATGTATTCACCAATGACAAATGTGACAGCAGGAAGTGCATGACAGTTTTACTATACAGAATTAACTTAATCACTGATTGACAATGAAAGAAGAGAGAAAAGAGTGAAGAAGAGGACAGATAAATAATCATAAGGAGAGATGACAGAGAGAGAAAGAAATGGATACATCAGCTTTAAAAGACATCATTGAAAAGAAGCTACATAAAACATTAAGAGAAGAATACAAAAAACGCACACAAACACACCTTTCTGAGGCCAAAATGCCATCTAAAGTCAAATTTTCCCAAACTGGGGGCTGTGACATTGTGATCCACATGTATTCTTGGTGTCAAAACAATTACAACAGTAACCCTTGCAGATGCATACCTGTCTTCATCATCAGGTGAACTGTACCAGCGAATAAATGTCTTCAAGAGATTGTTAAGGCGCTTGTCATCATTGCCACCTTCACCATCAATCAAAAGACGCCGCCTAATGACATCATCTGAAATTAGAACAAAAGTATTTACTATCACTAGTATCAGTATCACTATCACATTGAAAAAACCTACAAAATTAACAACATCCAATAATGACCAGAATATAAAAAGTAAATCTGTACCAGAACAATGACCCATTGATGAAATTTACCAGGTTGTACACTTTCATCAATGTCTTTTTCAGTTTTTGTATTGGTGTGGGCAAATGGTTGCACATGCTACCTTCTCAGTCTCACCCAACATTGGGTAAACTTTGGGTAAACCTGAGGAGTGCCAACAAACAGCTACTTTGTAACAAAGGGTTTGTAACAAAGTGTGAAATCTTGATCACATCACCACATTCTTTCTGACAAGTTTGAATCTGATAAATTTGCTTTTGAGAAGTCATTTCTCATTATTTATATTGACATGGTTTCTTTCAACAAAAACCCCAATAACCTCATTCTCAGTCTGTTTTCACTCACCATTCAAAATGTACATGTGAACAGTTACTGTTAACTGTATTCTGCCTGTTATTATCTAATTTTACTTGTTTTTCTAAAAGTTCTTTTAACAGAATTTATAATTTACAAATGCCGTTGTTTGCTGTTGTTGTAATTTAATGATGTTTCATGATTGGAGTGAATGTGTGATGAGTGTACTTGGCACCACAAAACATTCCTAGTGCAATTGTATTGACACTTGGCAATTAAGTAGTATTGTAACAACATTAGTTAAACTTAAAATCATCCTTTCATTCATCCCTTGCGGGCAGTTTGGGTTGCCTAACCTTACACCAGGTGGTTGCCTATATTAGTATATATACCATCACAAGTACCAAAATGATATCTTACACTGGCACACTCAGTATGTGATATATAATATATTGGGCCATTTCACATTGGTTCTAACATAGCAATAATACAATGCAACTTGGAAACTGAAGCTCTGCTCCCCAGTACAAATACTACAATGCAATTTGGAAACTGAAGCACTGCTCCTCAACAGCTCACAATGGGCCTACCACAAAGATCACAGCTCTCACCAGTCCTCTTCAATGTATACATGAAGGGCCTGGCAGATCTGAACCAAAATGGACTCAACAAGATTCTCACACTGGCAGAAGATGGGCTCATAAGTCATATATATATAATACAAAACATCAAAGGACTCCCAGGATGCCAAAGCAGTGCAATAATTGGATAGCGTATCCTCGTGATTTTAAGACGACGGGTCTCTCATCAATCCAGACAAGGTACAGACGCTATGGTCTAAGATGCACCCTTGACAACAGAGCAGTAGCAAACTGATGCCAGCAGTCACATTTGATGGAGCTGTGGTTGAACAAACAAGTCATCTGAGATACCTTGGGATCCATTTTGACAGAATGCTGACCTACAGACAAAACGTGGAAACAACAGCACTGAAGTGCAAGAAAGGTCTGTCAGTCCTGAAGGCTATGGCTGCAAAAGGTATTGAACAGCACCACCTCTTCCTACTGTATCAAAGTGTGGTGCTCGGTGTCATCAACTAAGGACTAGGCCCCACAAAAATGGCACAGGCAAATCTGCTAAAGCTGGAAAGAGTGCAGAACAAGGCAATGCAAGTCATACTGGGAACCACCAAGGACACACCCATTGAGACCATGAGGTTCATGCTAGACCTCCCATCAATGAAAATCAGGCAGAAAGTGGAGCAGGTTAAAGCATACTTCAGTGTTGTTGAAAATCCCCCAAATCCACTCCACCAAGCTGTGAAAGACATAAAGGGATGTAGACTGGGATAGGTCGAGTCTTGAATGGGTCAAGCAGAGGACTCAAAACCGTAAGTATGCCAGCTGAAGAGCTCAAGCAAACCAAGGAGTAGAAAAGGTACCCAAACCAATTTGGGTGTCTCTATGACTATGAGACACTCCTGCCAGAAAACTTGTGAAAGCAGTGTCGAGAGGGCCAGCAGGTAAAATGGAGTAAGATATCAAGCTTCTCATTTAAGAAAACAGCAAACTGCACAACCTCATACTCATAGTGTGCACTGACAGCTCAGTCACCAAAGACCAGTCAGGGTGGGGCTTCATTGTCAAGCTAGGTGCCACTGCCATCCATGAAGACAGTGCAGCCAATCTCAACCTCCAGCTTGACAATGGAGGTGGAAGCAGTCATCCATGCCCTTGGCTGGATAGCCTTAAGAGGTGACAGCCGGACCACACATGCCATCATCCTCACAGATTCAATGAGCTTGCTACAAAAGTGAAAAATGGAATGGGAAGCCCAGCAACACTCTTGAACCAAAAGTATAGTCTACACTATCTTGAACTGAACTAAATAGCAATAAAATCACAATAAAACTTTTTTATTTGACCAAGGATATGCCCAAAAAATCAAACAATAGCAAACACGATGTCATACAAAATATACTGCCAATTTTTAACACTATTTTGTCCATCATTTACGGGAGGATAAAAAGACTTGAGAAAAGAACCATTTAATACCGTCTGAAACTGAACCCATCTTGTGGAGAAGGGATGTAACTGTGTGAATCAACCGTGTGTCGCTGAAAACATTGTGGAAAATCCTAAGCCAAAAAATCCCTTGCTATTACAACAATTAGACTGAAAATATAAAAGCGATTCGATTAAAAATCTTTTCATACATTCTAGAAACGACATCACTTGTTAAATGCGAATTAATATTTTTTGTTTGAAACTTGCGGAAATACCCGAATTTGACGTCACACTCGTCAATTCTCGATTTGGCAGAAAGCAACAAGAAACTAAAATGGCGACTCAAGACAGAAGTCCATCGCTGTTTCTTGGACAGTCGTGGGCTAGTTGGGCCGACAAGGTGCCCATCACCGATGGAAATGGTAACTTTACCATCTTATTCCATGATCCATGTGCTCCCCGTACCACTTCGTGTTGATTTTCTGACACATGCTGTGTTTTATATTGCAATGTGCGATTTGTGTTGCCTGGGGTTGATTGATGAACACCACAGGAGTCGTGTTACCTTGATGTGCTGTTCTTATCTTGCAGATGACGAGGAAGATGATAAAGCAGATGCAGAAGATGACGGTGACAGCATGAAACTCAATAAAAAGGGTAAGTGCAATTTTTGTGTTGTGTTCATGTTTATAGTACGTGTTTGCACCCGGAACAATTACCCCCACGTTTACCTATGGTGCGTTGCGAACAAGTCATTTCACGGTTGATAAAAGGTTACTGTGACAACTCTGATTGTTTTTGGCTTTTTTATGTGTTCCCTTCCAACAGATATTTGTTTTGAGCAAAATTTATATATTATGCAGAATTAAAAACATTTTTTTCATGCAGTTTTTGTGGAGACATTCAGATATTGACTGAAGCAGCTTTTGCACAGAGTTCAGAAACAAGTTATTTCATTGCCATCGAATCACAGTTTGTATCAGTATATTATACTATTTACAGACTGAAACAGTGTGTTAAGTTATTATTTCATTTATTTTTTATATCCAAGACTAGTTCATAACATTTTTTTCTTTTCTTTCAAATCTGCAGTTGCTTTTGCTTTCAATTTCATTCTTTGTTTTCTCTTCTGTAATCTTTATTTCTTTATTTCTTTTGATACTTAGAATCAGGTACCCAGCAACAGTGGGTAGAATTCATATTGTATGGCAGTATGCATGCTGAAATTTTCTTCTCGTACCTATAATTATTTGCTGGTTCCTCAGCATATTCATATGACTGCCCAGACTTTAGGGGCTTTGGTCGACTGTCATGGACATATTGTTAGAATGTTACAGACTACTAAATATTATGAAGTACTATTATACTATTTACAGTATTAGTATTGATAAGTACTTGCACTAGTTGCAGACAGTAATACTATCACATTTCACAGGAAGGTAAACACAGCAGACTTTATGGTGCCCCAACGGTTGTAGCTAAAGTCAAAATGACCAGCTGCTACATCACAGTATCAGGAGCCTTGCCTAGATTGGTGTTATTTCATTTTCAGCCAGAATGTTATCTACCAGCAGAACAGATGTGTGGATGTGACCCTGGTGGATTTTGTTTACCTTGTACTTGAATGCCAGGTGATATTTATTGTAGACAGTTCAGGTCTTTGTTGTTACGTCCTGTTATATTTTATGTGTGACATCAGTTGAGCAATGATAACTCCTCCAGTTTGTTTGTTGATCTACTAGTACTATCAGAGTAATTTTGTTAAATAAGCAATGTATAACCATTGGTAAATTGATCAGAAGAGGTAACTAGAAGAAGTAAGTAGCAACAGTGCATTGTTTGATGAAACATTTTCATTTTCAGATATGGACCTGTTCGGGTTTTGTCCCTCGAGAGAAGAGTTCACCCTGGCGCTGTGTGAAATCTGCAACATGTTGGTCAAACCCCAAGCCCTCAAGCGGCACATTGGTAAGACTCATCATGGAAATCAGAAATATGAGCCATATTTGCATGTGCATTATTGTAATGGGGTAATACTTTTTGTCACATGAAATTGTAAGATGAAATGGGGTAAAAATCTGTCATTTTACAACAGGGGCCTGTTGTAAAATGACAGATTTTTACCCCATTTCATCTTACAATTTAACTTGGGTTAAAACAAATGTTTGGCTGTTTTTTTGCAGAAATCCGCCATGGTCCAGTTGCATCTGTCACAGCCACTTTAGAGGAACAGGCAGCGACATCCAAAGTGCTGAACTCTGAACTAGCAAAGACGTTGTCTTTACCTGTCACAAGCTTTGCCAAGTCATCCACAGTGAATAAACCACCTCCAACCAAAGCCAGTTTGAAACAAGTGCCAAGTTCTGTGCGTATGCTTGGCAGTGCTGTGGGCTCATCAGCGAGCGCAAATGCCGGTTGCAAGGTCAACTCATCAGCTCGGCCATTTCGAAAAGCAAACACCAATCCTGTGGTCAAAATGGAACGTATTCCAAAGGAGGTTACTGCTCTGAAGAAGGTTACCACAGCGACCGTGCCCGCAGTAAGTTCTCCATTGAGAGACGTGATGTCAAGCTCACCAGCCACAGTGACGTCAACATTGGCGCATGCAAGTAGAAGTGCTGTAGTCAGTCCTGGTGATGGTGACAAGTCCTTAACGAATGGCACAATGCTGAAAAAAGTCATGGGCACCAGTCGACCTTCCATGACTTCTCTCTCTGCTGCCCCAGTCACCACCTTGGCTACGCAGCCTCTTGCCTTGACGACAACGACCACCAGCGTGACTTACACTCGACCCACCCCCTCCACTGTCCCCACCACGACAGCTACTACAGCTTTTGTGCTGAGCAAGAGCAGTAAACCAGTGCGCCTGGCAGCGATGAGTAGTGCCTTAGCAGCGACACTAACAGCCACCAGCAACCCACTCAGAGCAAGTACCTACACCACCACCACCAGTAAAAGCAAGAAGTCACCAAAGGAGCGCAAATTCTTGCCTTGCAAAGGTACTCAGTCACAACCTAACCCAACCAGAATAAAGTTATTTCAGTTTATGCCATAGTGTAAAGGAGGAACAGTAAATAAAAGATTCAGAAAAAGTGTGTGTGCTATTTGAGAAACACTAAGTCAGTAACTTTTAGCATCAGATCAGCATAAGAAATGTAACTACCTATGTAGAGAAAGCATACAATGTTGACAAACAGATAATTACTTGCGGAGAGCATCGGTACTGGGAAGCCATGTTTACATCAAAATATGGTTTTACTTTTTGTGATCGTCATATTGGGATGATTCTCTGTCTGTGGAAAAATTGGGGGTTATTTTCTGCAGTGAGCGTAAGTAACATTTTGATCTTGAAGTAAAGATTTGGCGCTGAGAGTAAAAGGAGTTAATTTTTGTAATAATGACATTAGGGCAATTGACTTGAAAATGTGATGGACAAACATGCATGTTTCAGATCGTGAATTTGATGCTAACAAGCACTGTGGCGTTATGATGGAAGACATAGGAAAGCCCTGCACAAGGTCTCTGACGTGCAAGGTAAGGAAGATTTCTGTGGTATTTCTTTTTTCCTTCTTCCTAGTCATAACTCAAATGGTGTGCTCTATATTAGAGAAATCATTTCACTGTATGTGCATACATGGGCCAAACAAAGTAAATGATACAGTGTAACCAGAATAAAACAGTTGTCTCATCTGGTCAAAAAACAAGTAAAAGAGAGATCAATGAAAGTGGATCTCATGAGCAGTCAGTGCCCAGCTTTTAGCGGCAGCTTACAGGGCATTGAGGATGAACGTGTGTTGCACATAATATGGTATAAAATATGGCTTGCCGTTTGGTGTACTGTTAAACTCTGTCCAGTGTGACCATTTCTGGGCCCCAAGAATTGTGAGTGGCTCAGGCAGGCCTTACTGGGATTAGTTGTGCAATATTTGTATGACTTAGAAAGTCAGGTGGTCAGTAGTCGCCATATGCAAGCAGTCATCAAGGCAGGTTTGACTTGGTACTGTGTTTTCTTCTTTTTTTCTGTTTGCTGTTGGGATGGGGGGTGTCTTTTCTTTTAGAAAAGAAAAAGATTCTTACAGGTTAAGGATTTTCTGTATTCTGATTTTTTCTTCTTCTAAGTTTCAGGCATTCTTATTTCTTTTTGCTTTTACTGCTGTGCAGACGCATGCTCTGGGATTACGTCGTGCGGTACCAGGACGCAAAAAGTCTTTTGATGATCTGCTCAAAGAGCACAAGGCAGCCAAGGAGGCTATGCTGAAAGCCAAGGCTGAGGAGCAGTCTGTTACAGCTGGTGGTCTTTGCCTAGCAACAAACTCCATGGCCAGCACTACGCCAACATTGGTGACAGCAGTGACCTCTCCAGCTGCCCTGGCAGCAGTGTCGGCCATCAAACTTGGGCATCCGGACATGTCTGTGCACCGAGACATCAAAGTGGGTTCCTCAACGCTTGTGTCCCACGCTGTCTTGCAACGTTCATTAAAATCACCACGACCTGCTGTCAACTCCGTATTTCAAAAGTGAGTTTACAGTACGATGACGTACTGTCTGTAGTTGAACTATATTGACTTTGTTTTCAATTCTAAAGGCAGCATTCAGCGGGATGTGTTATATACATGTAGGAAGCCCATTTGTACTGTAGAAAAGGTGGTGCTTTGGTCCATGTTCTTCTTGTGCCCAAGGTGGTGCAGTGTTAAGCAGAGTTTGCCCTAACTTCCCCAACTGGTGAACTGAAATAATATTGATAGGTCTGTTATGCCCCATGACTCTTTGTAGACCTTTTCAGTCTCAGCGTTTGCAAATGTCAAGTGGTAAAGTTTCAAATAGTGTTTTCTGACCTGCACCATATTTTAGGTGATAGAAAAGGCATCATTTAGTAGGACCAGGCTCAAATTGTCAGTGGTCTCTGTTCAGCAACCTGCTGCAACCTTACGGAAAGAAGCTTTGACACTGTTGTTCATTGTAATTTATGTTTCTTCAGGTTTACTCCTGGTGGCTCATTTCCTCCTAGTCTGACAATCAAAGAGGAGCCTTCACCCATTGTTGATCCTGTCAGCCATTCATCACAGTCCAGTGAGAAGGAGTCGGAGGCTGTGCAGGAGCGTCCGGATGTCACTTACCTCAGTCACCATCCACGACCTGCTGCTGTATGTTCTCATCTGTACTCCTTAGCTTAGGGTTTATAGATTATGTGCTAGCGCTCTGTACAGTTGAACTTTGTTTAAATGGCTGTGCCCAGTAAGTCCGCCTTTGGTGCACTAAGCTGTGAGCAGTATACTGTTCTTAATATGAGGTTACTTTGGAATGAAGGCACATTTTTCCTGATTTATGTCAACAGAACTTCACCTGTGTGTATTGGAAAAAAGCTTTTTCTCTGTGCACAATAAAATCGTCTGACGCTGAACACGACTTCAGAACTTTAAAACAATGAGAAGTTGTCATTTTTGGTGACGTGGGTTTCTTTCTTACTATCATGAAAAACTGTACAGTTTTGTTCAGTTTAGCCACTATGCTGGACTCCAGTGGCAAGAGAGGGATAATCACTGTAGTGTGTGTGTTAAATCTTGTTTTGGAACTTTGGCCCATTCGGAATTTCCCCATGGCAAAGTTTGGTGTCTTCTTTTTTTTTGTACAGAAAGCCTACTGCTACAGAATTGCACCACCTGGCCTACTACTAATTAATTCCTCCCAGGGAGGCACACTGGTTTACCTTCTCCGTGTATCTTCTTGCATAAGTTGGCAGCCACTTTGACTCTTATCAGCCAAATTTGCACCCACTCAGATTACTGCTGTAGAATGCTAAAATCTAAGCGCTAAGTAACTGCTGCTGTAGACTTCTAAAGTGTTGTTCTGTACTTTGCTCTTGGAGTTTTTGACAGGTTTGTTCATTGTTGGTGCCTTCTTTAAAAACATCTTGTTACTTTCTGTGTGTGAAACAGCACTGTCCCTGCCTGCCTCTCGCCCCCCTAATGTTAAAGTGTATGTGTGGTTGCAGGTGTGTACATTTGGTGCTCGGATGGCCGGGGGAGGATGTGCACTGTTTAACCGGAGGACAGACCTCTGCCGCGCAGCGTTTCTTAGTGCCTTGGAGAGACAGCTTAACCCACCGCCTCACAAGTTTGTTTATTCATCTCACCTTGGCAGGCTTCATTTTGCATGGAGTTTTGAGACGTAGATGGAATTGGTCATTGCAAACTATGAATTTGCTTAGACATTTGAGTGATGTTATGCTGTGTATGCACATGTACATTTCAAATAATCTATTTTGCTAAGTCGTCTGAACAATGTTATACAGTGTATGTACATGTACATTTCAGATAATCTCTTTTTTGTCTGCTCTTTTTCTTTTGGGGATGGGTGGGGGTATAAGCAGGTTGGTTCTGTGTTCACGTTCCTGTACGTGCATGCACATGCACACTTGTTATATCAGTTCTTTGGGCGTAAATATGATCACAGATATTCAGTTTTGTCTGCATTCCTCAACATTATTATTTCAGTGGTCAGGATTTAGGAGACCCAGCACTTAGTTATGAGAACATTTGGCATTGATTTCTGTTCACTGCTTGTGAACAGCAACCTATTTGGCTTAGGTGGGCAGTTTCAGTTGTCATACTCATAGGTAACAACCAGCATTAATAAGTACTGGGTTGTTGTTTTTTCCTGCAGAAAACTCTGTGTGGAGTCCAAGTTACCAAAGGAACCTCAAATGTCCAGCAACTCCAAAGACCCGTATGAGTTCAACATGGTGGATTCTGGTCTGGGCCACCACCGGCAGACAGTTAGCTTTACCATCGGTGGACCTCCCAATGCTGGTCTGCTGGGAAAACCCCTCCTCAAGAATAAGGCCAAGTCTTTGTCCTCACACTCGCTCAACGTCTCTGGTCTGGCAGTGTCATCTGGCATCTCAGCCACCCCCACCACCATAGCCATACCGACGCTGGCCGCAGCGCTGCTGAAGCCAACAAAAGGACAAGAGGTGCTGTCGGGAAACAGTGCAGGGCTGCAGAGAGGGACGCTCTCGCTGCCCCAGTCGCTGAGCACCCAGTCGCTGAAGCGCAAGCGTAGCAGCGGCAGCCAGGGCAGCAACACATCTGCCCATAGCGTGGCCTCTAGCACTTTGCAGCTTCAGAGCACTGGCGTCGGCTTGACTGTTACCACAGGCACCACTGTGGGCCTGGCGGGGGCAGATGGAAGCCGCGTTTCACAGCAGCAGTCTGCCGTGCTGACACCAGCGTCCAGCATGAACAGCCACTCAGCTACCACCCCCCTGACAGCCATCACCATCCCCAGTGTCAACCTGGCCAACGCGGCCACTTACGGTTTGAGTGCCACACTGCCCACCAGCAAGCAGCAAGGGCAGGGGCAGAAGGGTGTCATCAAGGACTTCAACTTTGTGCTCACGGGTCTGGACCCCCTCATCAATGGTCAGTATGTGAACATCACCGGCGCACAGCTGGCTGAGTTGGCCGCCGCCCAGGCGGTGAGTGCCACTGCGGAGGACAAAAACATCAAGCGCAGCCGCCTAGCCAACACCAAGCACAGCATGCACAAAATCTCCGGCACCCTGGAGACCCTGCGTGCCTTGCAAGGTGGCAGCGTTCTGACAGCTGTGCCGCAGAATGCCGTGCTGGTGGACGGGAGTTTGCAAGGAGCTGTGCTGACCCCCGTGTCCTCGCTGAGTGGTGGGGGAAGTGGCGGGGGGAACTCTACCTACGTGGCCCTGACCAGCACCGCCATCACCTCCAGCCAGTCATCCTCCGTCACTGTTGCCCCCAACACCATTTTCAGAACTGTCAGTGTGAGTACTGGAGGGGAACAGTTAGGCCGGGACTTGCTGTCGGGTGTATCAGTAGTGAACAGGAATTGGAGCTGTTCATGGTGACCCTTTGGGTTCCCAGAAGTTGTAGTGGGACACAGCAGGTGTAGTTTGCATGTAGCTGTCAGGCTTTGCAGTTGTTGGGTATATTATGATGTTTATCTGTGAGTCATGGTGGGGTTGGGTAGGTGGTTGGCGTGGAGAGGTGGTCACCCAGGCAGGTTTGGCTGTAGTTTTACAATAAAGTATATAACGTATAGATCAGCTTGGAATTTTCTCCCTGGTAGATAGCAGTTTACCAAAGTGTTTCTGAAACATTCGATTACTCTCTTACTGGTGTTTTGGATATTAGGTTACTCTGTGACTGATGTTTTGCTTTGTGAAAACAACAAGTGTAAAAGTGATACTTGCCCTGCATCTGCCTTTTTCAGCTAGCCTTGTATGTTGTGGTCAGATTTTCTCTTTTACGATCTGTTTTTACTGTGCAGCTTCAAATGTGCATGAGGCTGAACAGCTGTGTGCAGTGACACATCTGCGTGTGGCCCTGAAGTCATTTTTACTGTTGCCTCAAATCCGTTAAATGCTGACAAGAAACATCAGCTGCAAAAAGAAACTGAATGGCCTTAATGTGCAATACTTTTTGAAAAATGGTAATATAATAGAGTTGAAAGAAGTAAATTCCATCTGCTGCTTCATGCCTGTTACTGAGACTTGACCTACTGGGTAAGGCAGGCAAGTCAGAGGGGTGCGTCACCCCAGGGTATGTGGGATTTGGCATCTGCTTTTTGAGAGCTGGCTGTAGTTACTGACATTAAGGACATTCCATCTTCACAAGTCTATGGTGTTTGTGCCAACAGGTACTTTTTATGTGTGCCACAGTCACACCTAAATGATATGTATTGCTGGAGTTTTACTGTGGCACCAGGCTTGATGCAAGCCTATGGCCCCCAGTTTACATACCTTTACTAGTGTGATGGAATCAGTTTTACATACTGATCCTGTCCATCTATAGGATCATGTGTGAAGATTTCATGTGCATAGAAAGTAATCACAAATAACTGTTTTCATGTTTAGCCTATGGGGCTGTACAAAGTTTATCTGCAGAATTTTGGAATTGTTATTTTGCAACGCAGTATCTGAATGTGTGTCATCAGATTGAAGTAATCTAGCCTTGCTGCACATGTTGCAGGAATCTGGAGCCCCACAGCAAGTGACACTGACCACAGCGTCCTTTGCCAATGGCATCATTCCATCAGCAGGTAGGGATGCTGTCTGGACATCATTCTGGTCTCTTATACCAGCCTGTGATATTGCTTGCACTACTGTAACTTTGTAGGCCACAGAAGCAATGTTTGAGTTGTGTGCTGCTATTTCTTTCATGTGTGTGTGTGTGTGTGTGTGTGTTGGGGGGTGGGGGGTGCTCTTTTTATATTAGAGTGAGGGGAAAATGCATATTGTATAATTTGTAGGTTTATATACAGGGAACAAAGTTGTGGATGACTTTAAACCCTTTGATCAGAGAGCGATATGTTCAACTTCAAGAGGATGAAAAGAGAATGTTTTGATAGGATAAAGGTATCGGAGAAATAAGGAAAGAGGTACATTGGGGTGGATTTCAGTGCTGATTTTTTTTATGGCTCATTTTGATGATCATCTGCACTTTGCTCTCTGCTCTGTTCCCAGGGGACAAGGTGCATGTAGCGACAAGCAGCACGCACAGCCAGCAGCAGCACCGCGTGGCCAACCACGTTCAGGGGCGGGGCGGCTCAGCCCCCGCCGCTAAGACATTGCAGGCCTCCGGGCTGATCCAGGCGCAGGGAACGCCCCTCTGCCCCAGCCCGGGCCTGGCCCAGCTGGCCCACTTCAAGCCCGGGACCTTCAACATCACCAAGGGCGGCAAGCTGACCATGCAGCCGGTGTCGGTCACCATTCCACTGGTCAGTCCCATGGGCTTGGGAGCCCTGGCCCCCTCCCAGCAGCAGAACCCCCACCCCCACCCCCAGCCCACCCTGCTAGTCACCACCACTGCTGATGAGGTCAGGGCAGGGGGAGGGGCAGCCGCTGCAGGGGGTGGGGGGAAAACGGAAATTCATCTCCAGCCCCAGATCTCCACTGCTTCAGGTGTGATCTCTTAGCACCCGTGAACTGAGAAGAAAGAAGACAAATGTGATGCAATATATATATATATAACTCAAAAGATTTTTTGATCATTTTTTTTTTACTTCCCCGCTGAAAGAGAGCTTTTCTTTTCTTTTTTCTTTTGACAGCAGAATTTTTTTTAAATCTGGACTGTTTTTTCTTTCTTCTCTCTCTCTCCTCCTTCCATTTTCTGTCTGCCATGACTACTCATGCTGTTTCTGCATGTAAATCTCAAGTCTAATTTATTCTGATTCGTGGCAGCTATCCATTACAACTAACAAGTCTGGTCACGGTTGAACTTCCACTTTCATCATGGAACATTTCCTCTCTGGTGCGTGCTTCTCCTCAGACTTCTGTTAAGTATTGCTATGACTAAACGTGGAAGATGTGTGCTGTGGTTTGCTGGGGATTGAAACTTACCAAGCCATGCTAATGCTACCACATGTGTGGGAGGGACGGACTCCTTTGTCACTTCTTGTGCCTGTGATTCGGTTTTGCTGGTTTGGAATCAGTTTGGAGTGGTTGGAGCCAGCAGTGACGGACTTAACATGTTGTTGTGTTGTTGCTTTTTTATGAAGAGAATGACCAAGCCAGGGGTGTTCTTACTTCAAATTTCGCTCCACTACAGACAGAGCTCACTGCCTTGCGGCTAGTCATAAGTACCGTATGTCCCGCGTGGTGTTGGACACAAAGGTTATCATGGTTGTAATTCTTTTGTGGACTGTTCATGTTGACCGTGAAACCCCCTGAGATTGTGTTGAGGCCAGAATAATGAGTGCACAAATTAGTCGCCTTCTTTTTTCTTCTCGTCAATGCTTGGACAGTTGATGTAAGGTGATGGAGAGAACTGTGTGGACGGCAACAGGTACCTGTCCAGCCTTGTGATACTAGACCATGTGTGTGAAAGGGTATGTGTGTGCATGTGTATGGTTCATATAATGTTTTTTCTTTTCTTCTATGATCACTTACAACTGTTTTTGTGTGCTTGCTGTAAGCATCCAGAATTGCACTTGCCTACATCGAAACCACTGCATTTGTTCCATGTCTGTATTATGAATTGTTATCTGTCTTGCCAAGAGAATGATTTTGTTAGTCTTTGCTTCTAAAAGCTGCACATGCAAAAGGCCCAAAATAGCCTGCACTGGGGCAAAAAGAGATCCAACCACTGTTCATGTCAGGATGGGCTCAGAAAAGAAATGAATGTTGTGATCATACAGCTTGTTATGTGATATGTCATTAGGAGATGTTGTGTTGGTGGCGAGTTTGGTTTGCAAAGACATTGCCTGAGTCGTGAAATGACTGCCAGTGCTTCACATTGTAGAGCAAACAAAGAGTTACGTGTTAGATTCAGAACAGATTTGTCTCTTGTGTTAAGTTGTATATCAGATTGACACCATGGCCCATTTTCAAGGCCACGGTACAGTTTTAAAAAGCATTTTCTCATTTTGAATGTGAGGCAAGCAAGTAGCTGCTTTTCTTACAAACTAGACTCCAGTCCACTCTCATTCACATTTAGTGACTCCAGACTGATGACTAAAGTCCTGCACATCATTGTACAGGTACAAGTAGACTGAAACAGTCATGACATTTATGGGCACGGTCCATTCACACAGTTATAACTCAGGCCAGAAAAGTGAAGCAACCTGCAAATGAAGAGAGTGTATGTTTTTATCGGCTGCATCAGATAATATAAAATAAAATAAATGATGAGTGTCAACTCATTTACATTGTGAATGACCTTTTCTGTGGAGGCATCTTTTCTTGTTTGAAGCCATTCAACAATAGCATCTTATTATCAGCCATGCAGAGTCGGTCTCAGACTGAGTGCAGACCTTACTTCCTATTGTAGAGCATCACTTTTTTTTCTCCATTATTTACTGATTACTGACCATATTATGGGGGGGGGGGGGGGGGGGGGGGTGCTCATTATGTAGGAAGTGTGCACACTTTCTCCTATGCAGTTTTGCATATGCATGGAGCTACCTTGGTAACAGAGTTACTGTGGTCAATAATCTCATTGTCTTCCGTTGATGTCAGTGGCCAAGTTAGTAACTGGGTTTTAATGTCCTGTAAATCGCACAGGGTCACCTCATGGTGGTCAGGCTCTATCCTAATCGAATGTGCATTTCAAAAGTTTTCCCATATGTAAACCCTTTCTTGGGTTAGATATAAATACAAAATTAATCCACGCACAAATGTAAAGCAAAACATACATGTGGACACAAACATAAAATTTGAAGAGTTAATCCATCCAGTGTTGCCCTTGTTCAAAATTAGGCTGGCTGTGCTTAGTTTCACAAAGTGGCTTAACGTTTTGGTTTAGCCCCCATACATAGTAGAGAATGGTGGGAGTACTACAACTGCACCCTGCTTGGCACCTGTTTAAAGATCTGATCACGATGTCATAATGGAGCCAGCTGATAGCCCACGTGATGTGCAATGTGTTCTTCCAGTTTGTGAATATATGGGTTCCCTTCAGACCCTGACACAGTTTGTCTTGATGATGTTATTTGCTTATGTTTATTCAGGAAAGGTTTTGTGGCGTCTCGCTCTTTTGTGACTAAGTATATCAGTGGCAGTCAGAGAAGTAGTATTGCTGTCAGACAGTGGTGCATATGAAAGCATCACAGTGTGAGGGAGAGATTGTGACAGTCAGCCACAGACTTGTGACAGTGAGCCACAGTCAGTAATATGTATGACAAAAGTCACAGTGTGAGGGAGAGAGAGAGCTAGTGTGACAGTGAGCCATAGACAGTAATATGTATGACAGCAGTCACAGTGTGAGGGAGAGAGAGAGAGCTAGTGTGACAGTTAGCCACATACAGTAATATGTATGACAGCAGTCACAGTGTGAGAGAGAGAGAGAGAGCTAGTGTGACAGTGAGCCACAGACTGTAATATGTATGACAACAGTCACAGTGTGAGGGAGAGAGAGAGCTAGTGTGACAGTTAGCCACATACAGTAATATGTATGACAGCAGTCACAGTGTGAGAGAGAGAGAGAGCTAGTGTGACAGTGAGCCACAGACATTAATATGTATGACAGCAGTCACAGTGAGAGAGAGAGAGAGAGCTAGTGTGACAGTGAGCCACAGACATTAATATGTATGACAGCATCACAGTGTAAGAGAGAGCTAGTGTGACAGTGAGCCACAGACAGTAATATGTATGACAGCATCACAGTGTAAGAGAGAGCTAGTGTGACAGTGAGCCACAGACAGTAATATGTATGACAGCAGTCACAGTGAGAGAGAGAGAGCTAGTGTGACAGTGAGCCATATACAGTAATATGTATGACAGCAGTCACGGTGTAAGGGAGAGCTAGTGTGACAGTGAGCCACAGTGATACGTATAAAAACAATCACTGTGTGAGAGAGAGCTAGTGGGACAATGAGCCATACATAATATGTATGAAAACAGTAAGTGTCGGGGGGATCAAACAAGATGGTGAGATTGAAGCATGAATTAGTGTATTACAAGGGTGAAAACTAAAAGTGCCATTAAGTTGACAACATCACTGCCAGTATATCATGTGTACTTTGTAATATTATTTTCAATTTTTCATTTAATTTTTTATTAGTTTTTTTATTCATTTGTATGTATATATATATGTAGTATCAGGGAACATGCTAGGTTTCTTACAACTGCATACAGCATACGCAAATGTGTTGGAAAAATGTGTATGCATCTATCAGTTTTGCATCCCTGCAAAATGCACAAAGCGGTGATCTGACCAGCCTTAAAAACTCCCAGCATCCCCTCCAAATGACCTGCTGCTGTCCCCTACATGTGATGAGGTCCCTGCATTCCAGTGAGCATCTGCCGTCAGTGGTTGTGTCCCCATCCCTCAGTCTAGATATACTGATCTTGATTAAATTCTGTCAGCTGAAGCCCCTTCCGCATAGCACAGAACTCAACTTCAAGCAAATGCTAACAGCAGTTTTTAATTGTTTCATATATTTTTGCTGGTAGGCCTACTGCAGTCATACATGCTAACTGTGTGTGTGCGTGTGCGAGAGTGGCTGTTGGAGGGGAGGGAAAACAAGACCATCCCCTGTGTTTAATCATGACTGAGTTTGATGGCCCTGAGGTGACTGACCCCGTGTGGTGGACAGGACCAGGTATTAAAATCCAGTTCCTAATTAACCGACCCTAGTTGCAAAGGAGTGCTGCTTTATACTGCTAAATTACGCATGGTTTATTAAGAAAAGGACACAACACTATCTGTTTACATTATGCATGTTTGTAGAAGGGGTGGGGTGGGGGACAAAGGTTGTCCCTTTGCTAAAAGGGAGTGTCAGTTGTTATATATCTGCATTCTGCATGGTTCAGAGCTGTACTGGAGCTAAACTGTGCATTGTTACGGCGAGGATTATTTCTTTGAGACCTCTGATTTAAAAGCCTTTTTGTTTTTTAACCCGTCTCATGAAGCAGAATTAACAGCATAAATCAAAAGTGTTGCCCGATGATATGAGGAAAAATAACACTGGTGAAGATGAGGGGGGACAAAGGAAGAAAGGAAAACTGCAAAATAATCACAAATGGTGATAAATAGGTCAACAATGAACATTATTTTTACAAAACTTCAGTGAGCCAGGAAATAATTCACTTGCCAGAATAAAGTGATTATTTTTTCAAAACAAATTTGCGCATGGTAGAGTTGAAGCAGTGGCAGAACAATATGGTTGTTGAATATATTGTTTTCCTCAGAATTTAGTGACAAAAGATATGTGATATTGCCCCCAACACACATGTGCGCGTGCACACACACACACACTCACACACACACACACATGTACAAGGACACATATATTTTGGGATGTATAGTGTACACGTTTTAGGGGGATGTATGCTGTACACATTTATTTTGGGATGTGTTCTGGTGATTGCTGCTACAGATCTTTCAGACAGCATTATTGATTAAACATGACTGTGTTTTTATGATTTGCTTCTCGTGTGTTTTAGCGAACACACAAAAATGGTGTGGGATACTGCATGTATAGTTCAGACCTGTTTGCAGGAAAAGAGTTGCACACTCAGAATCTCAGCATGTCCTGGATGAGCCTTTGAGCTATGGTGGAAGATTGTCAGTGTTAAATAACCATGACAGTTGTTGAGTTTTTATTATCTGTTTGCTTCAGTGGTGATTAAAAAGCAAAGTGTCAGAGAGCAAAACCACATTCCAGTAATATAATACATAGCATCAAAAGGCTGATGCATTTAAAAGAGCCGTGTTGTTAGCACTGAGATATCAGGTATAATGTTTCAACCTGTGAAGGTAATCACATTTTCTCTAAAAATGCACTCTTACTCAAGAGAGGTAAATGGAGACATAAATGATAACAATGCTGGTACAGTTGACAAAGTTCTGTTTGATGATGCAAGAATTCAGTGATAATGTTGTCTCTTTGATTATATTTGTTCACATTGGGGTGCTTCACATATTACAGACTGGTACAACTGAAATACTTGAGTGTCAGGCTGATGTGCTGTTAAGCAGTATCACTCTTGAGTAATTCACACATGTTCAAACATGTACCGTAGAGTTCGTACTGTGTGTGAACAGGGTTGGTTCAAAATATGATACCTGTCAACTCCAAATTTGGGTGTCTTGATAGCTCCATGGTTTGACCAAGTGAGACCAAAGTTAATGTCAAGTGATGAACAGAACACTTCAGCTGTGTGTCAGCCACATGAACACAAATGACTTGTTTTCCAGTACCTTTCCACAGATGAGATCCTCTGGTGGGCCTATCATAAACATCAACTGAGTGTCGTCAATTCCCAGGCAAAGTGATCCCCAAATGTCAATTCCCAGGCAAAGTAATCCCCAAATGTCATCAATTCCCAGGCAAAGTGATCCCCAAATGTTGTTAGTTCTCAGGCAAAGTGATCCCTAAATGTTGTTAATTCCCAGGCAAAGTGATCCCAAAATGTTGTCAATTCCCAGGCAAAGTGATCCCAAAATGTCGTCAATTCCCAGGCAGAGTGATATCAAAATGTCGTCAGTTCCCTGGCAAAGCAATATTTTCCAGGCAAAGCAATCCCAAAATGTCATCAATTCCCAGGCAAAGCAGTCCCAAACTGTTGCCAATTCCCAGGCAGAGAAATACCAAAATGTCACCAATTCTGAGGCAAAGTGATCCCAAAATGTCATCCATTCTCAGGCAGTGATCCCAGACCTTTGATTCAGAACTGAGGAAAAATGTTTGTTTGTTTGTTGAGCTGGCAGATCATGCACATAAAAAAATGAGGTGACGTGAGTGGCCAGTCTAGTTTGCCCACTTTCAGTGCTGCAAGGAAGGAGAACACGCTTCAGACTCAGCACTGTGATTTTAGTATTCAAACTGCTTCTGATGAGAACAGAACTTGAACACGTGCCATTTGGGACAGGGCTGAAGACAGTGCAAGGCGCTACGCTAACAGCTCAGGGCAGGCCGTCTCGTTGAGCATACAATAACCACAGTTTAGTCTTTACTACCGCGTACTGCTCCCAGGCTACTGTTGAGGCTTTTCAGAAGAAGCTGAGGTGCCCCATGTGTGCAGGTAACCACTGGGACTTGCTTTTTCATGGTGTGTTGATGATTGTGGGGACCCCAGAGTTGCCAAAGCTGAGGTCTTGAATCTTATGTATAGCTTCGTATACGTATATAATACATTGTTCAGGCCCAACTGGATGAACACTGCCAGGCGTGAAGAAGGCTTGCTCTCAATCTAAAGGCTCTGGTGGAGCAGTGTCTGTTAAGCCTTTGAAACAAACGTGTTGATTCACTGGGGCACTGCTGCTTAAGTGGAAAAAAAGAAACACACACACACACACACACACACACACACACACACACACACACACTCTGTTGATTCACTGAGGCACTGCTACCTAAGTGGAAAAAAGAAATAGAAGAACAAACAGAGAAGGAAGAAGAAGAAGATAAAAGGACATATTTTTGCCCCATGTTAAAGGTAAAGAGGTTTGTGACCTGAAGAATCCGACAAAAGTTCAGATAGTTTCAGCCTCTGGAAAGGAAATGGAGTTAAACCTTTAAGGTCATGTATGCTAACTTCAACTACATGTGCATTAGGCTTCTAATTCTTCTTTGTCCTTTTGCTCAGTGATGACAATCATCTGGCTGATGATCAGTCACTTTTTGTGGCTGTGTTTAAAACAAATACAACTCGGTAAGACTGGTTGAGAGAAATTTCATTGGACTTCAAGCACCTGCTGCTCAATTGCTTTTTACACTAGGGTTGGACAAGATCAGTGCAACACGATTGTGCCATGCAGTTCAATGTGTTTCCATGGCAACTTATCATATGTCACTCTGCGGTTGAAACTGATCATGTGTATCGCTATCAGCTGCTTTGATCGTGCCGCAGAAACAAAACGACTTGCCACCCCCTACCCCAAAAAATGTGCAACGTAAGGGCTAGCAATAAGCATTGAAAATGCGAACGTTTCCGCTGGGCTTACTCTTGGACTTTGTGCTGCTAGTGGCTGCTTTAGGGTCATTTTGCCTGTGACTGCAGACTAGAAATTTCTTGCGCTAGTGGGTGATCTTACACTTAAAACATCTGTCAGAATGCTGGCAAGGCACGGATGTACTTATGTGCAGTGAAATGCGTTGCCTTCCCCAATATTGCAGGGCAGATGACTTCTTGGTCGTTCAGTGAGGTAGGAGTAAGTAACTTGGTGTTTTACACCTGGTCAACCATTACGGTTATATCAGGGCGAGTCTGAGGCAGGAACCCCAGTAGCTCAGACGTATGCAGCTATATGTACCCTGGAGGTTCTCCACAGGGTCATAGAATAGAGAGCTCCTCCCTCGCTGGCATGTCAGCATGCGAAGTTTCCGCTCTCAGATTCTGGTGGGTCTGACTGTCTTGCACGAAGTGTTCCACCAGTCCACAACAAAGGACATAGTGCAGTGGTACACTGAAGATTCTCTAGTGCAGAATTTTGTGAACGTATGGTGCTCAGTCTTGACTGTTCGGTCCTCGGCCACACTGTGATCACTTGCTCCTCCATGCAGGTGACTGATCAGAATGGGACTTAGGGAGGGTCTTCTTTGCCAGACAGCAAAGACATGCACAAACAGTTGTTGTTTTTTCATTCTTTTTCCATTTTCCAATCTCCTGTGTTCATGAAATGGACTGAAAGCCTCAAACTGTCACACAACACTTGCTATCCTATAAACTGACGTTTTGGGTTGAGTGCCCCCCGGCCAAATGAGCTCGCTTGTTTCATAGATGTATGTTTTATAGGTAACTTTTTGTTGTCACCTTTTTTTTCCTTTTTCTCCTATCTTTTTTTCCACAGGCTCTGTCTTGATGCGTAGGCATGGCCATGTTTGGCCTAGATTGATCAAGCTTAGTGCTGTTGTACTGAGTTCATGCTTTCTTGACTGTTTCACAGAAGCAACGCCTGGGCAACTCGACAGACTTGCCCATACCTTTGTTTAGGGCAGTTCTTTATTCTGTGTCATGGGTCAGGAAAATTGTGAATTAACGAAAACAGCTCAAAACCAGACCAGTTTAAGTACAAGTTCACTGATGAAGATTTTGAGTAAATGGAACACATGGAGTGGGTATGTGTGTGTGTGTGTGTGTGTGTGTGTGTTATACTCTTCATGTTGAAAAGAGTAAGTGTTGTGATTAAGGTTTGGCCAGCTTGCTGACCTGTAAATGCTCTGGCGTTTGAGTTAACAACCATTTATTGCATTTAGGCTGTTCGTCTGAGATCTTTACTTGGTGATAACCACGGCTGATACTTCACTAACAATAACAATATGCTTTATTAATCCCAGTGGGAAACAAGCTGTCGTTCGATCGCACAACGAAGAACATAATAATTCTAAATCATGAACCACACGCACATACACACTCTTAGACATACGCCCCCTTTCTCTCAACCTGCATACACTAATACTTAGTTATAGCAAACCCAAAATTACCTGGAATAATGCTTTCTTCGTGTCAAACCAAAATGTAAAAACTCTCAAATGAAAATCATTAGGTTGACACATCCCCAACCCTCCGTTAGAAACAGACCCATGTGCACACTCAGTTAATGACTGGTATAATTTTCATTAAAAACTGACAGAGCCGAGGGTAAAAACGAGGCTTTATAACAGTTTGTATTTGTGCTCGGAAGTAAAAATCTTCCACTCCTGTTGCTACGTCTGCTATCAAAGTAGTGTCTCATTGGGTGTGTAGGGTTGTTTAATATTTGCATTAGTTTTCTGTACAGTCTCTTTTCGTGTAAAGTCTTAAAATTGTCCAGTGGCTTTCCCACAACATGACCTGCTTTTTTTTTACAATCTTTTCCAACCTCCCTCTATCTAATTTTGAAATATTCCCACCCCAACAGACAGAACCAAACATAATAATACTACATATTACAGCATTATAAAAAAGTTACTAGCCTATCTGAATTTACTCCAAATGATCTCAGCTTTCTCATTACCCATGAGACTAAATTTTGTGACTCTGGCGTCATTAATTTTGGGGGTCACACTTCGGTTTTCAAAAGGTGAAAAATTAAAGTTGTACTTTTCTCAGTAAGTTTTTATCAGATTGACTTCAAATGTGTAGTTGTTATAATACCTGCAAAAACAAGATCACATTTCAAAATCCCACACTTAGTCACAGTGGTGTCAGAAAGGTCAAACTGAAAGTCGTGCTTCCTCAGCAAGTTGTATGATCAACTTCAGTGTTATATGATTATTGCATGTTGGACATGATGATGGACTTTTACTGCTTTGGGTAGCTGTTGCCAGCATTTAAGGCCGATTGGCGCGTTTCTGGTCTGGTCGAAAAACCTTATTGTTAGGAGGGGGGTCAGTGTATATTTCAGACTTTGCATGGTAAATAAGCTGTCTTCAATTCACTGAGTTTCAGGGACCTGACCCATTTCCATGGTCATGAAAGGTTTTGATTATGGGTAAAGTGTCTGGTGCTGAACAGTTCAGAAGACACCAGGCCAAATAACCCGGTGCATGACTGTTCACATTTGTGCTTTGTTTCTGCTGTAGATTATGGGAAATCTGAAGGATGCGTCTCTTGGGGTGCATGTGTGCGCGTGTTTATTTTGCATTTGGGTTTGTTGTTGTTGTTTTGGGGGAGGGGGGTGGTATGGCAGTGAGTAAGACCTTAAGTTCATGAAAATAGAGCTTCTTTTACATAATACCTCATTTCACTTTCATAATGATTCTTTGTTTGTTTTTCTGCCCTTTTTTTTGTTGTTGCTGTTGTTTTTAAAATTTATTTAAAGTTTTACCTCGAAATCTAAGTAATTTGTACATGTCATTTTCAGTAATGTATGTATTTAATCACTGATACATTAAAAAATCATTGTGTGCTACACCTGGCTACGATAGAGATTGTCCCCTCTGTTTGCTCAAATTGTACCATTAAGCGTTTAGTCTGGATTTGTTGAGCCAGCTATCTTAAGCATGATTGTGAAGAACAAGAGATCTGAGTGGCACCGCCAGGAGCCGTAAAGACAATGGGGATTGTTAAAGGATATACCAAGTGGAGCGTGTTGCCATGCGGAAGGCAAAATAAGAATGGGCTGCACAGCCAGTGCAACTTAGAGCCCTAGGTGGATAACTGTCTGTGCCACAAGGGTCGTGACCCCATTCTAGCATAATTCAAGCTGATCAGGCTGCAATCTCTCACACCCTTGTTCAGTTTTGTAGTAACGTCGCAGGCATGACTTGTGTGCATGTAGTGCAGTTGACGGATCTTCACTCTTTTCTTTTTTTGGGCGCCACCCCCCTCCCCACCTGTTGCAGTGTGGTAGAATAGTCACTAGGTGGGGTTTGGGTGGTGCAGGATGAACATGAGGGGTATGCAGCTGTTCTTGCTTTAAATGGCAGAGAGCTGTATGTATTTCTATACATTGTATATTCTGCGTGAATCTTGCCTTGAGCGAGTGTCATCGGTAAGTCGTCTGTGGGTCTTCTGGAAAGACTGTGCACCTGTACAGTTTTGTTCTGCCCTTCTTTTTTTAAATCAAAAATGTGCACACTGGTGAAATGCTGGTGTTTGTGTGCGTGCATGTGTGATGTTGAACCCAGAAAGTCGGCCTGAATAAAGAGTAGAATCAAAGATATGAAATTGTTTTTTGAGCAATGCACGTGTCCTTAATTTATGAGTCATTCGTAACTTAATTGGTTCTCTCATTTGTTGTGTGCTGCTAGAATGCCTGGACAAACTGTAATGTTGATTTACTGGGGTCCTTACCACAGGCAAAGGCCAGGTGGAAGTTACTGCAACTAGAATGCAAACCTGAGGGGGTTGGGGGTATGCAAGTGTGCATGCATGTGTATGTGTTTCTGAATGGGAGAGAGGTGAAGTGATTTTCCCATCAGACAACTTAAAAAGATTGTAAGACAGTTAAATTGCTAACCATTGCAGAGTAAACCAGCCTGCCAGTGCCATGCGTGTCAAAGCCTATTCCAAAGTACATTGTCTGTGTGATGAGTTAAGAGTTAGCACAATAAGTGTCATGCGTTTGCTCCAATTTGTGGAAGACGGTTCAGGATGAACTTGGCAATTCCTGTAATCTCATTCTGGTTACAAAAGCTGAAGCGCATCAATAAAATGTGTGGCAATTCATTTCAGCAGGATTCAGGTAGTCATCGAGGACAGTGTTTAAAGCACATCTATGATGCAGGATGTCAGATGTGTGTATATATGTAATTATATATGCATCAAATGTCATGGAAACAAATGCTGTGGTCTCTGATAAGAAAATAATCATAATTTATTCATTGTCTTTTGTTTCACCTAATCATATGCATGGAGAAAGAGGGGGAACGTGCAAGTCAGTGTCACAGTGATGTTCATTGTGATCACACCTCCCCCCCCCCCCCCCCCCACCCAGCTCCCCCTTCTCTCAAGCATCGTTTTGTTATTGAGGTTTCCTTTGTACGTTAGTACCGATGTGACCTGACTATATTTATGAGCAAATAAATGTAATACATGAGCTATGATTGATTTTTTGACTTGGAATAAAGACTAGAATTGCAACTCATTTTTGCATTATTGTGATTGTGCGTGTGTGTGGGTGTACATATGTGCACCTACCTGTGCATGTGCATGAGAGACAGAGCATGTGTACACATGAATGTGTATGAGAGAAGACGAGTGTGAGTGCATGAGCATTTGTAGTAAGTGTGTGTGTGGATGTATATAATTTGTGTGCATGTGTGTGGGGAAGAGAGAGTGTATATAAATGTGTGCATGCATGTATGAGAAAACATGGGTGTGAGTGTGTGTGTGAAGTTTATCACTGTGCCACAAGGGGTTGTGTGTACTGCCAGACGACCAGGGATTAATTACGCTGGATTATACTGCCATCACATCTGCCTTTCCTCAGAAAAGTGATGACTTCTCACGGGAAGTTACCCAAATTCAGAGGAGTAAAGTCTGCCAAATACAAAGCAATACAATGTACACTTATTTGAGGTAACTCCCATCTCATTCCTTTTCTCCCCCCATTGCCAAAATTGAAAGGGAAGAGGGGGAGGTGGGGTGGACCTGAAGATACTGAGAGGCATCAGAGGGGAGATGAAGATGGGGTTCATACAGGATTATTACTTGAAAATAATTTTATTACTTAAAATTCCAAAACTTGACCATTTTCCCCAGAGAAAATGCCGCTCGGTTACACATCCATTTGAACACTCAACTTTCTGAACTCTGTACTTTTCTTTTATCATCTATCCCTTGTCGCCTCCCCCTCCCCCACTCCCACACACCCCAGCCTTCAGCAGATCATCTGATGATTATCACCAAAACATTTTTGGAACGTAAACTTGAAAGACTCTCAAACCCTGGAAGAGGTACAGCAGAGAGCTAGCTTGGAGCGAGTTGGCCTTGCAAGATGAATAGAGTGCTAGCATGCAGGAGTCTGTGTGTGTTCTACATTCCTCTCTTATGAAAGCATTTGAGGTAGGTGTACGTATTGCACTGTGTGTGTGTGTGTGTGTGTGTGTGTGCTTGCATGTTTGTTCTCTCTCACACACATACATGCACCCACACCTACGCACACAGCAGCTAATGCCTTACACAATGCAACGAAGTCTGATCCAGAGGTGAGGAAGTTGCCGTTTAATTAAAACACGTACACACAAACCCACAAAACCATTTATATCTCAAAAAAGTCCCCAAGATCCCTGATCACAATAACACAGAGCATATAATTAAAGAA
Organism: Alviniconcha marisindica; assembly: GCA_018857735.1. Taxonomy (NCBI): domain Eukaryota; kingdom Metazoa; phylum Mollusca; class Gastropoda; family Provannidae; genus Alviniconcha; species Alviniconcha marisindica. Next base: position 175,592 of record JABMCL010001800.1, read on the forward strand.
AATATCAAGGCACCTTGTATATCTGTGCTTATAACCATATGACCACACAGACCCAAAAATGTGCATCCTGTCAAAACATGCAGCTGTTGACTCCAGCAGACTTGAGCAGTTTGTAAGCTTACTGATCAAAGATCCCCCCAACACACACACACAAATCAGGCACACTTGCAAGTGACCCCACAATGTAAATCCGACTGGCTGGAAAGTCAGTGAATATGAAGATTAATTGATTGTCATTAGCATCATTCGTACCCACTACTTTAATAATAACAATGACTGTTTGTAGTACACACACACATACCCCCCAAAAAGGTAAGTAACTTGGTGTTTTATGCTCAGTCAACCATTACGGTTATATCAGGGCAAGTAGTGCAGGATGGAGGATATAAATATATATGCAAAGAAAAGAAAAAGAAGTAAAGAAGACAGCAACAAATGGACATAGAAGGTAACCAGTGAAAGAACAGGCAGGGAATAAGTCGATTGTCTGTTTGTTTTTGTGTGCAGTGGGGTTGGGGGGGAATGGAGATTGCTGAGGTAGAAATGTCTGAATTTTTGGAGAAAAGTCTCCCTCAGCTGATGCCTGACAGAAGAAGAATCAAGTGTGAGGGACCGAGGACGCTTATTGCAGTGGGCAGGAGCCAAGTGTCGGACCGATAAGGCACTAAAGCACTTTTTGTGGGCATTCTCATGAAAGCCTGGGCTCACGATGAGGCGCGACTACAGTAATGACTGGACAGCACAGTGAGAAATAATGATGCTAGCACAGGCTGACCAGTCTAAACACACTGGGTTTTGCTTTGGTACATAATGTAAAATAAACCTGCTAACAATAAATTAAAAAAAATACATATCTTTTTGGAATAAAAAATAAAAAATAAACAACAGACTTCTGTAATGAAAAAATGACCTTGGCAACATGGTGGTCACTCTTCAATTTTTGGGGTGCCAATACCGATTTTGATGATCTGACTGGCTGAAGTGTCAGGCAGCCTAGTACAGTACAGTACAGTACAGCACAGTACAGCCACTTCATTACTTAGCCACTATTCATGAAAAACATACCACTTGGTTCACACAGCAACCCATCCTTAAAGACCACCCTGGTTAGTGCTTGGATTTAAACATACCGTTGGCGGTATTAAAAAGAAGGGTTGTTGTTGCTAAGGGGTTCTCTTACCAGAGCATGAAGAGTTAAGACACAACAGGAATGGTTTCAAACAAAAAGAAGCCAATGACAAAGATGAAGAAACAACGACAATATCCACTTTTAGCCTGTCGGTTCGCTATCCTCAAATGGTTGGAGGGTGCGTGTGCTTGTGTATAGCACTGGCATAGTATGGAATGAACTGGATATGCCAATGTAGTGCATACTTTAAATTCATTCCATTCACACACACACACACATACATTTTCTCTCTCTCTCATACCATTTGAGGACCGTGAACCAATGGGGCTAAAAGTGGACATTGTCAAAACAACAGTGATCTTATAAGAAGGGTGGTCTCCCATCACTAGCTCTTTAATGTGGGATTTCATCATTTTGATATTGTTAAGTAAGCGGTTAGTTAGTTAGTTAGTGCTTTAAATTCACTTAAGTAAGCAGTGGCAAAAAAAACACATATTAAGTAAGCAGTGGCAAAAAACCCAAAGCACTACCGTACACATCCATCCATCTAGAAAATTGGAAGCACAGCCAGTGGATAGTACAGCATATATAAAGTTATTCCAATTAATGAGCAAACATTGTAGGAAACAATCACACACAAGCATCAACTAAGTGAATTGTTCTCTCCAGATTCACATACAATTTTCAATGTACTAGTAAACATCAGGACACATTAAAGCTCCCTGGCAAAACGTCACAGAGGAGGTAAAATGCTGTATAAAGATTGTCTTTCAAAATTCACGTGAGATAAATGTACGTGTGGGTCATTGCAAAGCCTGTTAAAATTGAGATTTTGCCATTACGGTGATGATGAAATTCTGTGTAACTCTTAGAAGTTCAAAAAATGTGATGATTCTCTTGCTTCAATTTGAAGACATCCCAGTTTGATTACACTGAGTTTAAGAAGTCTAAAAATCAGTTACAAAGCATTAGTTTTTTATAAGGCTGAAATACTCCTTTTATTTTATATATTCAGCTGCTGTAACACCAGCATCATCAAAAATGTTCCAACTTTTTCCTTTCTCTGTATATGTCTTGGTGTCAACACCCACATAACAGAAACTAGCTTCAGCGCGCTTTTGTTTCTGTAGAAGAACTGTCCGAAGCGTATTTTTATTTATTATTTTTATAATACTTTAGGTAAATTGTTTTGGTAGGTCTATGCTCTACATGTGTATAGAATATCATATTTAGATTAATATGTATCATGTGAGCACTCAGGGCATTGATGAGCGCATGATAAATATACATTATTATTAAGCGAGGGTTTTGCTGCTAGTTGTAAATATCCAGAACACTATGGACTGCCAGAATTCAGGAAAAAGCATTGAAACAAACAAAGTGTTAAGGATGCACAACTCTTCATAGGACACAACAAACAATGTCCAACAGTTTGGCAAAGATGATTTTTTCCCCATCCTCTTTAAAGTTGTGACTAGGCATAATCAAAAAGGAGAAATGGCAGCCTTGTATGCATTGCATGGATCTTGCCAGCATGCACCATAAGTGATGGATAAAGATGCCATTTTCAAGGCAATGAACAGTTATTTTGCACAACAGCAATCAAAAATCAAAAAGAGAAATGACTGATTTGCACATGTTACGTGCATCTTGTAACCACACTCATTCACCATGCTAGCAAGACGATGCGTATCTCCTTTTTCACCATTTTTGTGTAAAAGTGACAGGTGCATTACTTTCAAAAAGGCATTTTGCTGAAAACAAATTTACACTGTTCATCCCGTCATATGAAAAAAGTGTTTTTTCTTAAGCCTTGGTGTGCTTTGATTAGGTTCTGCTGTATATCTCGTGCATTTCATTTTGAATGAACAAGAGTAACACCACAAATTTACAGTTTATCTTGTCCTATGAAAAAAGTTTTTTTTCTGAAGCTTTGGTGTGCTTTGATTAGGTTCCGCTGTATATCTCATGCATTTTATTTTAAATGAACAAGAGTAACACCACATCCATTTTAAATTCACAGTATGGCACGCGTACATCACAGATTGATCACAGAGAAATGATGGGAGTAGACTGAACAGCCATGCTTTCAAAAGCACACTCATCAGTGCCCCGGCGGATTCGGAAGAAGCCTTTCTCCCCCCAGTTCTCTCCCCAGCTGTTCTTCGTGATCCAGAATTTCTCACCTGCAACAATATATGCAAAAGCACCTTTAGGTTTTACAGCTGTCATTCCAAAACTGCTATCCCGCCATTACTTCCCAAATATTATAACTGCCAGAGGATTTTTTTTTTTACAGAAATGTTGCAAATGACAAACTCAAAACTTTTAATTGACCCAAAAAATATTCAGCACTTTTTCTTTTCAAATGCTGCCTGGAACATTGCAAAAATTACTTCAGAAAAGAGATCTCTATAATATTATTGATCATCATCATCGTTATTGCAATTATCATTTTTTTAATTTCATATCTCAAAGAAAATATTTGTTTGCACAATGTCCAAATTAACCCGAGTTATAATATCCATCCATATACATATGCAAAACAGTACAGCAGCCTTTAATCATGAAAGGGTTGCCCAGGCAAACCAAACTGCAATTTAAACAAACATTACAGAGACAGTTTTGCATGTTAAAAAACTTAGGGTAAGACTTTTGTGTGTTAAAAGACTTAGGATAAGACAGGAAATAACAAAATGTGAAAACTAACCAGTAGTCTGATCCACGCCGTAGCCCACCACCAGCACAGCATGGTTGGTCAGCTCGAAGGGAGTGAAGCCGCCGGTGAGGCCAGTGTGGTGGTAGATGCCCCCTTTGTAGTGCAAGAAGTCTGGCAGCACCTCAAAGCCCACCGCCAGAGGGCCGTTCTCGTACAGGTTCAGACGCATCAAAGGCTCATTGCATCTGAAAAACACAGACAGAACTTGCAGTGACAAGAAGTCTGGCAGCACACAAAGACAGAACTTGCATAGCAACGAAGTCTGGCAGAACCTCAAAGCCCACTGCCAGAGGGCCGTTCTCATACAGGTTCAGACGCATCAAGGGCTCACTGCAGCTGAAAAATAGAGACAGAACATGTATGGTATCAAAAATGCAACTGCCAGAGGGCCGTTCTTGTACAGGTTCAGACGCACCAAGGGCTCACTGCAGCTGAAAAACAGAGACAGAATGTGTATAGTAATAGTAACAAAAAATTGAGCAGCACCTCAAAGCCAACCGCCTGACGGCCGTTCTTGTACAGGTTCAGATGCACCAAGGGCTTGTTGCAGCTGAAAAACAGACAGAACTTGTAGGTTCAGATATATCAAGGGCTGGTCACAGCTGAAAAAAATACAACAGAGACAGAACTTGTAGTAACGAGAAGTCTGGCAGCATCTCAAAGCCCACTACCAGAGGGCTGTTCTCATACAGGTTCAGATGTATCAAGGGCTGGTCACAGCTGAAAAACAGAAACAGAACTTGTACAGTAAAAAAGAAATTGAGCAGCACTACAAAGCCCAGTGCCAGGGGGCCATTCTTGTACAGGTTCAGATGTATCAAAGGCTTGTCACAGCTAAAAAAAAAAAAAGAATAAAACTTAAAACTTAAAACTAGAGCAAACAAAAACAAAGAAAAAGGGAGAGCATTGCTTGAGCAAAACTTACGCTCCATAGTAGCCGCCGACATATTCATATTTTGTGGAGTAGTGTCGGGCAGCAGAGGCAGGGGTTCCACATGACGCTTGGTCCTTGCCCTTGTAGGGGTTCTCTGACTCCAGCACCAGGCCAAAGTCCTCCGCATACTTCCCACCAATCAGGTAGGGGAACCCCCCATCACACCCTGTTGAAGACGGTGCAATGTTCATTCCGTTCTTTGCTTACAGCAATGATATCTGTATTACTCTCTTGTTCATTTTTCGTAATTTTTTCCTTTAAAGTTTCTAGAGGATGTATTTCATGGTGTGGTCACATGCACCAAGCATTAAGCTATAGCTTACATTTTGACCGAGCTGTACAATGCTATTCATGCTTAGAAATGACAATGCTTTTTGTGCATTGTAGATTATAGGATTATCTATTGCTAGTGCATTTGTGCTTATCTTTGGTCCAAGTGAAAAAACAACCCCCCTCCCAAAAAAAGGGGAAAAAAAGGAAGGAGGTAAAACATCACTCTTTCCATGTTTTCCCAAAGTGCAGCAAATGTTACACCAGTAATAGCGTTGTCAACAGCCTTGGACTTGGGCCATCAGCAGTTCCAAATTGACAGATTCTAGCCTAAGTACACCCTGCCTTGGCTTGGGCTGTGTCATAAGGCACTGACACCAGCATGGACACCAACGTTACATTAACATGTTGTTACGCCCTACATTGTTATGTGGGGACTATCTTCAGCCCTGATGAGCTCCATGAGTAACAGAAACCACCCTCCAGAAATGGAGATCAATCCTTTGAAGACGGCATGTGGCTGCTAGCATCCACCCTCCAGAAATGGAGATAAATTATTTGAAGACAGCATGTGGCTGCCATTGACGAGGGTTAATAAAAACGGGCCACGCACGCAATCCTCTCACCCTGAGAAATACATTTGTCAATGTAAAATTGCATATACCTGAGCGTTCAGCTGGGGAATGCTACAACAGCTACAACAAGAAGTACGCAACAGCTTTCATCCCTGCTCCTCTCCCACAAAAGTACCTTGAGAGTACTCGCAGCAGTCCACAATGTCCTGAGGCGAGAACACCGGCTGCTTTGTGTTGTTGGTCATGATGCGCACCCTAGCCTCATTCATCGCCATGGAGGCAAAAGCGTAACAGCTTCCGCAGCTGGCTGAAACATAGGATCTGGCAGTCAAAGTTATGCAGGTTCTGCATTAGTCATTGTGGCAAGGAAGCTTTCATATTTGAATAATGGGGCCATTTACACTACTGCCACAGCTGGTTTCATGCCCTGCTCAGCTCAGGCCTGACTGCAATGCAGCATTTACATCTGCACTCTGGGTCTGACTTGAATCAGAAATTTATTGCCATCAAATGCGTCATCTCCCTGCTGTGATTCTTAGAAATCTAGTGCTTCCAGGAATTTCAAACTTCCAAAATGACTTCAGATGATGTCCTTCAAGAAGCACCTGTTTAATAATTATTTCTAAACTGTTTTTCACAGCCTTGCCCATCCCCTCATCCGACGCTCTGTTGTGTGTGTGTGTGTGGTGTGTGTGTGTGTGTGTGTGTGTGTGTGTGTGTGTGTGTGTGTGTGGTGTGGTGTGGTGTGGTGTGGTGTGGTGTGGTGTGGTGTGGTGTGGTGTGGTGTGGTGTGGTGTGTTGTGTGTGTGTGTGTGTGTGTGTGTGTGTGTGTGTGTGCGCGTGCATGCGTGTGTGTGGTTAGTGTTATTGTAAAATGCCCTGTGCTGCCACCTTGTACACTAGATGGGCACTCTAGAAATCCTCTTTATTATTATTATTATGATGTTCACTGGATTGTGAGATGCATTCAGCCACACTCCAGAGCAAAGAAGAACATGGCTTGCATCCACCCCGGTACAGTCAAGTGCAAATGCAGCAGTCTGCGCCCAGCTTGGACATTATCTCTAGTACAAACAGCCCCACTGGTTGTTGTTTTTTAGCTGCAGTGAAACTCCTTCCATCCTGGCTTGGGCAGTGTCACAAAATACTGATACCGGCAAGAACACTGGGGCTACATTAAAATGCCGTTATGCACTGCACAGTTATGCGGGGGCTATCTTAAACCATGATAAGCTCCTTGAATAACAACGTCCACTCTCCAGAAATGGAGGCAAGTCTTTTGAAGACAGTGTGTGGCTGCCCATGTGGTGCGACAACAAAAAATGGCCACACAAGCAATCCTCTCAGTCTCACCCTATGAATTTCATTTGTCAATGTACAACCGCACAAGCTGGATGACCCCCCCCCCCCCCCCCCCCACCTCACCCCAAGTGTTCAGCTGGGTCACAACAACAACAACAGAAAGTAGAACCACTATGGTCTTTAAAAAACAAGGGATATGAAGACAGGAAATTTTAGAATAAGCTGTTTTGAAGATGGGTGGTCTCTTGGGAGACAGAGAAGATGCAACTGATAATGATACTTTCCATATATCAGTACGACACAAGTGATATTTTGGAGGCAGTCTCACCTTGATTTCTGACAGGAGAGACATAATTCATGCCCTCTACATTACGCCAGTCAAAGCTGTCCGGCAGCTTAGCAGCAGCCTCAAACATTCCACGCGTCACTGGTGCAGGGGAGGGTTGTCTGTAGCAAAAGATATATATATATATATAGTGTGTGTGTGTGTGTGTTGTGTGTGTGTGTGTGTGTGTGTGGTGTGTGTGTGTGTGTGTGTGTGCATGGTATGGCAAGGTATGGTGTGTATGTGTGTGGTGTGTGTGTGGTATGTGTGGTGTGTGTGTGTGTGTGTGTGTGTGGTGCGGTGCGGTGTGGTGTGGTGAGGTGTGGAGTGTGTGTGTGTGCGCGTACGTGTGTGTGTGCTGCGTGTGGTGTGTGTGTGTGTGTGTGTGTGGTGTGGTGTGGTGTGGTGTGGTGTGGTGTGGTGTGGTGTGGTGTGGTGTGGTGAGGTGTGGTGTTGTGTGTGTGTGTGTGGTTTACGTGTGTGTGCATGTGTGCATGCATGTGTGTGTGTGCGTACATGTGTGTGTGTGTGTGTGGTGTGTGCATGCGTGCGTGCGTGTATGCATACATTCATGCGTGCATGCATGCATGTCTGTGTGCATGTATTACTGGAAAGTTGCTACAGCAAATTCTAAAAACCCTTTAACTTCTCTTCATCCCCTTATAATGATTAACTGTGCATGCATAACGGCATGCACAGGAACATATGCACACAGGCATGCACACACACACATACACACATTCATGTATGCATGTTCACATCACACACACACACAAGAAAATTGTGCACTTATCCTCAGTAAGCACAACATCAAATCGAGTCTAAAACGGTCACACAACCTTTCCCGACATCAGAAAACAATGAGGACTACTATACACAAGACTGTGAAACTAAGAACTTCAAACATACGCAGCCACTCGTGATGCAGCGCCACCTGCCATTCTCAACAGCTCTTCTCTCCGCAGGCCCTCCAGGTGAGGGTAAGCCGTTGCTGTCCATGATCGCTGTGCTGAGTTGATCCGAGCAATGAAATCCATGTCATTGTAGAAGGTTCTGAAAATAAAACCGCTGTTCTGTTTTACTTGCGCTGGTCAGGTAAGCCGACAATGTACTGATGCTGTTGTCATAGATTTATTTGTATGCAGGAAACATTTCAATAATGTCATCTCATTCTTGTTCCCCCTGACTGGCAATGATCATCCATTCTTGGCATACTTATATATTAAAGCATGTAACTTTGCTAACAAACATGCTAAAATAATTTGTTGGTTCAGCATTAAGCAATCAAAGTCACTTGATAATAAAAAATATAACCAGGTATAGCTTGAAAAATAAAATTAAAAAATCTGAAACAAGAATGACTGCTAGTGTTCTAAAACAAGATCCAAACACATAAAAGGTTCAAAAGAACGCTTATTTATTAGGACACAAACACAAAATCTAAACAATTGCTGAAAATTTGGATCTTCAGTTATAGTTTGGTTATGTTTTGGCTGTGCTGTCTGCAACAACAAAAATAGAGTTTGCGGGAGGAGAGACTCGTTCCATAGGCAGCGTAAGCACAATCGTGACGAACAAGCGCCTCATTCCGCAGTTACAATCATACATGGAAACATTACTGTTTGCTAACAAGCTTTATGGGCTACATAAATCTCACTTTCGAAGTTTCATGGTAGGCTAGATTTTTTTTAAATTTAAAAAACTGGTCTTGAGTGTTTCGATTTTAGTGTTTTGTTGTTTAAGGAATTTTGTTTTATTGTAATTTATTGAATGTTTTAAGTTATTGGTGAACCAGAAGAATAATGTATGTGTGTGTGGGTGTGTGTGTGTGTGTACATTGTTATTGTTAAGTATTTTCCTTGTGTTTGAGCGGTTTTTAGCTCTGTGTTTCATTGAGTTGTTGATGTTTTATTGTTAACTGTATTGAATGTTTTTATGTAAATGACGAGCCAGAAAGCAAATTTCTCTACACAGAGACAATAAAGTTGTATTGTATTGTATTGTATTTTTACTGATAACCAACTAGATTTTTTCTTTTCTTTTCAAAAACTGGTCTTTTTTAATGATAACCTAACACACACTTCCTTACCTTTTTTTTAAATTTCAAAAACTGGTCTTTTTACTGATAACCTAACACACACTTCCATACCTTTTTTAAATTTCAAAAACTGGCCTTTTTACTGATAACCTAACACACACTTCCTTACCCCGTTTCAAATCTGAGGATGCTTGAGAGGGACTGTGATGAAGGGGAGGACAGCTTTTTTCCAGATGGCGCAGGATCCTCAACAGTAGCGACCTTTTTCCCAACGTAGCAGGCCCAGTCATGACCAAGGGAGTCATGTGACCAGCCAGGCATCAGCTCATTGCAGTAGGAGATAACGGTCTTGCCTTGCTTCTCAAACTTGGAGAAGGCAAAGTACTTTCGCCCAGCCACCACAACTTCAAACCCCTGAAAATCAGCAATGGTAAATCAGGGTACAGCCACAGGCAAACAAACCAGAAGCAGACTAACAATAAATATTAACATGCACAGGGGAAAAAGGAAGTTCTAGACAATCTTTCCTTCAAAGGATGAGAGAGAGCCATTGTCAGTCGGATGAATACTGGAACTGTTTCAAAGGCAACATTGGGGAAACTTCTGAGAGACAGGATGGAGCGCATGTATACTAGCTTTTTCCGAGTGCATAGATACCATCTTGAACTGAACTGAACTGAACATTCAGGGCTTTACCATGTACAATGATCTTTACAGTCATGGTTCGGTACATTTGAAATTTGCATTATTATTTCTTTTTTATTTGTTTTTGATGTTACTTTTTATTATAATTGGTGCAGCAACTTTCTTTTCAATTTTCTTTCATTAACCAGCAAAGTACAAAATACTAGCAAAGAAAGAAAATTGTGTTTGATTGTCAATTCACCATTTCATGTTTGTGGAATACAGTGCTGGTTTAGAAATTAGATGCAGGGGAGAAGAAAAAAAAAGGAATCAAAACAAAAACAAAACCTGGTTGTAAATGATGGTCCAGAATCCAAGGTTTCCATACTGGTCCACAGCAATGTCAGAATACTGCAGAGTTACCTCCACCTGGTTCTTGAATGGTCCTGAAACAGACCATAACAAAACAGATTCAAATCCATGAAGAGAGAGAGAGAGAGAGAGAGAGAGAGAGAGAGAGAGAGAGAGAGAGAGAGAGAGAGAGAGAGAGATACTTATTGTTTAATAAAAAAATCTTTTACAATGTTTCATCAAGGGAATTCTTATTACACAATCACTTCACAGTGTGCCTTCTGCACCTTCACCAAAGCCTTTCTTCATATTTCACGCTTCTTTCTTCGTACTTCACAAAATGGCAGGCCTAGTTGTTATTATTGGCTTAAGATGGATAAAAAAAAGTACATAAGTGAAGTTTGATCAAAACCATTTTGCTGATAAGAATATGATATCAATACGGTATGATGATCAGATTTACATAGGCTAAAATGCCTTTTAATTTGGTCTTTGCCAGCCTAAGCTATTCTAGCTTAACTTTCAACACTGAAGTCACCGCATGGGTGAGCAAATCTCAGTGGAGAAACTTCCTGTCTTGCCAAGCAGAATGTTCTTGAAAAAGCCTGTGGGGATGGGGCTTTAACAACCTCAGTCAGGCAATGAATTCCAGCAGTCTACAGCTCTGAATGAGAAGAAAGTTTGTGCAACATCTCAGCTCGTATTTGTGCCCCCTTGTTGTTGTCTCAACACCCATTTCCGACAGATTGTTGTTGACACTGTACAGGCCATGTGTATACTTGTATACCTCTCGGTTATGTCTACCCTCTCCCTGAGATACTTCATACTTGGTAAATCCCTGTACTTCAGTCTTTCGCTTTAGTCAAGATCTGTTAGGCCGGAAAACAATTTTGTCACTCTTCTCTAGACACCCCCTATTAACACTCTGTCTTTTAAGATCAGAACGATGTGTGGAAAAAGTGCATTAGTGACGTTTAATCAAAACTGTACTGCTGCTCTTGTGCAACTATCTGCATGGAATTATCTCAGTCTGTTGCTTTGATTAGTTCTAAGTTTCACTTTTAGATGAAGCTGTTCAGTACTAAATGAAATCAGATCTGATGTGAAACACCGTCATCTCACAAAGCTGTTTGTGAAGTGCAGACAGCAGAAAACTGCAGAACTGGCATATTCAATATGTAACTGTAAGTGATTCAATGGCAAAGTCCACTTTTAGCCCTGTCAGTTCGCTGTCCTCAAATGGTATAAATGTGTGTGTGTGTATAGAATGAACCTGAAGTGTGCACTACATTGGCATTTCCACATATCAGTTCATTTTGTACTATGCCAGTGTATACACACACATGCACATACGCATATGCGTGCAAACACATGCACGCATATGCACGCATTTTCATATCATTTGAGGACAGCAAACCAATGGGGCTAATAGTGGACATTGCTGATTCAATCGTAAGTTCTTGGTCCACTTGATCTTGATCTTGATGCGCACTAATATAAGTGCAATACGCTGACAGGACCCAATCTTGGGTATAGTGTCAGTGGACAAGGGGGGGAGCACTTGATGTTTTAGGGGCAGCGAGAGATTTGTGTCAAAGCTTTCTAATGTCTTATTGCTAACTATTTCTTGTTCTAAGTCGTTCCAGTCGACGGTAGTCCTGGGGAAAAAAGAATATCTATAAACAACAGTTTTTGTTAGATCTACTCTATAACTCTGTGAGTTGTTTCTGGCATTGTCTGTCACTATATTTGCATAGTCTGTCACTATATTTGCTGTCACAGTCATGGGGTGGGGCAGGTCCTGGTTTGGTGGTAAAAAGGAATTGTTCCAATCCTGATGAATCTGGGAAAGAAACTTTGCGGCACAGTGTTTCTCCTTTTTTACGCTTACAGTAGCTACGATAGTAACCATACTTAAAATACACCCAATCACAGGACCCGGAGACACCCACAAGACTGGACAAATTCAATGACGTTTCATAACACGAACAAACCTGCGACAGCAAATAAGTGCATACTTTTCTCTTCTTCTTGACGTCTATTATTGTTTTGGTGTAACTTGCTGACATATGTTGTAATCTTGATGATTGTAAGATAAGTCTAATATCATTTACAATTATGTGAAAAGACTTAGTTTTAAATTTTAAAAAAGAATTAGGAAGAATAAAGAAGTAGAAGGAACAAACCTGTGAAGCTGTTGCAGTTTTCAGAACGATTGTTGCCTCCCGTTCCAACAGAAAATACCCATTTTCCTCGAATTTCTTCGAAAGTGCAATTTGCCGGAGTATCACCAAAGGCCGAAACCAAAACAGAGGCAAAAATCACGAGCAGCAGCATCATTGTATTCACGGTCGCCGCCATCTGTTCGTCATGTGATTTTATGGGTCACATGACTTAGATTATTTCCCCCTTGACCCCAGTGACACATTTGTCATGTGATTTCGTTGTTCTTCCGGTAAAGAGGCGTTCTCTTGATCTGATCGTTTTGCGACGTAAATAATTCATCAAAATTGAAGATGTTTGCATTTTTTCAACGAATTTTAGACTGGTTCAAAAGTCTATTTTGGAAGGAAGAGATGGAGCTGACCTTGGTTGGTCTACAATATTCAGGAAAGACGACGTTTGTGAATGTTATCGCAGTAAGTAGCTGGTTCAATAAACATGCACAAATCCCAAAATAAGGATGAGATTTACTACATAATCAAGCCGCAGTTTTATTCCGTTTGTAGGTTCCAGTCACCAAGATGGCGAATTTTACCAGGACATTTGTCTCATTGTCGACCTTAGTCATTTAAAACACGCATTCCAGTAGGCTCTGTGCGAGTGGTTGTGTTTTTTGTTAAATTTTTATGTACGTGCCGTCAACGAAGAATCTGAGTATTGGTTTCATTGTTCTTGTGGTTCTTACTCTTAGACTTTATGTATTAGTCCAAAAGATTGGTCATATTTTAATGTGTGTTTTGAAATCAGTGTAGCGCAGTACAACGGCTTTTCGTGTGTATTTTGACAATGGTGAATACTGAAGTTACAGTAGACACTGGCTTTTGTTTGCATAAATTTTAGAGAGATTCAAAGACAAAGTCAAACCGTGGCTAACGTGAATAAATTTATTACCCATGTAATTTCTATAAATAGTAGTGATAAACATGTAATGGTGACAACAAAGCCATGACCAAAGTTTATGCTATATCTATATATATATTTATATCAGTCAATACCAGCATGGAACCCAGTACAGAAACTGGGACAGAACTTTATCAATATCACTGAGGGGCATTGTTCCCGAGAACTATAAAGGAATAGAATGATCTGTCACCATCTCACAGCAGCGTCACATACTGATACTCTTGACACCTTTGTGTCAAGAAGTTGAAGAACATGCTATTATTACTAAGACCAGCTTTTTCATGGTAGTGCCGACCCATTGTAGCTTTGGAGAAGACTGTAATAGTGTAAACCAAGGTCTGTCATGTGTATACGCATGCAAAAAGATGACATACACATGTTAAAGACTCTGTAGTCCATGTCAGAGTTTGATGGATTATGGAAACACCAAAATAACCCAGCATGCTCTAAAAGTATCATCTTTACACTGTTGAAGAAGAAGTTTATACAGAAGAAGTATGTAAGTAAGTTGGTGTTTTATGCCCAGTCAACTGGTGTGGTTATATCAGGGTGATATACAGAAGAAGAAGAAGTCTGATTGATAACTCAGCAAAAGAAGGAGTAGAATAGTTTGCCAGGCAGTTCATGACTAGCTAACTATATTTGTGTTGCTGTCAGCCCTTTCTGCTTGGTCTCTCTATCTAGATCAGTTCTTTTTATGAAACTCAGTATGGGGGGGGGGGGGGGGGGGGGAGATCATATGACAAAGGAGTTTACATCTTCTTGTTGGTGGATACTGGATAGTACTTTACTGAAATAATACAACAGCATGAAGCATCTCCCCAGTTGTCATGGTTTCAGCTGTGCTAAGTGGGTATTTTTGTCTCATTTACATAAATATATGTTTATTTGTACTTGTGCAGTGCTTTATATTATTACTATAACTATTAGAGTTGTAGTACACTGTGTTATTATAGTAATAATATTAATACATAATGTAGGTCTCTACTATTGCTTCTGCAGTTTGCAAGAATGAAAACGAGAGAGTGGATCACGCACATAGACATCCTGATACGTGAAGTCACTGTAATACAGAATAATATGTTGATGTAGAATATGAACCCCCTGCTGGGTGGATTATGCACTTTGAACTATCTTGATTTCAAGTTCAGCCCACCAATGATTTTAACCTGCCAATGGCCAAGGGGTCTGTGCTGGTGTATATAACTACTGTTTGATCATTTTGCCTTAACTCTGACTTCAGTCTCAGAGAGATACTCTGTAATGTTAAGTCTTGAGATAAAGAAGCTTAAGAGTTAACCATTATCAGTGGAGTATAGATAATGGAGAGAGATGCTTCACTTCCCTTGCTTTATTTTAGGTAGACGAGGCTGTTCTATATCCTTTTTTCTTCTTCTGGTGAAGAGATCATGCTTGTACACAGCTAGCTGATTTGGGCCTTTTGAGTTAGCGTTGACTGCCCAGAATCAGAAAGAGGAGAAAAACAACATTTCATGTTAGTAATGTTATTAGGGCTTGTAAAAAAATAAAATTTTTTAGACTCCTTAGCTGGTTGAAGGGTTTGTTTTGGAAGATCCCAAGCATAATTCAAATTGTTTGGTACTTTGTAACTCTTGGAAATCAACATTTGTAGTATATTGTTTCAGTAAGTAGAATATTATATACTTACTGTTGATCATACATGATCATTGTGGTGATTGACATAGATAATATGTATCTAGAAGATGGGTTACCCTTGGTCCATACAGAAAGTGTTTAATTATACAGCTTTTTTTGTGTGTGTACTGATGTGTACACACATTTAACTTTTTCATTCTTAAACCATTCAATATGCCTGAACAGTCACTTACTCAGTCATTGCATCAGTACATTGGTACTTTAAAAAAATGCATTTTAATCATCCTCATACCTAGTTGTAATGCATAAGTCATCACCTGATGTTATTCTTGTAAGTTGTATTAATTATGCCTTCTTGTGACCAAGTTCAAGACAAGTTTTGGTCTTGGGCAGTCTTCATTGCCATAATCAGAAAGTCATGACACTTGATGTGAGTCGTGACACTTCATCATAAATTTAGACAGCTGGAGCTGGTTTTGGTTTTAGTTGCTAATGCTATGTAAAAATGTATACATGTGGTGTATAAGTTTATGATGCGTAGTGTTAGCAGTGATTGATCAGTCAGTGGTGGTCTTCAGTGTGGGGCCAAAAATTTGATCGGTATATGTTTCTCATTCAGCATTCTCACCTTCTGTATATTTTTCATTTATTATGTAAAATGTGTAAAGAAATCACCATCATAGTGTACACTGTGCCAGTTGTTAATTTGCCATTTACTCATATCAAAACAAGTGCTTCATTTAATAATCATTACCATTCTTATGAGGATGGTAAGCACCACCCCTCCTACACCCCCCCACCCCCCACCCCCCCAACCCAATCATTCCCCTTAGTTAAGTAGTACTGTTTGGAATGCTTCTGTTAAAAAAGCACCCCTGAGTAAATGTAATTGGCTGGCTTTCAGCTTGAGACTTATTTGGGGTGATCAGGAGTTGACAGGAAGTATTTTGCTGAAGTGAAGGAAGAGTCGAAAGGTTTCAGAGGGAAAGCCGGCTACATGCATGACATTGCATGACATAGGCACCATTTCTTCTTCTTCTACTTTCTTAAATGTCTGATTCTTACTTTCGTTCTTTCTCCTTGGACTGTAAATGTAATGCAGCAAACTCAGTTGTTGGCACAAAATCCTATGTGAGGTGAGTGCTTGCTGGACGGAGTGAGTGGGCAGTTTACCTGATCAGATTACTGTTTAAATGAACGCTACATGTGTGGCAAAGAAGTTGGCACCTTTGTGACTGAGTCTGGACGGCAAGTAATTAATCAGCTAGCATGTGATGGGAAAAGGCCTGCACAGATTATGACTGATCCAAAGGACTGTGCCTGTTAAGACAAAGAGTTTAACTTTTTAAATGGCAACAGCCGTTGTTGCCACGTGAACAGTAAACTTAGTGATTAGTGTACAAGTAGTAATACTACTACTCAGTGAAGTATACTACTAGCACTACTACTACTAGTACTACTGCTACTCCATCTCCCTGATGGAAACCCCCCTTGTGACAGACCACCCATGTTTTAAGGCCACTGGGTTAGATATTATTTTTTATTTTTCTGAATTGTTCTGTGTCTACATCAGTCTTGCATCAGCTAACAACCTTGCACCAAAGACCACTCCTGTTCTAACCTGGTTTGGTTTGTTTGTTTGTTAAACCTGTTTAATGATGTCTCTGAAGAGATATGGGTATGACATTAATGTTTGTAACAATGTAAGATATATTTTGTATAATACTGATGTTATAACTTCTATTGTTAAATTAATCGTTCATAGGCCTGTGAATAAGTTAATATATTATATATATATAACTTATAGGGGGGGGGGGGGGGGTTGTCTGATAAGTAATATCACCTTGCTGTGAACAGACATAAAAATAAAACAGTGATTGATCTCTGAAGAGTTACTGACAGGGACCAAGATCCCAGGAGATGGGGGAAGAGTGTCACCACCAGAGTGAATCCTGTATTAATATGGGCATGAACTTGCATGAACATCAGCCGTTTACCAAAAGACCATCCCTTTTATGATTTAGAGGGTGTTTGTCAGGGGTTCTACTGTCATTAAAACTGAGGGGAAAGGATGTCCATATTCTCACACTGTCATTGAATCTGTTGACAAAACCAGTGTGCTTACTGCAGATTACTGTTGCTATTCCTGTACAGCCTACAGATGATCTCCAGTTTTGTGTGGCCAGTATGTAGGTTGGCAGCTACACCGAACTTGTGGTGGGGGGGGGGGGGGGGGGATTGTAGTTTGCTGTTTCTGGCTGAGATTTTCCCATTTGCCGTAGCTAATGTACAACAGAAAGTCCCATTTTAGCCTTTCACCATAGAAGGTAATATTACACAATTCACATGCTTCAGATTCACAGGGTTCTTACTGAGAGAGAGAGAGATTGGGAAATGTACAGTAGTTGCCTACTTCCCAAGAAAAAAATCCAGATTCCTGCTGTTTGATTTATGGTCTGGTGTGACTCTAAAAGAACGTCAGTACAAATTACAATAATTGAAAAAAGAAACTTTACCCTTTCAAGACAAGACTGTCAAGACCCTGGTGCTACCCCCTCCCCCCACCACCCCCCTTCCCAAGCTTAGATGCAGTATTCTAAGCACAAACAAGCAGCCTTCAGTGTCTGCAGAGATTAAAGCTTTGTGTGGGCTTGGTTCTGAGATAAACATGTCATAGTAATTCTTTATCTGTATGTCTGACCTTTGGCAGTTTGGATATGACATTTGCTGGGGTGGAGTGGGGGGAAGGACTTGCATTCCTTACTATTTAGTTTCATGCCATTGGTGCAAGGATCTCCCAGCCTATCTGATTTATACTTTTCACACTTTTCCGGTGGCTCTTTTCACCCTATTTTACCCAACTCTGTAATATAAGCACTGTAATTTACACAAATGACAGTGTAAAGAAGCATAATATATTGCCTTACTAGGATGTCAGTTCAGTTCAGTTCAAGATGGTATCTGTGTGTTCAGAAAAGCTCATGTATACACTCCACCCTGTCTCTCAGAAGTTTCCCCAATGCTGCCTTTGAAACAGTTTATTGTTTCTCTGATTGGTGATGCCCTTCTCTTGTTCTTTCAAGGAAGATTGTCTGGCACTGCCTCTTCCCACTCTTCTCTCCTCCAGGCGATCGGTGATGTGATGTCCTTGGCTTAGGCTGTCATCAGGTGTCAACGGACACAGTTCCCTTTGTGTGATATGTGTGTGAAACAATAACTTTGGAATGCAGCATATGTTGGTAATAGTATATATATATGCATTATAATATGGTCCATGTTGACACTAGACCTGCAGGGTGAGTGTCCAGTGTGTCACAAGTAACGGGTGATATGGCCAGTATCAGTATGGTTCTGTGTTACAGTCGGGCCAATTCAACGAAGACATGATTCCCACAGTGGGCTTCAACATGCGCAAGATCACCAAGGGAAACGTCACTATCAAGGTGAGCAACACATGATACATGGCAGCAGTTTCATGTGGCACCAGCCGTGCCAGCGCTGTAAGTACACCACTTCAGTGGATATTCAAAAACGTGCTATAAAAAACTATTCACTCATGCAGAATCACATGCAACCGCAGTGATTCTGCTCGAGAGCAGAGAATAACGCTGTATAAAAGCAACCAACGACAACAAAAATGACTGTCATCGTAGCCGTAGAGGCTTTGCATACTTGTAGTCTGAGATGTGTGTCACTGTTAAGGCTTCAAGGAGTCAACATGACTGTCTTCGTAGTTTTGGCTACACATATGTAACTATAAATGTATGCAGTATGATGGTAAACAGTCTTAAATGTGTATCATAGTCTTATTATTCTTAAATGTGTGTCATTATCAAGATATGTAACACATGGCTGTCATTGTAGTCTTAGTCATATGTCACTTGTCAGTATCAAGGTAAGCAGCAGAGTACTGTCATTATAGTGTAAAGTGCAGTGCTAATGAACGTGCTATAAGTATTTATGTATTTGCTAATGAAGGTGTCTATGGATGTCATTTTGGCTTTAATTATAGCCCCCAGGGGCAAAAGGCTTAATAATTTATTTTCAGTTACTTTCAGAGGGACACGGGCTTCTTCAGTTTACTGGAAAACTACCCAACTCAAGATCACTGTCCAACTCATGGTCTCTTTACCCTGCCTGTTGGAGAAATGCCTTTTTTATGGGAATAACAAAGTTTGAGAAGTTTAGCTCCATTAAAGGTGGACCGAACCGAAGTAGCATCATTGGCCTTATCGATAGTACAGAAGAAGAAAAAAGAAGAAAAAAGTACACACAGCAGTTTTTTGCTCAATTTTTCATCCTGTTTATTAAAAATCAACAACTGAAACGAAAACGTAGCTGTGAGTGCTGCCATTTTGTACCCAGCAGTCTGAGTCAGTGATGTCATAAACAAGGCTGGAAAGTGACAACAGTGTCAGATATGTCACAAGTGAACCTTTTCATACTTTTTGTATTAAGTAATGACAGAACAACCAAATGAAGCATGCTGATAAAAAACATTTGCATATTTTATACATTTTTAGGCCAACTTTCATCTTCAGGCAGAACAACCAAATAAAGCACACTGATAAAAAATATTTGTATATTTTACGTGTTTTTAGGCCAACTTACATCTTTGGTTGGGTTCTCCTGTGAAAAGGGAGTTAGTCTGTACCTGTTTGCTGGTTCAGTAACTTGTAGGCTGGGCCTGACAGAGAAGGCACAGTTTCATTCCAGTACACATGCATTTCTCAGTCATAGCCACTCACTGCCTGTTGATTCTGTTCCATCAGCTGTGGGACATCGGTGGTCAGCCCAGGTTCCGTAGCATGTGGGAGAGATACTGTCGAGGTGTTAACGCCATCGTGTAAGTTTGGTTGTCTTTTGCTGTTTGTTTCTTGCATTCAGTGCAACTCCTTGTGAGAGTCTGAAGTTCAGTTGTTTGTTTAGTTGTTTTTTGTTTTGTTTTTCCTTGAGGAGTAGCCACGATCGTCATTTTGATTATTCTGCTACTGTTATGCATTATCTGTGTGTTTCCATGCCACTGGCCTCTAGACCTTTTCTTGTGGAAAAGTGGACATAGGGTTTGTAATATGCACAGCAATATTGCACTGACCAGTCTGCACAAGTGTTAGAGGAATTGAACAATGGTCCTTCTCCCTGTCTCGCCTGGGACTTGAACCCATGGTAGCTGCTCTTACTGGATGACCAGTGCAGCGCGCTAACCACTGAGTTATGGACCCTGTTTAATACCACCTCAGAAACCTTGTCTTGTCAAATGCATTGGATTCTGGAAGTGAAAATCTTGCAGAAAGGTCACACCTTTCTGTCAAACAGGTTGTCCTGCATCTTACATTCAGTTGCATTATCTTATTTTGGTTTATACTATATAAAAAACACACGTTTTTTGACTTATCACTTGTAGTTGTACTCCACACAACAACAGTACATTTGGGAGGTGTGTGTGGGGGGGGGGGGGGGGGGTTACATTGGAATCACCTCATCCATATATATGTCTGTCCACATGGGTTTAATTGTCCATATGGATTTACTCCACGTGTCTGTCTGTATGGGTTTAATCCAGAGAATATCCTCTGGGCTACTGAAGCTTTTGAAACCTAGTTTGTTGAGGTATGGTTTAAAGTGGTCCTATATTTGAGACTAATGCTATCAAGAGCTCTGTACTTGAAGCAAGTTTGTGTACTATATAAAATAAATACCAGAGATCGTGGCTGAAGGGAGAACAGAATTGTGTCCCCCTTGCCCTCATGTTTGTCACGTTGCAACTCCCCCACCCCTGACCTTATAGGAAGGATGCATGGAAAGTCTCTTTTTTTTTTATTAACCCCTTCACTGCCCTAGCATGTAAAATTTCCGGGCTGAATGATGCAAGGACGCGCCTGCAAACAGTATATTTTCTGGTCCTATAACATACATTTTCAATGCTTTGCATTTTGATAACATTTCTTTCACATGCCAGTGCGAAAAGGAAGACAAAAAAAGGCTAAAGGTTTCAGATTTTGCACTTTTATGGGTTGTTTTCAAATGACATCATGGAAGTGAGGGGGTTAATGTAGAAGTGAATGTGATTTCAATGGAGCGGGGAAAGGAGGCATGCTTGCGGTCTTTCTGTTCAGGGTTTCTGACTTGTCTGGTGCCGTTGTAGGTACATGGTGGATGCAGCAGATCATGACAAACTGGAAGCCTCCCGCAACGAGCTGCACAACCTCCTAGACAAGCCGCAGCTGCAGGGCATCCCCATCCTGGTTCTGGGCAACAAACGTGATCTGGATGGGGCGCTGGACGAGAAGGACCTCATTGAGAGAATGTGAGTGGTTCCTTCCAGGCTGGTTCCTTACAACAGTGCATTGATCAAGGTCTGAAATGGCCACGTCTTATTTGCTCATTTGTTTTGAGATTGGCAGCTTGTTGTGAAAGAATGATGCTCTGTCAGGGGTCACTGCAGACTCTTAAGTTTGATATAAAAATAAGCAGTGAGAAAAAGGTGGTTCGAGATAAAAGTAAGTGATGAGGAAAAAGTGATTTGAGATAAAAGTACGAAATGAGGATAAAGTTGTTATTGGCTTGAGTTTGGTTCATTTCATTTTGTGAAGAAGAAGAAAATAGAGAAAAAATCTTCATCTATGGCCTTTAAAAAAAAAAATCTATTTTTTAATCTGTCCAGGAATCTTGCTGCCATCCAAGACAGAGAAATCTGCTGCTACTCAATATCGTGCAAGGAAAAAGAGAACATCGGTAAGAACTATTTTCATTATTTCTTTATGTCTGAGGTATAAAAAAATAATAATTTAAAAATGGGAAAAAAAGGATGATTTTTTTTAAAGCAACAACATGCTAATACTTTGTCTGAGGTTATCATTGCTTTAATGAACAGTTGCCCTAACATAGGAATAATAGATTTACAAATGTTCTGTTTGTGTTAAATTCTCAGGTGAGGATTCAGTGAGATGGGAGACTGCTGAATAATTTTGTTTTGAGAAGTCAGTACATATACTAGATCTTGGGTTCAACAAGGTTTTTCATCAATACAAATTTACCTTCAGTTATGTGTAGTATCCGATAATTACACCTTGCAGGAAGTGCAAAATGTTTTATACCATAGAGGGTTCTGTGCTGGCCCAGCCTCTAAAACTAGCATGGCTGCTGGCATTCTAAAACAAGATCCAAACAAACAAACAGTTAAAAAGAATTCTAATATAAAACATGCAGTTTGGAGGGGGGGGGGGCGGTAAGCCACTTTTTCAAAGCCACAAAACAACAGTTAAATGGTGATAAATAAAAACATTGTGCGTATGCAGTAGTGGTTTCTTGACTGCCTAGAGTGTCAATTTAACTGTAGTTTTGTGGTTTGAAAAAAGGGCTTACCCTGAAAATTTGCACACATCATCATATTAAATGAGTCTTTCATTGTAACTATTTATGTGTTTGGATCCTGCCTCCCATGGTTCCATTAAGAAGAAGAAGCTCTTTTGATGGTGCCAGCTGCTTTTCTATGAGCGTGTTTTATTTTAGAAAATTGAAACTTGCTACCATGCTGGGCCCAGTCCTTGAGCCTCAGAAGTGTTTTGACTTGTGTTGTTTCAGATATCACACTGCAGTGGTTGATCCAGCATTCCAAGTCTGGACGTTAATGAGAGTGATACTGACGTCTGTGATTTTTTTTTTTTTTATGAGCGACTGGACTGTGAATGAACGCAAGAGCGAACATGAAGTGTGAACATTTTGCCAACATGACTCCATTGTTGAAGCCATTGTGAAAAGTAATGGGTTGGGGGGGAGTTTCCAGGCCATGGTAAATACATCCATGAAGGTGCAGATTTGTGCAGTCAACTCATTTCTGGTGTACTGCCTTGAAATTAGTCTGGGAAGAGTTTGAGATTGGGGTGCCATTTCTGGTCTTAGTTTATATGCGTATCCTGTAAGCATTCAGGTAAATGGCAACAGATTTACACCTGGTTTGTGATGTTTGAGCAAGGAGCATTGTCCACTGACAGAACAAAGTCGATATTAATGGTCACTGGAAATTGTCTTCATTTACAATTTGGATATAGTACAGAATATCACTGATGCTTAGGCCTTTTGAATTGTTGGATGCAGTTATGGTAGGAAACAAGGCACCAAGTATTGACACGTTTTCCTCAACAAGATTTGTTGTTGTGTTTGTCTCATTCTGTTTTTACTGCAACTGTTATGGACGTACAGTTGCGTGATTTTTTTTTTTAGCTTCATGTAAAAGACTTTAAGAAATGTAATGTGCTATCTATGAAGGATTACATTACAATTGAGACAGGCAAGTTTCAGGAATTGCTATCTTGTATTCGACACCTCAGATCTGAGAGATGTAAATTAACAGGAAGTGTGGTGTGGTATTCTGGACCACTGATAAAAGACCACCCTGGTGATGGACCATCCGTCTTTTAAGACCTCTGAAACCTTTCCTGTATATTTCTACGTGGATGAACCCAAGACCAAGGACTACACTTCTTTCTAAGAGCTTGTTTTGCTGGATTTTTAGGATGGTGTTAGAAGTTGCACTGAATTCAAATCGAGATCAGTTGATCATCAGGTGATCGTAGCAAGACCAAAGTTGTACAGGTGTGACTCTTTTCATTGTTGGACAACTAGTACCCTTTTACTCATTTTGGAAGTGAGTATGGAAAATACTGTGTGTGAGCCGAATAAAGGATGCTTGTGAGCAGCTAGATGGAAGCAGTGTTGTCACCCGTTTTTGTTGTAAAGGTATTGCCTGGATTGAGTGTTGTACTTTGTGTACTGGCTGCATTCAATTAAACAGTTTGGACCTCAGCTGTGTGCTTTTGTGTTTGCATATTCATATACTCTGCAACACCATTCACACAAGAATAAGGGGGGTACATCATATTCTTGTGTGAATGGCAAATATTCCTAATAATTTGAGAAGAGTTTTAATAACTACTGAGCTACTTTGACAAACCCCAGTTTCTTCACTGCCTGAAGGGTACGGACTGAAAGACTGCTGACGAAGCACAAGTTAGCTTGGAATTGTGTAGTCATCATAGGAATGAAATGAGAAAACAGTTCTAGCATCAAGCTTTGTTGTGTGCTTTGTCTTGGGTGAGAGCATCATTCTTGCTTGAAGTCACCGTCTGTTGAATGATACTAGGCACACAGAGTATTGTACCTGGTAGACAGGTGTGTACTGAATGATGTTTTATCCAGATGCAGTTAGAGTATGCCTGAAAAGTAGGTGTGTGAACAGATTTTGTTTTTGTTTTTGTCTACCTTTGAATTATTTTTAATGATGCAGTATGTGGGCATTATTTTCTTTCTTCTTAGTGGCACGTCAGTAAACCAGTACCTTTGTTTTCATGCACAACAAAGTACGCAGGAGTACTTCATTTTGAATGGGCGACTTAGCTGTGGATCGCCCCGCTTGGTGGCACTGGGCATATTTGGGGCTTTGACAAAGCCCAAGTCAGCTGCAAATGATCTCCCCTACACTAGCCACAGTTGTCACAGTTAAGGTTGGTAACTTCACTGAATGTTCATCAGTCCTGTATTTTGTGTACCACTGTAATATACTAACAGTAAAACTGTGATTTGCAGTATTGCTAGGCACACAGTGCGGGGTCTTTTTCCCCACACGGTGTCCAGCCTTGTTTGTGTTTGGAGAAATTATAAAGCACATTAGCTGGTAATTGGTACTCTCTCCTCTTCCATCTCAGCCTCTTGTGTTGAGGTCAGTGTGATCAACAAATCTGTCGGCACTGTAGTGTTTTGTCTGTTTCCATCCATGTACCATAAATCTGGTGTATGTACGAATAGACTAAGAGAATTGTTGCAGACAATGAGCACCCCCCCCCCCCCCCCCTCCGACCCCCTCGCAGTACATTTCCTCCTTAACAATATTCCAGGTTGCCGAGTTCACATGTATAGGTATAATCTGGGATGAAAACAAAATGAGCACTTTGGTGGATATTTAAAACAAAAAACGTGCTATAAAATTCTATTCACTCATGTAAAATCACATGTGAGCGCAGTGAGTCTGCTCAAGAGCAGAGAATAGCGCTATATAAAAAGTGATCATCATCATCACTGTGTTGAACATCCTGTTTGAATATGGGAGATATTGAACCCTTTGATAACTGTGTATACGTGTGACCAACCTTTAGTACAGTGTAATGTTCTGTGCTACCTTTTCATCACTTTAATATGTGAATCAGTGTTTAGCCTTGATTTCAGGTGTTTCATCATTGTTACTGTTGTTTTTAGCTGTTTGATGATGTCTGTCTATGTCCTGTATATTTGATGTATGTCAGTGTATGCCACATACCTAGGTATAAAGTGTGTTAAGAGTAATTTCATTTCTATCACTACTGACTGTTTTCATTCAGTTTTTAA
Organism: Alviniconcha marisindica; assembly: GCA_018857735.1. Taxonomy (NCBI): domain Eukaryota; kingdom Metazoa; phylum Mollusca; class Gastropoda; family Provannidae; genus Alviniconcha; species Alviniconcha marisindica. The sequence continues at coordinate 200,982 of JABMCL010001800.1, forward strand.
TTATAGACTTAGTAATCAAGCATGGTCTGATTTGGCCTAAAGTTAGAAAAACACCAGCATCTAGAAGTTTATACACCATGAGGCTTGGCTGCATTATCTGTAAATTTAAATATGCACCTGCAAGCGCAGAATGATAAAGCTGTTCTCTGTGACAGTGTTGACTCACTGTTGTGAATAACTCGCTTAACTGTTGAGATCGTCTTTAATCAAATTCCATTGCTAACTCCACTCTTGCTTATGCTTAGTATTTTTCTCCCCGTTCCTTTTTCCCCCTTTTTTCTCAGTATTAGAAGATTGTGTGTTGTTGTCATTGTGTGGATAATGTAATTGTTATTGTCTTTGTGGCCTGTCTCTTCTAAATCTCAGTAACGTTTCCCTTTCAAACTGCATTTCAGTCAGAGTTGTTTTTGTGGCCAAGTTTAATTAAAATGTTTGTGGCAGTGGCCCTGTAGCTGAAATTAAGTGCAATCGTATTTGAAGCATGGCATTGCTACTGATCCTGGTTGGTTGGTTCATTTCTCTGTGTGTGCGTTATGCCCTAAATAATGCTGGTGATGCTTGTGCATGCATACTTGTTGGCACATCTCTGTTGTCTGTTTTTGATTTTTTTCTTAACAAATGACACAGAAATGAACATCTTATCTGTGAGTGCATGTGGAATACATGGACTGGTGAAGCAATGAACTGCTAGTGTATGTTTTGTTTGTTCTTTTTACCAATGTGTGTGTGTGTGTGTGTGTGTGTGTACACCATCTACAGCACAATCCTGTCTGCCACTGCCCTACATAGCTATGAAGTGGCAAAGACAAGAAAGAGACAAAGTACCAAGAATTTTATTATTTTCATTTTGGGTTCAGTCTAAATCTAAACACACTATGAGCAGAAGTAAGGACAATTTCTGCTGTCAAAATTGCTTATGTGTGCTTGTCTGTGAAAAACATACCAAGAACCATGTAAAGTAAGTACAGTTTATGACTGCTGCTTTTTTGCGTATTGAGATGCTTTTGAGCTTTTTCCTTCTTTTATCATATGTGTTATATGTGTGTTTTGAACAGGTTTGTTTACATACCCTTTATTACACACCATATGTATATTTTTCTCTTTTTTTCACACTCTATTTTCATCGATAAAAATGTTATCTCAGTTCAAAGCTATATTTAAAACCGATCTGCATGATGTGTACTTTGCCAGTAGTTTCATTGCCCAGTTTATTACTGCTTGTGGTCCAGCTGTATTTATAACCAAATTACTGATTTGCATGGTTCTTCTCAGACAAGTTTCCTTGTATACTTGTACTGGGATGGTAAATACTCTGATACTGATTCAAAAATGCACGTCACTGAAATGATAGTCTATACTTTGACACAGTACTTGGTAAATGTTAATGTTAAGATCAGACTCTGAATCAGCCTAGCTCACCTCGCTTCAAATCATCAGTGTATGGAAAGTATCATGGCTCCACATCCACAATGAATAAAGGCATTAATATTGTTGACACCTCTGCCCATCTTAATACAGAGTCCTTTTATAGTGACAGTGTGGCATTATGCATTGTCTCCACTCCCTCCCACCCACCCCTCTCCCCAGGATTTAAGTCCTCACCAGCACTTGTTGGATGTTAAAGACAATGTGAGGTTGAACAATAAATCTAACCACCACCACCTCCCCCATTAAAAGTTGTGGTTTATGAGCATGGTCAGGCAACCTTGCCCTCCAAACGAGTGGCATGGTGAAAAGGGCTGGTGCGATGTCACTGCCCATCTGGACACAGAATTGTTCCAGTGGTGACACTAGCATCATTAGGTGTAAACTTCTTCCCGTCCCAAAACACCTGGAATAGATACTAGCATTAGGTGTAAACTTCTTCCCTCCCAAAACACCTGGAATAGACACTAGCATTAGGTGTAAACTTCTTCCCTCCCAAAACACCTGGAATAGACACTAGCATTAGGTGTAAACTTCTTCCGCGTACCCCCCCAAAAAACCTGGAATAGATACTAGCATTAGGTGTAAACTTCTTCCCTCCCAAAACACCTGGAATAGACATTAGCATCAGGTCTAAACTTCTTCCCACCCAAAACACCTGGAATAGACACCAGCATTAGGTGTCAACTTCTTCCCTCCCAAAACACCTAGAATATTGCTCCACAGCTCCCACTACCAGCATCTCTTTGGAGGCACCTGGGCTCTAAACAGAGCAGGCTCTTCTTCGTCCATCTTGGAGCAGGGTGGGGCATACCCTTTTCAAGGGAGTGGGGAACAATTGTGGGTATTAGTTCAGCTACCTATTGTCCTGTCAATTTAAATTGGAAGTAATTACTAAGTTTAAAGTTCTCGCTTACATGCATGTTAAAAAGCTTGTGCACAAAGTGTATGTGTGTGTGTAGTGAGCCAAAAAGGATCAAATAGACGAATAGGTGTTGAGCTGTTTGTTTTTAATGCAGGAACACCATTATATAGCTTTAAAAAGGTGGACACACGACAAAATTCTGGATACATTCTACTTTTTGTCTCTTTGCCAGATACGTAATTCAACAGTCATAAATAATGCTGTATATGTGGAATCTGCAATCAAAAAAATGCAAAATTGAACATTTCTTGTCTCTATTCATGATAATGAATACTGTGTGTGTGTGTGTTGGGGGTTCTTCTGGTTTTCACTTGTGGTTGTTTAAGTGTACAGAGTAATTGCATACACCTATGATTTATTACTGATTTATTATTATTTATCCTTTGGGGTGTATTTGCACTCATTTTCCTTGGTATAGCTTTTTTTACATATTTTCTTCTGTGTATCATTTTGTGTGTGGATTGCTTTTGTACTTGAGTACATGTATTTGTACTTGAGAAATTGAGAAAATGTGCATTTGCTTATGACAGCTTGATTATCCTGAGGTGACCCTGTGTGGTTGACAGGACTGTAAAAGCTAAATACTAACAAGCTTACTCTCTGTAAGTGGTTTTGCATGTGCAGTATAGGGGGTGTCAGGGTGAAGCAAGACCAAGTAAGAAAGCGTTTTTAATACTCATCTTCATTTTGCACTATGTTATGTTGTATTGGTTGTGTCAGTGTTACTTTCTGCTATTTCTTCTAGTGTGTATACAGATGGTACTTTGTTCATGTCTTTAGATAATAAAGCAATTGCCACTATCATACCAGGGATAAGTGTTGTACATTTTTAGCGAGTTGGTTGAGGACGACAGTGAGTGTGTGCGTAGCAAAAGAAAGCTTTTTTTTATGTAAATAAGGGTTGAAGAGCAAGCAAATGCTTGAAATGAATGAAAATCAGATTGTTGGAAAGCAAATTTAATCTAATTCAGTAATATATACATCTAGGCAGAAGGGGAAATGTTCTGATTCGACTGACTCACATTTAAATGTTTTAATCTATGGAGAAAAGTTCATTATGTCTATCACTGATTAATATTCTCAGTTTACTCGGGAATATGCTCAGTTTGAATGTTCTCAAAAAGCATTATTTTTAATGTTTACATCTACTATAGCTTCTAGACATGTCATTGAGAAGTCACCACTTGGTATTACAGCACCCATGACTGGCTTTCAAACAGTTATAATTTTGTTTGCGAATGTGTGAAAATGTATAACTATATTACTGGTGCAAACAGTATGTTCCAAACAACACCATAAAGGGCACAGGCCACTGGCACTGTTGTTACAAAGGCTGAACTGGAAAATCACTGTGGAAGAGTCTGCTCTGTCTCGTAAGGCTCAAACATAAATGTAATGAAATTAAGAATGATTTTTTTTTTAAAGCTACAGTTTTGCTAATTATCTCCCTCAAGCTAAAAACAAAACAAAGTGTAGGCAATTTCCACAATTATGAGCAAGTATGAAATAATTTTGCAAAGTTTTACAATTAGTTTAGAACCTTGAAATAATACAGCTTCCCTTTCCCAGGCTTCTCTGACACTGAAGTCTCAAAAACAGTTGGAAGCTGAAAGTGAAAGCAGGTTTGGAGCAAACCATGGAAAGATCTTGCACGTTTTCGTGTTAAAAATACAAGTTATTTTCCAAAAAATCACACATGAACACAAATCAAGCATCTTAATAATTGCAATACATGTGTCACAATATCTGTTTGACTCAGTCTCAGCCCCTGAACCCACAACCTGTTCATACTGTACACAAGTTAAGGGTTTTAAAATAATTTGTTGTTTCAATGCACTGAAGCTTTTTTTTTTCTTCTTTAATGTAACACTTATCATTACACAGGGCACATTTTGCAAGTAAAAAAAGGTCTAGTAATTACTGTAACAAAACAAAAGCATATAATTATCACCAAAAATGTGTAACATGATACAAAACTTTACATAAACTGAAAAATCCTAACAATGGCTTAATCTCACAACCAAAAACGCCCATCAGTAACATGTGAAAAATACTGAAAAACTCAAGCAAACATTCAGTTGACTCTTATTCAGTGTGAGGAAAATATAACACTATTTTCTATAAAACTGTCCTGTGACGGGAATGGGGGGGGGGTCAAGGTCACAACTGTATTTTTAAAGGGCTGCGATGTTGCTATGCAAGGGTAATTAGTGGCACTAGAGACATTTTCACTGAGTATTATTATTATTAAATATTATTACAAGCGTGCAAAGTTTACCATGCAGTTTCAAAGACCTTGTTTAAACAGTTAACCACAAGAGGTCAACACCAGGCTTTTGTCCGGCTACTACACCAATTATCTCTCCCTCCAATAAATACAAGTTAAAAGTCACTAATTAAAGAGCTACGTTCCTAATTATGTCCATGTAATTATGTAATAACCAAGCAAAGCCTGAACTTGTCTGAATACGGTACCTATCAAGAAAACACTGTTCATTCTCTCTCTGGCCTTCGTGCTCAATCAAGGTAGCTGGAAATAGTATGAATGTGTAAAGGTCAGTGGGAGTTGGCATCATGCAAAGTTCAACAATTTCACCTGCACGGTTTCCAAAAACAACAACCCACACTGAAGTCTTTGCTAAATCTGGAAACACGCCATTAACATCATGGAAAGTATATATGTATGTTACCCATGTAATAGGTATGAACCACACAAAGTTTGCACTGGATAAGAAGAACTTGGTGATGGAATACAAGTTGTATTTTTACCTTTCTGACACCCCTGTGACCTTTGAAATAGGTCAAAGTCACCCAAACTGGAATGAAACCACAAAGCTCAACATGGAGGTTGTCATCTTGGCAGAGTTGGAAAGACTGCTTGTAAATACATGTCATACATACTCAAGAAGAAAAAATGCCAACAGCAGTTTTTGCCACATACAGGCTCAGATGTTAACACTGGCTGGATCCAGCGAGAATAGTTGGAGCAACAGACTTCACTGGAGCGACCTTATATCCCTTTCCATGCGGCAACATGATAAACAATGTTCTGATGACGCACATCCAAAAGATGATGCAGTCATTACAAAGTGAACTGCTGGATGTTTCGCAGTTGCAGAGCTTATTACATCCTCTGTATGTGTGTGTGGAAAAAAGACTAAAGCACTGTTTCTGAGACATTGCCAACAATTAAGTTTGATAAAAGTTTTGTAAAAAGTCACATACCTCAGTTTATCTACCACTTGACTACATGGCCTTAGTTAAGTCACATACCTCAGTTTATCCACACACTTGACTACATGGCCTTAGTTGTTCAGTATTTATAAGAAAATCTGCGTTTTGAAACTGCCATATACTGAATTTTAGTAGTTCAGATTTTTGTCAGAGCAAAACAATGTTATACAACACTAACCAAAAAAAGAGAGAAAGAAAGAAAGATAAAAATAGACAGCCCACATGATCAAAGAAGATTGCACCTTACAAGGTGGACAGAACTAGCTCATATGTAAACATACCTGACTGTTTTGGCAAAGACCACCAAAAACAATACATTCATTTGTTTTACTCATGGACTCAGAGGCCTGACCACCTGTAAATTCTTAATATTATCAGAAATTAACAAAAGTATTTAGTATTATCAGAAAATAACAAACAAACATTGTCAAACATAGCTATGTAAAATGTTATTGATGTAGGTGTTTTTTCTTTCCTGCTGAAACAATGTCAACTTAATTGTCTGCAAAACAACTTCAAATTTCCAGTTGGCTCTTTTTGATTATGATTCAAATGAAACTCACTTGCTGAAGAAAAGTGAGTAAGAAACAGCTGAGCCAATTTGGAATTGGGTAAATGTATCCAGCAAAAAGAAAAATTAATCATGGTCAGAGATAAATTCATACACCACTGCCTCTACTCTCTAACATATCTCTGCCTCTGGCAGCATCTGTGCTGGTAAAACACATAGTCCATGCAACAATTGTAATGACCCAACATTTTCACTCAAATCCAAAACCTATGAACCTTATAGGAAAACGTCACCACACAATATGGCAGGCCTCCTATTCATTCGTATCACTTCATTTAAATGAAGGGTAAAGAGTTCTCTTCTTTCCTTCAGCAACATTACTGTGAGGTCAGTCAACTGAGCTTGCATGCACACATTCGCAAAGAAGACATGACAAAAGAAAAACTATATAATATTCAACACAGTGCATGATTCCACAATGGAAACTCCATCCAACTGCCATAGCCATAGCCAGAGAGACTTAGCAAGAAGATGAATGACCTGTACATGTACAACCTACATTCACTGCAACAAATCCATTCATGTTGAATGTGAATTTGCGCTTTCAGATCTATGCCATACTTTTAATTTCTAGTACTGTGACAACATGGAAGCAAATCATCCACCAGTGCAGAATGGCGCTATTACGTAAAGTCTGAACACACTGCAGGTCCTTTTGTCTTGCACCAGTGATTGAGCTCTCTTAAAACTGGTTACAGCGCATACATACCTGACCCTACAGACTGGGTGTCTATGAGTTTCAGTTACATTAGGGAGAAAATACAGGTTGGCAAATGTCCATCAACTTACACACACAGCTACACACATACCTTTGCCATATATCATTTTGTAATGCCATATTATCTTGTCACAAGCATTCATTTTCACTTATCTTTGGTAAGCACAGTTGTTGTTTTTCAATGGTTCCAACTGTCACAGAACTGCCAACAGCACATAACTGCTCTCATTGTAACAACAAACCATTCAAATTAAAGTAATTATACAGCATCAATAATCCATCACATGTCAAAGATAAGTTTTATTTGCTTCCAAAAAAAAAAAAGGGGGGGAAGCAACCAGCCAAACACACACTCCCTTGTCAAACACAAATGTCTGAAGACTTGTTTCCATTGCTGAATTGCTGGCAGCAAGAACTCCTGCAGGATTTAGTAATACAATCAAGATGACAGAGGTGCTGCCAGCACTACTAACAACAAGTTCATCCATGGACCATGAGACCAAGGTGGTAGTGCAAAGCCTTTAAATCCTAACAAAACACTCTGCACACTTTTTTGACACTTGATAATATATATATATATGATGATGCATATAATATGTTGTTGAAAATTCACAACTTTCTTTAGCAATACCAGTATCCCATCAAAAGTCAGTAGCAGAACACCACAGAAGATGTCAAATTATGAACATGGCATACGCACACACAAAAAAAGAAGTTGTGCAAACACAAATCAAGTTAAAGTAAGCACATTATACACCATACATGTAAAACCAACGTTTGTAAATAACGGGAGACAAAAACAGTGTAAAGTATGGCTATTCCAAGAAGCACCTTGGTATGTATATATGTATACATCAACTCCAAGAGCTGGATCAGAGCTGGCTCTTAGTACCTCATGCTGAATACTGACAATCGTCTTTTAAATATCTGACTAGGAATGGCAAATACTGATTACATACATGGGTATATATTCAGTCATGAAAAGTGGAAAGTAAAACAACAAACGAATTTAACCGAACAGTCAGTCCCTCATCACAAGCACCAAAATGACAATAAATTAGCATGTCTAAGATGTACTGGAAAACCGATCACATCAATAAAACAACATACGAAGAGATGCATCCGACAGGTACAGCCAAGTCAGAACAAGTAAACAAAAAGTGCTATAAATAACATGTATATATATATATATATATGAAAAATGAGAAAAGAGAAGACAAAATGGCAAATCTGCCCTTTACTACAGCTGAAAGCATTCCACAGCTTTCAGACATGTTCCCAAATACTGCTCTTTGCACCTATCAAAAACCAAGAAATTTGGAAAAATCGCAGGCTGCTATAAAGTTAGATACAGAAGGAATTATATTTTCTCTTGGTTAATACAGCAGTAGACCAAGAAAGAAATCCAGCTCACTGTATTTCATGTATAACAGGGGACACAGCAAAAGAGATCTGTATCACCTATGTTCCTTTTTCTTATACATACATATCTGTCATTCTATAAATCCCTTCATTCAATGACCCGACACAAGTGCTTTAGGCCTCATTCTGTTTTAGAGTGTTGTGATTTGGGTTTCAAAAGCAACATGGTTTGACCATTCTCCTCCAAAGTAAAGACGGTTCTTTCAGCAGCAGCAAAGAGACCCTGGTGTCTTTTATCAAACCCTAATGCTGGAAACTACGGTCATGTATAACCATAATTAGGACAAGGCTAAGCACCTTTTCAGTTGCAGACACTGCTCACAAAGGAAATAGTAGGGAATTTATCACATTAATCCTCTTGAGAAAAAAATCATCTGGCTACATGCCGAATTGCCAACCATTTTTTCTTTGCAAGTTTGTCAAGCGCCAGTTTGCCATGTTGCAGTTTGCCAACTTTTTCTCCCTGGCAAACACCTGCCCACATTAAAAGTTGGTTGGTGCCAGTTTGCTCACTGAGAACTTATGGTCAGTACTAAAGGCAGGATGTGTGTGTGTGTTGTGTGTGTGTGTGTGTGTGTGTGTGTGTGTGTGTGTGTGTGTTACTGTGTCTGAGAGAGAGTGAGGGAAAGAGTGAGAAAGAGAGAGCACACAAACACATGCTCACACACATGCACTCATGCGTGCAATCACACACAAATGTGTGTGCAAATGCACACATGCACACACACACACTCATGCATGCACAAACACACACAAAGAATCATACACAATAAAACACACTTTCATAATATGGCACTGATGGTAAAATGACATTTGGCAAACTGGGACTGTCGGCAAACTGGCACTCGGCAAACTGGCACAGAGAAAAAGTCAGCAAATTGGCACTTGGCAAACTGGCCTGTTCCTGAAAAAGTTATTTTTGGAGCAATATGGTCTCTGCCCAATGACAACAACCACCACCTAGCAGACAAATCAATGGTAGATGCCCAATGAGGAAGTATTTCAATAATGTCGCCATTTTACAAGTAAATCAAAAGAACTCCAACAAGAGCAGCAAAATGCTCAGTTGATTCACAATGACTCACTCAGATCAATCAATAAAAAACAGCCTCATATTTCTGAAAACTCTGTGACCATAAAAATAGGTCATTTGAACTACTACAATGGTACGCACCAAAGGAGATTATCATGAAATTTCAAAAATCCTTCATAAACATTCTCTTCACAAGCAAATGTTGATTTTTTTTGCTGTCGTCAGATGCACACTAAATTTATTTCAGTTAACAATCAACAAGCCAAACTCATGGAAGTATTTTGTGCATGATCTTGGTTTTGCTTGTATAAAACAGTACAAAATGTATTTTTCTATTGTGACACCCCTATGACACTGACATTAGCACCAGGTCACCAAAACTGATATAAAGTTCAAATGAGGTTATGCACCAGTAGCTCTTTTGAAACAACCTGGTGTTGACCTGCATTTAAAATTGCTCTGAGATTGAAGACCCATCTGTTTAAAACATACTGCTGCTAGCAAATTTTCTATCAGCCTTAAAAATTATTTCAGCTGACTGATGTGCTATGTGTGCGCATATATGTGTGTGTAATGTGAGCCTTGCTATTAAGCTTCTTGGTATCTGAATTGCCTGTATTCATTGTTATTGCTGTTGACCATTACAGGTGTTTCAACATGGATGTAGTTTATATTTGAATCCTGTATGTACAGCATGCCGAGCTCTATTTTTATGTGCTTTATAAATATTTCATTATTAAGCAAGCCTTATAATGAAAAAGGTGCAAGCATGTGTGTGTACGGGCACACAGTCATATGTGTGTGTGTGTGCATGCATGCATGTTTGATTATGATTTGTATATGTTTATTAACGGTTTTTGTTTGTTTAAATTCTATTGATTTGTATGTGGGTATTTGCACGTTGCATGTTTTTCGTTAATTAAGTTGTAAAGCACTTCGAGTCTCTGAAAGTACTTTATAAATTCCCTATCATTATTATTATTTCTTGTCATGCAAAGTGTCAAAGGTAGGTGCTTTCTTTTAAGCCTGGTGTAGCTCAAAATACAGCTTTGTGTGTTTTGCTACTGGCAGAAATTCTGCCTTTTTACTTTTGCACTTTTTTGAAGTGCTATTTAAAATTCTTTTTGTTTTACCTGCATCATTTTAGACAAAGCGTCTTATGTGTGTTATGAAAATGAACCTGACTTTTGCATGTTTTTGATTTACCTTCCTGGAAAAGTTGTAGATGTTATACTTCTTAGACATGTCCATTTTGATTGATTTTCACCATTGTGCATGTGTGTGTACGTGTGCACATGTACATGTGCGTGCATTCGTGTCTATGCTTGTGTGCATACAGTAGTGGATGTTTTCATGCTGTGTAAGAACCATGCCATAACCTGCACAGTTGACTGACTGAATACCTCAATGATGGTTGCCTGGGCCAAATATCAAATTACCAAAACAACTTTAAAAACCCCACTAATACAGTGTCTCAAAAACAACAGCACAGGATTCAGTTTCTGCCCTAAGTGGCCTGTTGGAACATATGCAAGAATACCCATCACTACACAAATCTTGTCATGCCAGTCAGTAATATTAGACTACAGTCTTGTACATAATCCATTCAAAATGAGTGGGAGTCATCTGTTATCAGGTGCAGGACTCATTAATGGACATGACTGATATTAACACTACTACTACTAATAATAATGGCATTATCATCAGAATAATCATTATCACCATTTTCATTATGATTATCCTTATTACATGCATAAAAGAATAATGAAAATCAACGCAGGGGAAAACACAAATGATGAACAGTTAAGATAAAGACAAAACATGGGCATAAATATATGTTTACAGAGCAATGACACTGATGTATTTGTAGTATAGCACCTCAGCCAATCTGCATCAAAATGGAGGGATTTCAATAAAAAGATTGAATTAAAACATGCACAGAGACAGAAAAGGCAGGACAGGGTGTGTGGGTGTGTAAGGTATTACACCTAAACTAGACGGTCACAATCTTTTCAAATGAGAAAACAAAAGCTACTCACGCTAATGAAAGCAATTACAATAAGAATAAAGAAACACACTTCTAATTCAAATCCAAGTTTTTTCCTCTCTGTCATATTCTCAATCTCAAAATATCATCCCCCCCCCCCCCCACCCCATATTAGCATGTTAATTAAAACATATAACACATGCAAATGGGTCACTGTTTTGTGAACATCCATTGTGACTGACCTTTCCATTGTAACAGAGTGTAAGTTACTGTCTAAATTAGTCTAAGTTACTGTTCACCAATCATCTGCCCAACACTATCATAACAAAAGAACTTATCCAGTCCAAAAATCACAGCTACAACAGATCACCACTGACCAGTGGCAGACGACTGAAACTGGATGGTTACCCAGCTCCAATAATCAACACTCACCTAAAAACCACCAAACTAACTTCTACAACATACTCAGCATTAAAAAATGAAAAGAAAAAAAGTACAAAAATAGGCACACATTTTCCATAGCACATTATGATATAAAATAATGAACAAATACTTTTTACTTCATGGAGGAGAACAGGTGTTACTGAACTGACTGAAAAAAAGAACGAATAAATATTAAAATAAGAATTGAAACTTTTGAAAAAGAAAATACATCTGTCTGAAGTTCTGTGTCACTGGACAAAACTAAATTATACCAAAATCTAATGCCAAGTTTTATTTGGCACATATCTATGTGCCATTCTTTATGCATATCAAAATTTATTCACAGCACACAAAGAACGCATACTCAAAAACAGAATTCTGGTCTAGATGTGCAAACTCAACCCTCACAGTGCTCAGAATGGGCAAACTATCTTCTCATTGGCCAGTTGCCTTACCTCATCTTTCATGCACCTGATGCGCCAGGTCAGAATGCACAAGCTTCCTTGAGCTTTATATCAAAGATCTGGGCTCATTTTGTCAGGGAATATGATATGACACTGAACTGACATCTGTGAAAGGGCCCACTGCTTTTTGTGAGATTCTTTGGAGCTCATCTACACAAGTGAATGAGGCAAACCAGTGACTTGCATTAACCTTGCCAATGTAAATCATAAAAGTTTCCCATCCATTTAACCGTGCCAATGTGAATCATAAAAGTTTCCATTCATTCAGCACCTGACAGACATTCTCCCTCAGTCATACTGAGAGCATATGCAACATCAAAGTTCAGGGACAACTGAACTCACTTACATGCGAAAAGAATGGACAGTCAATGTGCAATAAGACTAGGCTTAAAACAAAAGAGGGGAAAAAAAGAAAGAAAAAAAATTGTGAAAGGAAAATGGTTGTGAAAGGAAAATGTTAGCTTGAGAGGAAAAGCCATATTTTATGACAAAGGCAAAGAACTTCACAGACACTAAACACAGTATGGCGCAGGAGTGTAAATGAAGGAAAGTCAAAACTGCAATTCCATGTCTTTTAAATTCAGTTTCAAGTCAGCAAAAGATCTTCTTCAACAACTCTCCTGAATTTACCAGTATCATTTCCTTGACCATAACAAATGCTCCATTACATTTGTTTGATTGAAGTTCCAGCATCCCTTCACTTGGTTGAAGTTCTGGCAACCCTTCGCTACAATCGTGCACACAACAAAATCACAATACATTTGACAAAAAATAAACATTCCAAAAAGAATATCAGCAAACCAATCGTTATTTCAACAGTACTATGACCAATCAGAGAAAAATGCTGTTCAATTCTTCTTGCGATGTTCCCTTGACCACTTAGAAAGTCGCTGGACCAACATTTTGCAGGGAGGGGGGAGGGGGGTCTGGTCACCACGGAGACGCAACATCACTTTCTGAACAAACATGTAGGTGTTGTTGAGGGTGCGGGGGTACTCCATGTTAAATACCCAGTAACTGGCAAACAGTGAGCCAAAGGCCATGGTGAACTCTTCAAATTCCTGCAACACTGTCTCCTCTGCAATCAGAAAGAATTGGTCAGATGTGAAAATATTCCCCCGTGAGATGAGCATTGGCACAATTTTGCCTGTGGCATCCACCTCATCATCTTCACCAATCTCATGCACCATCTCCACCAGATTTTCACGATGCAGAAGTGGAAGAAGACAGATGGCCGACACCATATCCCAATACTGTCGCAGCGTGGCATTTTCCTGTTTTGCCGTCTCTGCTTGTCTTAGTATGATGGCAGCCCCTGACATCCGACGAGCAGCAGCCAAAATAGCAGGTGCAAACTTGACACAGTACTCTTGAATCGAGTGGTCAATGTCTACTTTAGAGATGCGCTGAAACTCCAACAACATGTGCTTGTTTCGAAACAGATACGGGTAAGTCTCTTTTACCTCCGGGATGCTGGGCATTTCAATTGTAATAAAAGAACGTCTCACATCAAAAGTCTCCTCCAAATACTCTGATATTTCTTCCGGGCTCTTTTCATTTTCCCTCGATTTACCTGTGGAAGTGGAGGGACGAGCTTTTTTCTTTGGTTCATCAGAGTCTGTATCAGCATCTCCTGAACTGGAAGCAGTGGCAGCGGCAGCAGCAGCATCCTGTTTGATGGCAGCTGCGACATTGCTGGCTGTCGATGGGGCCGGTACAACTTCTGCTGTCATTGCAGCATGTCTGCGCTTTCCAGTTCTTTGTGCCATGATAGATGTATGTCCTGCATAAATATATATATATAAGAAAGCATAAAGTGGATATAAATGGTATTACAAACAACAACCACCACCAACAACCCCCCCCCCCCCAAAAAAAAATGATGGCAGTGGGGGTGGGGGGTGGATAATTATGAAGAGGAAAAAAATAAAGTAACACATTGCTGCTGTCTTTGTTCAGACAGTAGTATCACTCCTAAAACTGTGATGCAAATAAGCTGATAAATAAGAACAAAAATATAAAGCTGATCAATATTAAGGAAAAAGTTTATAAAGCTTTCGTTCACCCACTGTTGGGTCTGTCTAGGACTCCTACTTGCAGAAGAACATTGCCAAGACTGAAGCAGTCCAGAGGCAAGCGGCATGCTTCATCCTCAACAGGGTCAGGAACACCTCAAGTGTCAACAGCATGCTGGAGGCATTGGGCTGGCCTACTCTGGAGCAACGACGACAGACTTGCAGACTGTCGACCCTCTACAAAATCCAGAATGGCCTTGCACATTGCCACACCCTGAAAGCCAAATTGGTCCCCCTTCCATCACATCAACAACGCACCCATGACAAACAGTTCACCCTGCTGACCACCAGAACACAGTGTAGAGTATTATAGAGGGTCCTCCTTCCTCCCAGAAACCATCAGGGACTGGAACTCATTACCTATGGTAGTGGTGGAGGCCCCCACCCTTGATGCTTTTGTGTCAAGGGTATCACTATCAAACTGAACAATTACCTACAGTATCCCCCCTCCCCCCCAACCCCCACCCTGTTCCTGATTAAAAATAAATTTTAAAAAGGCCGGACCAGTACAACAGCGAACACCCCCAGTTATAGGCACCAGAATAACTGACACATTGATTGTGGGCCCTTTAATGAAAAAAGAGCAGAAGAACTAAGAGAAGGCATAGTGCCCGGTGACGTACACAGTCACAGACAAGGTATAACAGAACTAGCGGAATAATTGAAATGATTGTGGCTACCCCTAATTTACACTCTTCAGAGTAAAACACTATAATAATTAAGTGTTGAGGTTGGATACTATTTAAATTTATAGAGAAGACGATGTTCAAACCAAGAATCATAATTAATAATAATATTATTAATTACTAAAGGGACCCTGTCACTCCCCAAAACCAATTACAAACTGATCTTATAATGATTCTGGTGGCAAGGTGCAGACAGAATAGAAGGTATATATATATATATGATCTAATGATACGCAGTACCAGAATGTCAAACTGACATTCGACTGTTGTCCCAAGCACTGTCAGTGTCACTGAATCGATTTGCGACTGACCAAGGCAAGAAACTGTACAGTCAAGGGAGACAATTCGTGGAGAGTTTGAAGTGTACAAAAGGAAGAGATAAGACACTAAATTCAAAGGGTTCATTAGTTCTACAACTGCTTTGCAAAATATTTTGACTTGATGCCAGATTTCAACACACAGTTTCCTCTGACGGGTGCCGGCTGGTTTAAAGCAGTAAAATATTTTATGCAAAACAGCTTTTTTAGATCACAGGGAGAAGTCATTTCGGCGCTTCAAAAATAAAAACACTAAAAAATAAAATAAAGAAAAAATTACAACCGGGACAAGTTAAAACAATAACAAACTACAGTTAAAAGGAAAGTAACGAGCTACGGAAGCCTCACCTGTTTAGCTGCGCGTAATACATGGAAACTCTAAAAACGCACGCTGAAAAGAAGCTCTAAACCCGCACTTACCTCCAGCAGACGAAACAAAATGCCCAGACTTCTTCGAGAACGACGCAAACACTTCGACTCCAGAAATTTCACACCAACAAAAAGCACCAGGAGGTCTTTGACTTATTACAGCGCCAACAAATCGGTGCTAAAAAACATTTCCTCCTAAACGTGTGTCAAGCATACTACAGAACTTGGCCAGAAACTGCAACAAATGTTCGTTCCAATGCATCTGTGACGAGGCATAGTATTGGAGGGTCAATGTCAAGGTCAGGGAGTTATTATTTTGACGACTATTTAGTGCAACCCCGGCCCCCAAGAACGGGATGGTTGTGACGCTGAAAAGGGAGTATAATACACTTGATAAGTTCATCTCATCCAAACATTAGCTATTACAAAAACGTAACCTGGAGTTCATGGTCGGTTAGCTAATGCCCTTATATTTAAATAGCAACTGTCCAGCAGCCAGTAGTCGCGCCTTCATGTCGGTGCTAGAAGATCGATGCAGCCACACATCACAGACTCGGCGAAGGAAGGAACCGGCATGTTACAGTCCACCTTTTCATTAGGCCTTATTGTCGGTGTCACTACAGAAACAAACACATACGCCAAAAAGCAGAACCTAGCCATCAAAATGATGATTGTGGGCCATCGCAGAGATGTGACTAATCCTAATCAGGGAGTGGGAAAGAAACTAAAACTGAATAAAAATTATAGTAAAAACGAACTTAGTGATACGCTATGCCGCCGCAGCACGCGACTGAGCGGCGGACTTGGTGACACGCCCGTGCGCCAGCGGCCTGGGACGTGGCACACTGTTTTTGAGACAAACGAGAAAGAGCTGTTGCTTGATAAAACTGATGGAGCGGCCGTAAGTCACTGAACTGACACTGAACTACTCAGGACTGTTCACGTCGTAACTGAACTGAAATAATTCAATACTGACGGCCTTAGTGCTGCGCGGAGTCGGTCCCGGCCGCCGGGCCGCTGAGGTCGGTTATTCGCCGCGATGACTGGACAAATGGTCAACTATCCGGCGCTGACTGAGGTGGCATCAGTATCAGTACGAGTGACTAGCCAGAACTCTGTCGGGGCTAATTTGTTGAGTCCAGTCAATCAGCCGGGATTGCTCTGGCGGCAGTTTTAAGCTATGTGTCTTTTTTAGTGCAAATTCAGTCCACCGAGTAATAATGTATGGACCCGGCGTTTGGAGTCTTTCACTGCCGCCGCACCGAGGGATCACATCTTCACTCAAGTTTCTCATCTTTTATACTGAAACTGACGGAGCGGCCGAACAACTTCAACACACTGAAGATGATTATCAGTGTCAGCTTTTGACGGGCAGGCCGCTATTGCCATGGACCTGTCCGAGTTGATACATGATAGGTCCGTGGCTATTGCAGCGCAAAGACGGAACGGATAAAGTATTCACGAAGTAGGTACAGTAGGTAGACTGTCAAGTTACTGAATAGGGGGAGGGGGTGGGCCGCGGATATATGGAGGGGGGGGGGGGGGCAGGCGAGGGGGGGGGGGGGGGACTGACGAAGTGAGATCAGATGGGTAGGGCACCAACCCAGACTGTGACCTGCAGGTCTCAGTCAAGGCTGGGCTGCAGTCACAGGCGTTCTCAGCGGCTTTGACTGACATGATGTCAGTCACCACTCATCAATCCAAGTTGAAATCCCCGAAATTAGAATGCAGCTGCCGGGAGTCAGCTGACTCCCAAGTGTTACCCGCCCCACCTAACTCCGTTGTCAGTGGGGGTAGTGACACTGCACTTAGGTGTATGGGGGACTGCGGCATGTGCTCTAGTTTTCACTGATTGTGGGAAAACGGTTCAGGGCCGGCACCTTCCGCAGTTCCCACCCGGCAACTGATCAGTTGCGGGTATGAACTACTGAAGTGAACCGCTAAAACAAACGACTTGGACTGATGGCCCTTATACGACTTTCTGTACCATTCAACCCATCCAGGTTGGCAATAATGATCTTAACGTGGTGTGCCGGACGACGTCAGTGCAGCATGACGTCGGTTTCAGTCGCTCATAACGTCAGTGGTGTGCCGGACGTCAGTGCAGCATGACGTCGGTTTCAGTCGCTTATAACGTCAGTGGTGTGCCGGACGTCAGTGCAGCATGACGTCGGTTTCAGTCACTAACGTCGGTGGCCGGTGTGCCGGACCGGCGACGTCAGTGCAGCATGACGTCAGTTTCAGTCACTAACGTCAGTGGTGTGCCGGACGACGTCAGTGCAGCATGACGTCGGTTTCAGTCACTAACGTCAGTGGTGTGCCGGACCGGCGACGTCAGTGCAGCATGACGGCGTCGGTTTCAGTCACTAACGTCAGTGGTGTGCCGGACCGGCGACGTCAGTGCAGCATTTTACAAGGCAGTGACTGATTTGGAGATGTTTTTGTTTGTTTTCAGCCATGCAGGTGGCTGATCACACCCGCAATATCGCCGGTAGTTGCCGGGATTAACTTATCTCGTAACTCGATCAGTTTTGGGGCTTTGGGGATTTTTAGCACCCCTGGAGATCTCATGCATTGAGACATCTGCTGTGAATACCTAAAAGCTCTAGATAATACTGACAGAAAAAAGAAATTCCCGTTTAAAATTACACGGGAAAACTCAGTTGCAAGTCACTTTCGCAGGAAGCTGATTCATGAAAAACACGTGTTTAAGTGTCAGTTTTCATGAGGCATTTACGACAAATCTATGCAACCACTAAACTTTTCACACTTTACTAGATCTTTACTCTCTGTCATAATAAATTATGCTAGCCCAAAAAGTTGAATGAGATTTTAATCGGCCATTGACGCCGCATTGCCAAACAAGTAATTATCTCAAAACCTTGCAGGTCACCATTTCAGACAAAACACCACGAAGGAAACACGTTGCTCATTTTTTTTCTCTTTATTTTTCTTCTTCTTAAAAACAACAACAACAAAAACCGGCTCATATTCACGTCCATTTCATGACACTCTTCTGTTGCCCAGGTCCTATAGGTTTCCTAGGCCCTATTTTCCTATGCTTTCAAGCCCTTCTCTTGCCCAGGTCTATAGGTTTCCTAGGCCCTATGTTTTCAAGCCCTTCTCTTGCCCAGGTCTATAGATTTCCTAGGCCCTATGTTTTCAAGCCCTTCTCTTGCCCAGGTCTATAGGTTTCCTGGGCCCTATGTTTTCAAGCCCTTCTCTTGCCCAAGTCTATAGGTTTCCTAGGCCCTATGTTCCTATGCTTTCAAGCCCTCCTCTTGCCCAGGTCCTATAGGTTTCCTAGGCCCTATTTTCCTATGCTTTCAAGCCCTTCTCTTGCCCAGGTCTATAGGTTTCCTAGGCCCTATGTTTTCAAGCCCTTCTCTTGCCCAGGTCTATAGGTTTCCTAGGCCCTATATTTTCAAGCCCTTCTCTTGCCCAGGTCTATAGGTTTCCTGGGCCCTATGTTTTCAAGCCCTTCTCTTGCCCAGGTCTATAGGTTTCCTAGGCCCTATGTTTTCAAGCCCTTCTCTTGCCCAGGTCTACAGGTTTCCTAGGCCCTACGTTTTCAAGCCCTTCTCTTGCCCAGGTCTACAGGTTTCCTAGGCCCTACGTTTTCAAGCCCTTCTCTTGCCCAGGTCTACAGGTTTCCTAGGCCCTACGTTTTCAAGCCCTTCTCTTGCCAGGTCTACAGGTTTCCTAGGCCCTACGTTTTCAAGCCCTTCTCTTGCCCAGGTCTACAGGTTTCCTAGGCCCTACGTTTTCAAGCCCTTCTCTTGCCCAGGTCTACAGGTTTCCTAGGCCCTGTTTTCAGCCTCATCTCTTGCCCAGGTCTATAGGTTTCCTGGGCCCTATGTTCCCATATATGTTTTCAATAGTCACTGCAACTTCATATTTTGTGAACCACTCTCATTCTTTTCAGTGTCCCCTTTTTGGTGCATTGGAGAAGGGACAGGCAGGTTCAAAAGGTACACAGCCAAAAACCAGTTGTGGTCTGTGGACACCGTCTTGCAACTTTGTTCCTCACAATTAATAAGACAGTAAAATGGCTCTCATCGCTGCCAATCTTAATGCAGGAGTCATTCTGGTGGTGACAGAGTAGCGTTAGGTATAGTCTCTCTTTCCCCCAACTTCCTGGGATTTCTGTCCCCGCCAGTACCTCTTCGGAGACAACTCAGCGTTAAACCAGTTCAACCAACCGATGAAAGGCAGACGGCCAAACAGTTTAGCTGACATCTGCCTCTGTTCCTACGTTTTCAAGCTCCTCTGTTGCCCCGGTCCTATAGGTTTCCTAGGCCCTATGTCGCTATGTTCCCATGGTCCTGTTTTCAAGCACCCCTGTTGCCCAAGTCCTATACGTTTCCTAGGCCCCATGTTCCCATATGTTTTCAAGCTCCTCTGTTGTCCAAGATATACAGGTTTCCTAGGCCCTATGTTCCCATGTCATGTTTTCAAGCTCCTCTGTTGCCCAGGTCCTACAGGTTTCCTAGGCCCTATGTTCCCATGTTTTCAAGCTCTCCTGTTGCCCAGGTCCTGTTGGTTTCCTAGGCCCTATGTTCCCAAGGTCCTGTTGCCCTGGTCCTATAGGTTTCCTAGGCCCTATGCTCCTCTCTTGCCCAGGTCCTATAAGTTTCCTAGGCCCTATGTTCCCATGTTTTCAAGCTCCTGTTGCCAAGGTCCTACAGGTTTCCTAGGCCCTATGTGTCCATGTTTACAAGCTCTTCTCTTGCCCAGGGGTCCTACAGGTTTCCATGGCCATGTTTTCAAGCTCCTCTCTTGCCCATGTCCTATAGGTTACCTTGGCCGTATGTTCCCATGTTTTCAAGCTCCCCTGTTGCCCACGTCCTGTAGGTTTCCTAGGCCCTATGTTCCCATATGTTTTCAAGCTGTTGTCAAAGTTCTACAGGTTTCCTAGGCCCTATGTTCCCATGGTCCTGTTTTCAAGCTCCTCTGTTGCCCAGGTCCTACAGGTTTCCTAGGCCCTATGTTCCCATTTCAAGCTCCTGTTGCCCAGGTCCTACAGGTTTCCTAGGCCCTATGTTCCCATTTCAAGCTCCTGTTGCCCAGGTCCTACAGGTTTCCTAGGCCCTATGTTCCCATTTCAAGCTCCTGTTGCCCAGGTCCTACAGGTTTCCTAGGCCCTATGTTCCCATTTCAAGCTCCTGTTGCCCAGATCCTACAGGTTTCCTAGGCCCTATGTTCCCATTTCAAGCCCCTGTTGCCCAGATCCTACAGGTTTCCTAGGCCCTATGCTCCCATGGTCCTGTTTTTAAGCTCCCCTATTGCCCGTGCCCTAAATGCATAAGAGAGAGAGAGAGAGAGAGAGAGAGAGAGAGAGAGAGAGAGAGAGAGAGAGAGAGAGAAGATAAAATAATACTTTATTACGCAAGGATAAAGATTTAAGCACAAGTCAGCTTTTTTACAAATCTGTCCCTGATGGCAAACACAGCAACACTCAATACATCAAACAAGAATACAAATAATTGCGGCAAACTAACGTACATCTTAAGAAAAACAAACAAACTATTACTGTCTAAAACTTTGCAACATACAAACTCAGCAAAGTAACACAGGTGCAAAACTGAATTTCTGGGAGAGAGACTGATTAAACTTTATTTCTCAAAGGTAAATATATCAGCACAAAGGCCGACTGACAGAAGAAAGAGAAGAAGACTGAAAGGAACACAATGACGATGATGGTGAAGAAGAAAAAGAAGAATGTAGCAGCTGTTCCGGGAGAGAGAAAGAGAGAGAGAGAGAGAGAGAGAGAGAGAGAATTTCAAAATCATTTTACACTAATAAAGGAAAGCAACAGAAGAGTGAATATGTCTCTATTGCATACTGTAAAATAAAAACAAACACATCTAGCAAGAGAGAGAGACAGAAGAGATTTTAACTACCATATAATGTGACCATGCATTGCAAGAATCAAAATCCAACAAGTTTTTTTCATATTTCTTTAATCATTGCTTCACTCGGTCAGTAAAGAGATAGCAGTAACACCTAAATTTTATACAAATTCCAAACAGATGTAGTATGCCCAAATGTCTCCTCAGAGATGTAATCCAGAATTTAAAAACAAAGAATGAAAGAAACACTCTGTAACTTTCCACTGGTGACATGACACTTTGTCATTTTAATAAAAACAACAGAAAGGTTGACAGAGTACACAAACCATGACAGTATGTTAAAACATTTTGGTCTCTTTTAAATGACATTCATCAATTTCTTAGACTGATGTCATTCAGTCTTTAAAGCTGACATTTTTTCAACAATTTGGTAATGCCAGCTTTTAAAAAAAGCATCATCATTACTTCAACAGTAAAACTCCTGATCCCCTAGAGTGTCATGGAGTGAGCTGGTAAATAGATTTTAAAATCCTGTCAGCAACAATGGGTTATAGTAGGATGAGAAATGTCATGGAACCTGCCAGACAGTGTTGCAGACAAGATGAAGGTACACCCAAAACAGTAAAAGCCATTATTAAGTGATTATGTCATGGGTATACCACTGTGGACTTTGTATTCATGAAGTTTTTCAGTCGTTCACAAACATTTTGATCTTTTCCCATGAACAAAACAAAAAACAAAACAAAAAAGTGGCAAAAGTGTTTTCAGACATACTTTTCTCCCTCTGTTTCAGTGCTTGTGCTGATGAGCAGTCAATGTGGTTACATAATTTTCTTTGATCTGTTTGCCCATGATCAAACACAGTGTACACTGGAATTGTCTTCAAAAGAACACTGTAAAGGTAAAATCCTTAAGAAGCAGTGACACAGCAGTTCTCACTGTACATTTGTTGTTGTTTTAGCTATGTTAACACAAATTCCCATCAGGAAGAAGTAATTTTTATTATTCAAGCCACTTTAAGATGGTTCCATTGTTACAAAAATAAAACAGAACAAAAAACAGTTACTCTTTGAGAAAACAACGGAATCACTGAAAGCACCAAGAAGCATATACTGCTGAACAGTTCTCTAATTCTCTAATTCATCCCTCATGATCCATCAAGAATTTTTTTCCAGTTTTTAGAAAGCAATGAAATACTGTGACCTTGAAATTACGTCAATGCCCTTGAAAGGGCATGCACTTGCAAATAAAATATGTTGCACTTATTTGGACTGCAGTGATGCTCTGCAGAAATGGATGACAGTGGGAGTGGGAACAAGAAGCATGGCTGGGATGGGGGCCTCAGCCACCAGGAAGTCTACATGCAGGCACTGTCCTGAAAAAGAGGACATGTAAACTACAGCTAAAATGTCCATTGTACAAGATTCATACCAGAACCCTCACTTGCCTTACATATTGATGGCTATAGTGACTGGGGTGGTTTAAATGTCATGGTCAGGATGGTACGTGTTTTGCAGTGCAGCCAATCAATTGCTCTCACACGTACAAGTTGTATGTGTGAAATCAAAATGTCTGGATCAAAAGAAGCGAGTGCCATCTTTGAATCAACATTACAAAGCTGCTAAGTACCAGCATACCCATTTTCTTTACAAAGCTGCAGCAGTTAGCAAGAGTTGACAAAACAACATTAACTGGTATTTTATGAAGTACATGCATGTTGCTTATGCTCAGCATATGCCAGGTACACATACGGATGAGACAACATCAGATTCTCATCAAACTGGATAATTTGTCTACTTCCTAGTCACATACAAATTTGAAAGACAGAAATATGGTAAAACCTGGTACAGGATGAGAACCTGCAACATTACACGTTTGTTTGTTTTTAAGAAGTTTCAGCTAATCATTGAACTCAAGCAGAATGCTTCAATATCTGATATACAATGTCAGGGGTCAATATTTACACATGAAAAGAAGAGAAAGAGGGAAATATGTTTCTGACACTGTTTTGTTCGGGTATTTTTTCCAAGAGGAACAAAAAGATCGTCATTCACATAACATATGTCTACATACTACCTGAGAAAAAGCTCATCATTCTTACTGCAGCATGTGCATATATATATCAATACTGCCAGTTTGGCAACTATGATGCACCTTGTAATGAGCTGGTACTGGATAAAGAACAATACCTGGTTAAATTTAAAAACATAATTTGTAAAAACAACAACTGTTTTGTCACCCAACTTCTTTTTTGTTTTACTTCACACACTGCACACACTCAGCTCCTCACTTGTGGCTTTGACAGAGAATGGTACCTGGTCTAAAGCCGTAGCTGGTCAACACAGACAAAAAACAACTGCCATAATGTTACAGTTTGTAACACGGTCAAACATTACAAAACTGAAATAAAAATGCTTTTGTCAAATTAGGCAAGAGCAGTTTAAAGTCCATACAGAAAAACACACCCAGAGCTACCTACCACAACACACAATCTTGAATGTAAATAACAAGGGAGACGAGCAATTATGCCAGCAAACTTTGGTACACTTTTTTTGTTATTTTTTCAGCAATGCACCAATAAAATTGGAAACAAAACAGGAACCGAATATCAGACTAAAGAAATGGAGTATGACTGCAATATTGCAAATATATTCATATCACACAATGTGAGGATCAAATCAGTAACAGAATTATACTGAACCCGATACATA
The DNA here is from genome assembly GCA_018857735.1 of Alviniconcha marisindica. Classification (NCBI taxonomy): domain Eukaryota; kingdom Metazoa; phylum Mollusca; class Gastropoda; family Provannidae; genus Alviniconcha; species Alviniconcha marisindica. The sequence continues at coordinate 225,194 of JABMCL010001800.1, forward strand.
AATAGAGTGTAAATATACATAATTATCATGCAACAAGATATACAGAACACAAAAGTACATTTACACATATGAAAGAAGTAATGATCACAAGAACAGATCCTGGGCAGAAAACAATAGACACGTTATCATTCAGTACATTCATACACTTGATGCAAACAAATATGATTTGTTGTCTTAACTTGTGGAGCTCTAGTATACCTGCCAAGCTGACGCAGTGTATTCAATGTGATATTGGAAATGTACCCACAAAAACAAGGGGTCAGAGCTCAGGAGCTGTGTGAAATCTGAGGTGGCTGTCCTTTATCATTGGCGGGAGCTGCCACAAGTATCATTTTTGTCGCCACAAACACATGTTTGTTGTGACAAAGGTTTCGTTGCGACAAAAACAATACTTGTGGCACTCCCGCCAATGATAGTCCTTAACAGTCCATATGGTCTCTGTGGATGTAAAGCAATGCTGTACTGAACAAGGAAGAGTGTTGCAAACCAGTAGAGGTAAGCAATTAGGCTGGTAAGTAGATGGACCTTAGTTTGACTGCGCTTTGGCTCTCCTTTCTCTTCAAAGTTATGAATAAAGCAGCGAACACTGTCTGATTGCAACTCTGCACCCACATTCTCCCACCCCCAACAGTTAATGAAAACAAAATGACTTACACCGCTGCCCCTCTTAAAGCAATGCAAAAACTAATTGTGGTGGTGACAGTGTAGGGTTAGGTATGATCTCCCTCTTCCCTCACCTCCTGGGATCTCGGTTTCTGCCAGTACCTCTACAGAGGAGACATCTTGGCACCAAACAAGTCTAACCGACCAACCACAACCAGCAGCCTGATCTCAAGATACACGAAAACATGTAAAATCAAAACCCACCACAACATGAAAACATGTAAAAACAAAACCCACCACAACCAACTGCCGCATGTGTTTCAAACACATAGACTGAAAGTAACTGGGAGAAAACAAAAACCACCACAACCAACTGCCACATGTATTTCAAACACATAGACTGAAAGTAACTGGGAGAAACCGAGCTAAGCACTGGAAACACACAGCAGGACTTTCAGAAGCCTGGTGCATACAATAAATTGAAGAATCCATCCCGTGTCAATTGTCATACAACATAAAATTGGTCGTACTGTGCTTGCAGACCACAGGATTTCCAAGCATTCCCCAAGTGAAGAAGGTGGAGATGGCTATGACATATTCCAAGAAAACTGCTGAGTCACAGAGTTTAAAAAAATATCTCTTAAAAGAACTGTGCACATTTTAAAAACAAGAAAAAACAAGCCCCAACATTAAAGAGAAAAGAAAAAGAAAAAAGAAAGGGGGGGAGGGGAGAGGGGAGAATTCTGTACAGGTAATCATCATACACAGTTTAAAAGATCATGCCTTCGTAGATGTCCATCAGTTAGCACCCGTAACCTGTGGAGATGGTAATAAAATAGATATCTTTGTGGTCTCCAAGTTAAGCACGCATCTAATAAACACAGACCCATCTTGGTTGGATAAAAACGTTTTGAAAGAACAGGAACAAATGTTCAGTTAACTAGCATTCAAAAATGAGAATATACAACCTCATCATGTTTCTGACCTTCAATGTGACTTTGGAAAATGGGTCAAAGTCACTCAAACAAAATTCATCTAACAAGACTCATCTGGACAAAACAATAACACAGCATGGCTGATGCAAAGATGTGCTACTTTAATGCAAAACCAGACCTTTTTTTCTGCTCTAAGGCCAAGAGAAACATCAAAATATAAATCATGGTGTCATTTTCAATATCAAAGCTGATAACTTTTGAGACAGCTTTAGGTAAAAAATCACTGAACGAAATCATCTGTCTTTTTTCGCAGACATATGCAACAGTGGCTGGACAATAAAAACATTTATCACATATGATATGGATGTAAGCTTTGTAAATATTATACACTAGCAATATATCTGCTTTGGCCACCTCTTCCACAGCAATGACCAACAAACTTCTGTGTGTTGCATCAACCCCTGCACCAAATTAACTGATAGGGCAAGGAACTGCTTTAGTTATTTTCAATAATGTAGGTGCTGACACAGTGATGTATACAGGGATGGAGATGCACACAGAGACAGAGATGTATACAGGGATGGAGATGCATACAGAGACAGAGATGTATACAGGAATGGAGATGCATACAGAGACAGCGATGTATACATGTTGCACCACATTTTTAATGATGCTGGTGTTGCAGCAGCTCAATTTTGAGGAGAAAAAAACAACATTCCACTGAGATTTGATCTTGGATTGCTGGCGTGAGGGTCCAGAGTGATAATTAATCATCACACCATGGAGCTCCTGGGGAAAAAAAATGAGGATGCAGTTAAGTTTATATCACCCTCCCTTGACTTCACAGGGAGACTTCAATGCCACAGTAACCTTTTAGAGTTATTGCGTTAACTGTCCAAAAAGATGTTACCCATGCGCAGGACCCTCGAGAAATCTTCACACCAAGTTCCATTTCAGCAGGTTCAGTGGGTCGAGTGCCAAATCATAGCGCCGACCAAGACTGACAGGCAGACAGAGACTCTTCTTTATTGATAACCAAAACAAGGTTCTTCACCCCGCACTGCAACACTCTCCCCATTTTGTGCCCAGTTACAAACATTCTCCGTATGTGCCCATGTTTTACTTGCACAGTGTCTGGTAATGATTAAGTCACCAGAACACAGTTTGATTGCAAGCAAGTTGGCAGTTAATGAGATGCCACACTTCAAAATTCCTACCTGGATTTAAACCCTACATTGTATTAATTTTGAATTTTGTTTAAAAGACCAACTTTCCACAGCATTATATTTAATGATGACACAATGACATATGTGTAACCAGCTTGGTTACTAGAGATTAAAATAACTTAAATGGTTCAGAAAGCATTTTTCTGAGGACTCCAAACCCTCATGGCCTTGACCTAGCAACCAAAACTCTTCAAATGTTATCTGTGGGATGGAAAAATATTGTCTGAGATATACACTGACCTTGAAGAGTCATTCAATTTTGGACATGGCACAACAGAACATGAAACTGCACCAGCTACACCAAATCTGGCTGCACGAGGTTCAGCAGTCTGATGAAGACATGGTCCAAACCCCCATTTTCTGGGGATTTAAACTGTCACCGTGGCCATAGCCTTGAAGGTGGCAATCAAAACTATTTCACAGAACACCTCAGCTTACAGATACACAAGCAATACTAAGTTTTGTTGCTGTTGCAAAAATGCTTCACGGTTCAAAAGATATTATCCAGACAAAATGATTGCAGCATACCCCTCTTAATGAAGTTAAGGGGATATAGGGGTATAATAATACAGAACAAGTACTCAGATTTTATTTGTACACATATTACACAAAAATAAATATATCTTTCCCACCAACATAATGTTAAACAAATAAATGGGCATAGTCAACACAAGCAGATACTTCTGGTGCCAAGATACTGATTAAATAAAATATGTCTTCTTTAAATGTGAATGTGAAAAATTAAAGCCATTCTGAAAAAATGTCAGGCAATATGGATTTATCAAATTTGATACACTGTTAGAAGTGGATGACAGGGTATCCCTTTTGGAGCTCCCAAAGACCATGGAGCTAATATTGTGAAAAGCAAGACTAGCAACATCAAAATACAAAACCAGCAAGAACCTTGAAATAACATCTGAGTCTGAGTTATGGTTAAGATGGATACAATAACAAGGGACCTAACAGTTTGAAAGATACAGCATATGAAACAGTATGATGTCCATCCCTGGGAAAGACAACGAGAGTACAAACAGAAATGGACCACAGGAATTTGTCCATCCTCGTACAATTTTGAATTGTATGAAGTATCAAAGATACATAACTGTGTAACCATCAAATTATGACATTGAAATGTGTGTGAGAGTGAGAGAGAGAGAGAGAGAGAGAGAGAGAGAGAGAGAGAGAGAGAGAGAGAGAGAGAGAGAGAGAGAGAGAGAGTGGATGAGACAGGATGATGGATTGTAAGAATGAAAATATGAAAAAAGAGCCTTCCAACTCCTTCCAACTAACTCCAGCTGGCTGATCCTACCAATGATGACCTTGCTACAGTTGTCACTTCATACACATATATGTATACACCCAAAATACTCAACATGCATGTTTATACTGCATAATATGCTAAAAATGCATAAAGCTAAAACAGCAATCTTCCTTAACGTCCATTCAGTAAGGGCACTTAAAAATATTATGATCGATTATCAAAATATTTCATTATCACAAACAACAAAATAGTGTGTTAAATTAACATAAAATTGATATGAAATTTGAGGACAAATTTACTTTCGACAGTTGACAAAAATATTCATTCCGTTTAAAAATCTGTCATTCACTATTACAGTAGGTGTAAAATGCAAAAAGACAAAAAAAGGCAACATGACTGCCATAAAGCAATCATCTTTGCATTCTTGAAATCAACAGAATTCCATATATAATTCACAACCTTCAAAGGCAAGAGGAGAAAAATGAGAAAACAAAATTCACCTTTTGATTTGAAGGCAACAACTCCGAAAGTAATCAGGATTTACGATAGCTAACTTTGCCGAGTTTAGTATCAGCAGCTTCAAATCAGCAGCAAAATAAACGACAGCCTAAAACAGGCACTTGTCATGTTCCCAAATGAGATCAGCACTTGGATTGCAGATGCACATGCATGCATACACACACACGCACATTAAAGTGATACTGTGTAAAGTTTGCCAGACACATTTCCAGGCAGTCAGACAGGATATCCTATTGGACACCATCATAAAAACAGTTTTTACAATCTGAAACCGAACTAATTGAAGCAATACAATCATGTTATTATTATATTAATTGAGAGCATTCATACAAACAACAACAACAACAAAAAAGAACCCAACAACTAACGGCACAGACAGAACAAAGTCAGTATGATGTTTTCGTAAGTGGCCATATCAACAAGCAATGTTGTGGCAAATGTACCTTTGTGCCAAAGTTATCGTATGCAAAAACAATTAAAGTATGGATTCAACTTAGCTGCTGCATCTGAACGATAATGGATTAGGTTCCACCAACACTGATTTCATTCTTTTTGTGAATAATAACTAAAAAATGTGTTTTGTCACAAGCACAAAAAAGGCAAGTTTTCCTAAAACTGTGCTCGTTGCTTGGACTCCAACTTCAGCAATTTGTGTGTCTTTCACAGTAACACTCAGCACAACCCCTTTCACACTTGCTCTCCATCAGAATATGTTTCTGTGGTGCACAGCACTTGGACACATCAGTTTTCTTCCAAAAGGATTCCAAAACTTATCCAGGGTGCCAGGTAAGAAGGACCCCATTCTTCATTCACAGAAAGCACATCAGGATGCAGCCATGTACAGACTGAGATTCCACCAGGGAAGCTCTGTTCCCTCTCAGTATTCATGACATGACAATCTCCATCACTGAAGTCGGTGTGCAGCTGCTGCAGTGGCGGGTTGCACTGCACCTGTACGTAGGACAGTGTGCACTTGTGTGGGGGACAGCTGCACATGCTGCCTTCTCACCCAGCACTGGGTGAACCTCAGGGTTTTAGCTGAGGAATGCTAACAAACATTCATGATGACAGGTATCAGCGGCAATGAAATGAGGCAGGATATCACCTTTTCAAAGCTGAGCCAGCCTCAGATCATTGTGCATTTGGCCTGTTAACGAAGTACCACATGGTAGTCATTTTGACACCTTTGGAGAAAAGAGGCAGAACCCTCTGTTACCAAGATCTGTGCACGCCTATTTTACACACCAAAAAATAAAGGACGCCAACCCCACCCTCCCCTCCCCACAAGTAATGTGATTAAATTTTCAGCAACTGTCAACATCTTCATTGGTCTCAGTAGTTTCACTTTGGCACTACACATGTACATCGTTCACCGGTGTTGCCTAGAAGGATGAACGCCTCTTCCGCACTGAGTCTCTTACAATCTCAGTGACTGTGAATGGATCAATGTTCACATTGGTGGCCTGCAACAGAAGTGTGGAAAGAGCTGTTGTTGCGTATGTGTTTTATTACACTTGTGAATACACATGCACGCAAACAATAGCAACTAGCATTATGTTATTACTGTACGCACAAAGTATCAGTTCTACGCTGAATGTAAACTCTGCAACAAGGGTTATAAAAACAAAGTTGGTTGCCTTAAGCTGCACACACACGACACAGTGAATTCAATACCACCACCCCCCACCCCCTGCTTACTTCATTAATTATAGTAGAGGGGATATAAACATATATCACTACAAAAACCTGGCAAAATCTTGGAATGATTTGCATATTGTCAGCATGCAAAAACATGCTAACTGTTTAGTTCTAAGTAGGTTGGGATCAGATTCGTGTTTTCAATGCCATTTTCTCGGACAGGTAAATGAGTTCTAACGTCTGACAGTAAATGTTTCACATGTCCACTTTTTAGTGCACTTGAAACAGTGCATCCATTGCACATACGCATGTGCATACATGCAAGCATGTGTTGCATGCATGTGTGCATGTGTGTTCGTCTGTCCTCTAATATACACAACAATCATGGTGGCTTACTAACACTGTTGGTTTTACAGTGAGTAAGTAAGTTGGTGTTTTACGCAGTCAACGTTTTACAGTGAACCACTTTTCACACAGACAAGAAAGTCAAATATGGAAAACTCACAGCAAACAATTCCAGAGAGCTTATGTCCGTACGAAGGTCAGTCACCACTCCCCGTGTTATAATGCGGGCATATGCTGGGATGACAGCCTCCAACCCGTCCTGCAAACATTCATTTACCAAAATATCAGTCTTAACATTGTATACCAAATTCCTATTGTTTTCACTCACTGAATACTAATAAAGTGTTAAAAAGTTCTTATTCACTTTTACAACATGAATAAGGACTTATTCAGCAGGACAGTAAGTCCATGGGTGAATTTGTAAAACAAAACAAAAATCAACAAGCACAGATTTCTGTTCACCTCCACAAATAAAGACAAATGAGATCCTGCACAGAAAACCTGATGCTAAGCAAGGTTCCCTCTTTTAAAGCCTTTTAAATCATAGGAAATGCATATCATAGTATGACTTGTCTAGCTAGCGTATAGTATCGTTTTAAATGACTTGCCAGGCTATAATATAATACAAAAGAACTTCATTATTCATGATGAATGCATAAAATGAAAATCTGCCTTTGGGGTCACTTGAATTTCACAATAAAAAGGACAAGTAAACAATTCAACACAACAAAGGTAAGAATATACAAACAAAATGGAGTAAAACATGAGAAAACATCGCTTATGAGATCGATTAAGTGCACAGACATTACTGATATACCTACCCTCCACTGCCTCTACATTCACTGCTAAAACAACACCCACACACCCACAAACACAGTCACACCTACACCCACATTAATAATATCACATTACCCATCTACACCTAAGCATACACACGCACACACACATTTCCTTTCAGCACATAATTTATGCCTCTGTCCCATATAGAGCATTATGCTGAGCACATTCTGAGTCCTGTAGCATAAGCTGGTGACAGAAAATGTATGCCTCTGTCCTCTACACAGCATTATGCTGAGCACAGCTCAAGTCCTGTAGCATAGGCTGGTGACAGATAATTTATGCCTCTGTCCCATATAGAGCATTATGCTGAGCACAGCCCGAGTCCTGTAGCATAGGCTGGTGACAGAGAATGTATGCCTCTGTCCCCTACACAGCATTATGCTGAGCACAGCCCGAGTCTTGTAGCATAGGCTGGTGACAGAATGTATGCCTCTGTCCTCTACACAGCATTATGCTGAGCACAGCTCAAGTCCTGTAGCATAGGCTGGTGACAGATAATTTATGCCTCTGTCCCATATAGAGCATTATGCTGAGCACAGCCCGAGTCCTGTAGCACAGGCTGGTGACAGAGAATGTATGCGTCTGTCCCCTACACAGCATTATGCTGAGCACAGCCCGAGTCTTGTAGCATAGGCTGATGACAGAATGTATGCCTCTGTCCCCTACACAGCATTATGCTGAGCACAGCCCGAGTCCTGTAGCACAGGCTGGTGACAGAATGTATACCTCTGTCCTCTACACAGCATTATGCTGAGCACAGCCCGAGTCCTGTAGCACAGGCTGGTGACAGAATGTATGCCTCTGTCCCCTACACAGCATTATGCTGAGCACAGCCCGAGTCCTGGAGCATAGGCTGGTGACAGAATGTATGTCTCTGTCCCCTACACAGCATTATGCTGAGCACAACCCGAGTCCTGTAGCACAGGCTGGTGACAGAGAATTTATGCCTCCATCCCCTACACAGCATTATGCTGAGCACAGCCCGAGTCCTGTAGCATAGGCTGGTGACAGAGAATTTATGCCTCCATCCCCTACACAGCATTATGCTGAGCACAGACTGAGTCATGTAGCATAGGCTGGTGTCAGAGAGTTAATCTATCTGGTGGACTGAGGAACGGCTCACCCTGTCGAACTGTGCACACATTATCATGCTGTTTCATTTGTTTCAATGTCCAATGATTAACACTGAAAGTGAAGCAAGCATTACAGGGGGCAACTCTCAACAACACTGCACACAACAGTCATTATGAGAACCATAAAAATGGTAACGTACAAGTTCCGGATAAGCCAGGCCCATGGAGAAACAGTACTTGTCCAGGTCGTCCACAAATGCTGAAAATAAGGAAATGGGAAACAAGGTTTAATGTTTATGCATGCTTGCCCACTTTGAAATTTCAGCCAACAGTACATACAGAAAACAACAACATGAAAATTCAGTCTACCTAACTAAAAGTGACCACTAATGCGACCACAGACTCCTGCTCAGCTGAGACAGGTGGCTGGATAATATGCACAGTTACAGAGAGAGAGAGAGAGAGAGAGAGAGAGAGAGAGAGAGAGACAGGCAGGCAGGCAGACAGACAGACAGACACACAGAGAGACAGAGACAATGAGAGGGAGAGACAGGCACTAAGAGAGACAGAAAATGAGTATATATTTATGTACATGAGTGTGTGTGTGTGTGTGTGTGAGAGAGAGAAACAGAGAAGGACAGAATAACGGAGACAGAGTGACAGATTGTTGTGTCATATTTTGTGTATTTTTGTACCACCATGCCAATAATCAAGCTATAAACTGCCTCCTCCCCTTACCCCCTGCTTATTTTTTCATATTGTTATTGTTCTTTTCATTCAGCACTTTAAGCCTCACAAGCATGTATCATACAGGGATTCAATACACTAGAAATGCAAAAGTTTCTTCTCCATTTTGTTGCTGATTTGTTTGTTTTACATCAAGTTGTCTCCATCTGAAGAGGTACCGGTGGAGACCAAAAGCCAAAAATGTTGCAGAAAGAGGGGCGCCTATAACTACTGCCACTACCACCAGAATTATTTCTCTAAATGGGATTAATCGCCCTGATATAACCGTACCGGTTGACTGGGCATAAAACACCAACTTACTTACTTACTTACTCTAAATGGGATTACCCCCCAAAAACAATAAAAACACACATCCAACAACAAAAAACCAGTACCCTGCATTAAGATGGGCAGCAGCAGCATCCCTTTCTACCATCACACTAATTGTGGAGAGCAAAGTGTTTGTAAATCACATCTGTGATTATTTTATCCATTCTACTCAGTTTCTCTCCCTGACTACTAAGCTGGAACAGGGAATCGCACAGAAGAACTGCAATACAGTGAGCTGTTCTCTCACCCCGCAGCACAAAGTAGACCATCTCAAAGAAGTCCTTTCCTGCAGCTGGTGCCATGACTACCACTTCATGATCTTTGCGGGGGACCTGTATGAATGAATAAACAAAGTGCAATTTACATACAAATGATGACTAATTGTCAATTTACTGATGTAAGTAAGTTCTGATAAACCCAGCACTGAATGTTTTTTTTGTTTCAAAGGCATATCTATTTGTCCAATCCACCAGCTAATTTTTCAACAACCATTGCAAAGCCTAAATAAACAGTGAAGAAAATACTAAGGCGCTTTGGATTAACAGTGTTCGTGCAAGTTATGTCAGACACTGTGTTCAGATGGAACCTGCAAGAAACTTTCAGAGGGCATGAAACCATATTTATTACAAAGATAAATCAGTTAGCTACTGAATTATGAGAACACAATGTCAACAACAACAAAAGCTTTGAACAGTTTGCATGGTTAGCTACTGAATTATGAGAACAAAATGTCAACAACAACAAAAAGTTTGAACAGCTTGCATGATTAGCTACTGAATTATGAGAACAAAATGTCAACAACAATGAAAAGTTTGAACAGCTTGCATGATCTAACTTTCTTTCTGAGAATCCAAGGATGTTACTTTGTCATCCATCCTCCCCACCACTTACCAGGCTGGCAAAAGCGATGGCTGATTTGTGTGTGACTGCCAGACCCAAGGAGGCTGACACTTTGGCCATGTCTGCATAGAAGTTTGCTGATGTAATACTGAAGTAGTCCTGTGCTCCGAGTCGCCATGACTCCACTGTACCTGTGACCACAGCAACATCATCTAGTCTACATCCACATCAGTGATCACAGCAAAAAGGTTTCATTTACAGCTATACCAGTGACCCACACAGCAACACCATCTAGTCTACATCCGCATCAGTGATCGCAGTGAAAAGGTTTTGTTTCCAGTCATGCCAGTGAGCACAGCAAGAAGGTTCAGTTTCCAGGCACACCTTTGACCACAGCAAGAGGGTTTTCATTTCCAGCTAGGCAAAAATGTGGCTCTAAGCATTGCCATTTTGTGTGTCCAGCAGCCTGTGTCTGTGACATCATGAAAAAGGCCAGCATGCCAGGCACAAGTGTCTATTACACCCACCCATGTGTGTGTGTGTGTGTGTGAGAGAGAGAGAGAGAGAGAGAGAGAGAGAGAGAGAGAGAGAGAGAGAGAGAGAGAGAGAGAGAGAGAAGAACGCACTAAAAATTCCATACCATGATATCTCTCAGGATCCAGGAAGCCATGGAGATGGGGGTGCACCTGGCTGGCCCCACACTTGGGCAACACATCCCAGACCACTGAGGGGAAGCGAGCAGAAGGAAGAGCCTGGTGTGCCTTGCTGAACCTGGCCAGGAGGGGGAAAAAAAAAGAAAAAAGCTCCACACAATGCAGCAGTCCCTCTTTTGTTACACAACCAGAAATGTTACAAAAACTACAACAAAATACACACACAAATATGACAACAGTGGGGTTGAAAGCACTGAACATTCTTTCTTTCTTACTTCTGTCCTTCCTCTCCCTTCAGGGCTTGATTTGTCTCATACTTCTAAAAACCTTTTGCCTGACATGCTCTGTGCCCTGTAAACACATTCCTGTTGATGCAAAATCCATAGATCACACACTTTGGGTTTTTGGCGCAAAATACTATTTGCTATGTTCTGACTGGTTGAAAGTGCTCGGGCAATTGGCCACACGGTACCCTCTATAAATAAAGCTCAAACAGATGATGATGCATCATCAACTCCTTCTCAAAATTTCAATTTCGGTCCTAAACACCCACACACATCCAACGCCACTCACCATGCAACACTGAGATTCATCAGACCCATGAAAGACTGAGGTGACCATCTCAGGGGATCGTGCTGCTTCAAGCCAATCAGCGCATGCAGTGTGTCCACTTTGAACGCATTGGAGGCTGAGAAGGCATACTCATTTTCAATGCGGTGGAATAGGTGCTCGGCCGTGTAACTGGAACAGAAACCAAAGAAAGATGCTAAAATGAAAAACAATATAAACCTTGGGAGAAAACAACATGGACTGAACGTCATGGTAAGTGCTTCAAGCAGAGGGGGGCGAATCCACATTAATGGTTATTAATCACAGAGTCCAATCAGATCCATTATGAGGTTAAATGTACAAACGTGCCATATCTTTCATGGCAGTTGAGGGGGCAAAACAAGACTAGGAGTGTTAACCACACAGGGTTATATCAGGGCCAACAGTCATGTAGGCTCTCTTAAAACACCAGGTCTTGCAAGCAGCATGTGCCCAATGAGAGCTTGTTTTTTTGACTCCTAAGGCGTGTGGTGTCTGTTGTACTTCTTCTATGTTTCCAAATCTTTAGTATAAACCTTGTTGCCCTTTCCCTCCATCTCCCTGCTACTGTTAGGTAGTTTGCTGGACCAAAAGTATTACAGCGGACTGCCGTGGTGTGTTTGGTGGAAATGAGCTAGGAATGATTGACTGACTGATGATTGCTTATATAGCGCTATTCTCCGCTCTCGAGCAGAATCACTGCGCTCGTATGTGATTCTACATGAGTGACTAGCTTTTCACAGCGCGCTTTTGAATATCCACCAAAGTGGTGTATTTACAGCGCTGGCACAGCTGGTGCCACATGAAACTGCTGCTGTCTCGGCGCAAGTTCTGTGTACACCACACAACCAAGCACCATGTCACTTCAAGCAAAGCCACATACGTAAGGTGTATGTGTGTTTAGCTGTAACCTGCCACCTGCATTTTTGGCAGAATGACCGGGGTCTTTTACATGCTACTGCGGTAACACGGGGGTGGAATGGATACCAAAATAAGAGCCAGCACAGGAAGTTGACCCTTGAGAAGAAAATTTTCCTGCCGCTCCTGCAGGGATTCAAACCCATGACCTTTTAATCACGAGTCCGGTGCTCTAACCACTGAGCTATCCCCGCCCCCGGATGACATGGTATGCATTCACTGTTGATAGATATTGCCTCCGGGCTTCACTGCTCTGGGCTGTTTACTGTCTTGTGCTTCACTTTTCACTTGACTCTTATTTTCTTTGTATGTTGTACAATTATTGTGATCATTAATATCACTCAACACCTCTACAAAATCAAAATCAAAGATTAGGGGTGCTTGATATCTTGTCTTTTATTATTATGATTTCATTTTCATCTCTGGTCCTCTCAAAAACAGAGAGAGAGAGACAGACAGACAGAGAAAGAGAGAGAGAGCCCAGTAATCAATATCAAAAGGACAACGGTCCTGGGAATGGAGGGGGAAGGGAGGATGGAGGGGAGGGGGGAGGGAGGAGGAAGGGGAGGGGGAGAGAAATAGTGAGATGAGTACAACAAATCTCAACAAAGAAAAAAAAAAATCACATGAATTGAGGTGGAATAATTCTGTTGGTAGAGCCTCCAACTAAACAGCCAGTCACAATGGGTTCTAGTCCCCAGGGTGGCAAGGGATTTTTCTCCCAGAGTCAACTTCCAGTGCAGACTCTTGTACAGTATCCGTACAGCCCCTGTGTGCAATTGCATGCGTCAACATCTGCACATACGTTAAATACCCCAAACACTGGCAGTCATACCATTGCTTGGACACAAGAAAATACTGCACACACTGACAGGAATGGGTAGCGCTGGTCTTGTGGCTGCTGTGCCTTATCCAGGTAAGGTGACCCAAACTTCCCATAAAGGACAATGAAGTGCTCAAAAATAAATCTGAAAACATGTTATAATCACTCACCTTTTGAAACGACAAAAATCGCACTTTTCGGATGTTTCTTTCAAAAGGCTGTGGAAACTGGAATGAAGAAGGAAAATGGCGGTTTGTGTTTCATGCAGTCAATATATTAACCCCAATAATAAACCTCCATTCCTTTTAAAATGTCATTTGAGAACAATCTTTCGCTAAAACGCAACTATTTCTGACCACCCTGATCACAGAAAAGGAAGTAAACAATACAAACAAGTAATCAGATTAAACTACTTTGGTATTTTTAATTTAAAGATACCCATTTCTCAATACAAAATCTCACTTTGGCTTGGGCTGAGTTACAACACACTAACACCAACAAGTACACCAAGGCTTGGGTTGTGTTACAACACACTGCCCAAAAGAACACAAGGCTTGTGTGTCAAACACCACACACAAGACACCAAGGCTTGGGCTGTGTCACAACACACTGACACCAGCAAGAACACCAAGGCTTGGGCTGTGTCACAACACACTGACACCAGCAAGAACACAAGGCTTGGCTGTGTCACAACACACTGACACCAGCAAGAACCAGGCTTGCTTAAAATGACACCAGCAAGAACATAAGCTTGGGCTGTGTCACACACACTGACACCAGCAAGAACATCAAGGCTTGGGCTGTGTCACACACACTGACACCAGCAAGAACACCAAGGCTTGGGCTGTGTCACACACACTGACACCAGCAAGAACACCAAGGCTTGGCTGTGTCACGACACACTGACACCAGCAAGAACACCAAGGCTTGGCTGTGTCACACACACTGACACCAGCAAGAACACCAAGGCTTGGGCTGTGTCACAACACACTGACACCAGCAAAACATCAAGGCTTGGCTGTGTCACAACACACTGACACCAGCAAGAACATCAAGGCTTGGCTGTGTCACAACACCACTGACACACAGCACAGAAACATCAAGGCTTGGGCTGTGTCACAACACACTGACACCAGCAAGAACATCAAGGCTTGGCTGTGTCACAACACACTGACACCAGCAAGAACATCAAGGCTTGGCTGTGTCACAACACACTGACGCCAGCAAAACATCAAGGCTTGGCTGTGTCACAACACACTGACACCAGCAAGAACATCAAGGGCTTGTGCCTGTGTCACAAACACATCACACCAGCAAGAACATCTCAAGAGCTTGTGCCTGGGGGTATAAACACATGACACCAGCAATAACATCAAAGGCTGGGTTTTGTGTCACAACACACTGACACGCAAGACACAAGGTTGGCTGTGTCAACACACACATGACACCAGCAAGACCATCCAAACCTTTTCTGGTCACAACACACTGACACCAGCAAGAACATCAAGGCTTGGGCTGTGTCACGACACACTGACACCAGCAAGAACACCAAGGCTTGGGCTGTGTCACGACACACTGACACCAGCAAGAACACCAAGGCTAGGGCTGTGTCACGACACACTGACACCAGCAAGAACACCAAGGCTAGGGCTGTGTCATGACACACTGACACCAGCAATAACATCAAGGCTTGGGCTGTGTCACAACACACTGACACCAGCAAGAACATCAAGGCTTGGACTGTGTCACAACACACTGACACCAGCAAGAACATCAAGGCTTGTGCTGTGTCACAACACACTGACACCAGCAAGAACATCAAGGCTTGTGCTGTGTCACAACACACTGACACCAGCAAGAACATCAAGGCTTGTGCTGTGTCACAACACACTGACACCAGCAATAACATCAAGGCTTGGGCTGTGTCACAACACACTGACACCAGCAATAACATCAAGGCTTGGGCTGTGTCACAACACACTGACACCAGCAATAACATCAAGGCTTGGACTGTGCTACAACACACTGACACCAGCAATAACATCAAGGCTTGGACTGTGTCACAACACACCGACACCAGCAATAACATCAAGGCTTGGACTGTGTCACAACACACTGACACCAGCAAGAACATCAAAGGGACTATTTTCAGCCATAATAAGCTCCTTGCAAAACAGCATCCACACTCCAGAAATGGAGACAAATCCTCTGAAGACTGCATGTAGCTGCCCATGTGGCAGGGTAATGAAAACAGTCACACGCACAATACTCTAGTCCCACCCAATGGAATGCATTTATCAGTGTACAACTACAATATATACTGGGTGACCCCCAATGTGTTCAGCTGGTGAACGACACACAATACAAAATCAATACCAGTCCTAACTTACTACTCTTTCTCTGGCTCATCAGGTGGCAGGACTGGCCGCTTATCACGCAGAGGGTTGAAAATGGTGTGCTCTCGTGTGAAGCGATTGACAACATGGATGACTTCCTGCAAAGGGCAAGAAGACGGAGAAAGCGGTCACGATGACGGACATATGGAGTCTTGGAGCGGCCTCACCAGACAAAATATGCAGGAGAGAAAGAGACAAAGTGGCATCCTTGAGATGGAAACTGAGTGGGCAATGATAACAATGTTAACGATGACACATCACTGTCCATGTCAGGATTACTTTCAGCTACAGTAATTTTCATGACATAAAAAACTCATTTATCAAAATCACCAAAGTGAGAGTGTGTAGTCAGAGTAAGAAAAAGAAAAAAAAAGGAATTAAAAAAAATGGGTAACTATGCCAGAAATGTTTCACAATAAACATCTCACAATGCTTGACGTGAAACATTTGCCATCCCACACACACAAGCCCCATTTTCACACTGGAAGGTTGAATGGAGGCTTTAAGACTTCAAAACAGAAAATGGAAGGCAGAATTCCTGACAGCAGGTGTAGCATGTAAAGCTTTATATATATATATATATACCGCCTTACTCCTGAGGCATAAAGGAGGAGACATTTCACAGCTCTAGATCATCAGCAGAGGGGACCCTAATTTAAAACATAGGTGGGGGGTTTCCCCTGTGCAACCCTCCAAAGTGACAGAATGGTCAAGATTTTTGTAGTGTGTCAAGTATAAGAGGAAGAAAAAGAGAGTCTATGCATGAAACAGTAATAGTATTATCATTATGTCTCTACCTTATGACCTACCTGACTGAACATTTCTTTGAACAGAAGAGAGTCTATGCATGAAACAGTAATAGTATTATCATTATGTCTCTACCTTATGACCTACCTGACTGAACATTTCTTTGAACAGAAGAGAGTCTATGCATGAAACAGTAATAGTATTATCATTATGTCTCTACCTTATGACCTACCTGACTGAACATTTCTTTGAACAGCTTTTCATCATACCCCAGCCAGCCCCTGACCTTCTGTTGAAAAGGTTCTGGGAGACTGACTGAGGCATTCCTTGTGCTGACAGAGTAGATTGTCTGAAATGTCACCAACAGCTTTCTGCACACAGCACGGCAGTAAATTACGTGCAATAGTTAAAGTGACATGCACTACTTTAAAAGTGCTCAAGATCTTGAAAATATTATTGCAATCTTGCTTCTCCCATATAATACAGTGACACCCCTGATGAAAGACCACCTTGAAAGGGGTACCCCTCTGATGATGAATCACCCTAAGGAGAGACCAATCTACGGAGGGACTACCCTGATCAGACACCACCCTGTTGAGAGACCACCCTGTTGAGGGACCACCCTCATGAGGGACTACCCTGAGGAGAGACCACACTGTTGAGGGACCACCCTGAGCAGAGACCACCCTGTTAAGGGACTACCCTCATGAGGGACTACCCTGAGGAGAGACCACACTGTTGAGGGACCACCCTGAGCAGAGACCACCCTGTTAAGGGACTACCCTCATGAGGGAGTACCCTGAGGAGAGACCACACTGTTAAGGGACTACCCTCATGAGGGAGTACCCTGAGGAGAGACCACACTGTTGAGGGACCACCCTGAGGAGAGACCACCCTGTTAAGGGACTACCCTGAGGAGAGACCATCCTGCCGAGGGATCACCCAGATGAGGGACCACCCTGAGGAGAGACCACCCTGATGAGGGACCACCTTGAGGAGAGACCACCCTGATGAGAGACCACTGAAAAGTGACCACCCTGATGAGGAATGACCCTGATGAGGGACCACTCTGATGAGAGACTGGTCACTGAAGAGAGACCACTCTGACCACTCTAAAAAGAGATCAACCCAATCAGACAAAAAAGAGAAGATCTTTGTTCATGGGTTCATTTACATGGAAATATGATAGGAAATTAAACAAATTAAGCAGTTTGATAAGATTTCAATTATAGTTGAATCAAGTATTGTTATCTCTCACTAATTTGACTAAAGAATGTCTTCATCTTATCTTACATTACTTAGGAAATACAGTAGCAAACACACACACACACACACACACACACACACACACACACACACACAC
Organism: Alviniconcha marisindica; assembly: GCA_018857735.1. NCBI lineage: Eukaryota > Metazoa > Mollusca > Gastropoda > Provannidae > Alviniconcha > Alviniconcha marisindica. The sequence continues at coordinate 243,018 of JABMCL010001800.1, forward strand.
ACACACACACACACACACTATGCCTATTTAGGCAGGGCGGAGGGGGTGACCATAGAGGTAGTTTGATATTACACTGCTTTCATTTTTAATATTATTAGCTTTACATGTACACTCTGTGTGTATGTGTGTGTGTGTGTGTGTGTGTGTGTGTGTGTAACATGTAAAACTAATAACAAAACTATGTTTTGAGTCACCCCCTTCACCCTGCCTAAATTCTAAATATCTGCACTGAATGAATTGTTTGTCAGTACATTTTATTACTCATTAGCAATAGCATACAATCACCACCATCTGGAAATCAAGAACAATCAAAAAGTGATCAGTTTACAAATAATGTATCCTGAACACTCTTTGAAATAATCAGTTTGCAGAGGGGAAGAAAAAAAAAGGAAACAAAGTAAGCATACATTAGTATGCATCTCATCAGCATGCTCCAAACAACAGATGAGCAGTTTACAACAGTCATGGGATGTATAAAAAAAAAAGTAAGTGATCAGTGTGACTGACTCCTTACGATATTATAAAAGTATAATATGCAAGTTAACTGTTATTCAAAATACCGACCTGCACTGACTGTTTGATGTCTTTGCCCATTGGGAGAGAACAATCCCAAGATTAGCGATGGACAGTTTCACCTTGGATGGGAGGCAATAGTGCTGGAACCATTCCTGAAACCATGTAATTGAGTAGCACACATTGAATATACTGATCAGTTACACTTACAGTTAATCTTCTCTCCTAAAAACAACTTTAAAAAAAAATCATACAAGTATATGATTATGAGAGAGAGAGAACTTGAACTCAGAAACTTTAATACTCAAGGATAGTAGCATGTAGAGAGAACTCGGAAACTTTAATACTCAAGGATAGTAGCATGTAGAGAGAGAGAGAGAGAGAGAGAGAGAGAGAGAGAGAGAGAGAGAGAGAGAGAGAGAGAGAGAGAGAGAGAGAGAGAGAGAGAGAGAGAGAGAGAGAAGAGAAAGAGAGAGAGAGAGAGAGATAAGATAATGCTTTATTACACAGGGATAAAGATTTAAGCACGTGTCAGCTTTTTTACAAATCTGTCCCTGATGACAAACACAGCAACACTCAATACATCAAAAAAGAATTCCATTAAATACACTAGAGAAAAAACGACTTAAAAACAAAACAAAACTAATTTCTGTCTAAAACATCACATCATACGAACAGAGCAATAATAAGGCAAAGTAAGACCAATTCAAAACAATTTTTCAGGAGAGAGAGAGAGAGAGAGAAGAGAGAGAGAGAGAGAGAGAGAGAGAGAATTACAAAAACATATTAACGAATAACGGAAAGCGACAGAATAGTGGCTATCTCACTATCTACGTATAAAACAAGATCACATCTAACAGGATTGGAAGCTAAGCAATGGCGCATTATACACACCTAACTAAAATCAAAGCACATCACACATACCAACAATCATATATATATATGCAAACATTAAATTTGAATAAAAAATTAAAAAAATATGACCATGAGGAAAAAGAAAAGTAAATATTTCATGAAAATACAAACAAACAAACAAAAATCTGAAAATCTGAAACTCTACAGGAAGAGCAAGGAAGGGAAAACAATAACAACATTCTATACATTTTGTGTCAAGCTGTCTGACAAGCGAGAAAAGAAAAGAAGAGAAAGAAGAAGAAGTATTCAAGGTGGCTTAGCGAGTGCCTGAAATACTTTCCCTTTGAACGTTTTTAATTCCATGGGGTATCTGAGATGATGAGCTAAACTATTCCATGCTAAGGAGCCTAAAAAGGAGAAACTTGTTTTAAAGATATCAGTCCTTGTTCTGGGCAAAAGCTGTTTATTCCCATGAACATGAAGACGTTCAGATGGAATCATGATATCTTTCAGATACTGCGGGGCTTTGCTGTGAACAACCTTTTGCATTAGAACACATTTGTTGAGCAATAATTGTTTGTCTAAAGGGAGTAGTTTGAGAGCACAGCACTTTTGTTTGTAGTCTAAATTCGGAATTGGCATCAACAATTTTACGGCACGTTTGTGGAGAGAATACAGCTGCTTCATGTGCACATAGGCACATCCATCCCATGCATTTGAAATATAGTTCATATGTGACATAATGTGTGCAAAGAAGAAGGCTAATCTGGATTTTTGGATGACAATTTGGCTCAGTTTCGAAAGAAGAAAAATATTTCTAGAAACGGTTCTGCAAATGTTGTTAATATGCGTTTGCCACTTTAGCTGTTCATCTACAGTTACTCCAAGTAGGCAATGTTTTGAAACTTGTTCTATTGGCGTGGTCTCGAACTTTAGATTTAAAGGGAGCTGTTTTTTCTGGTGTTTTTGTCTCGTCACCATCAACATGCATTTTGTTTTCATCAGATTCAGTGCCATCCGATTTCTACAACACCATCCAGAGACATCATATAGACTTTGTTGTAAATCCCTACGTATATTATCTATGTTGTCATTAGCTGTATTAAGGGTGCCATCATCAGCAAATAAATCACACTGGACTGACGCACGTGTAAGACACAGTGGCAAGTCATTAATAAAGATGCAAAACAGAAGAGGGCCTAGGATCGACCCTTGAGGCACTCCACTTGTTACAGACGCTTCTTGGGAGTATGTGCCATTTACAAGTACGCATTGTAGACGATCCTGTAAGTAAGATCGTAAGAAAGCTATACTTGCAAGAGAGAGAGAGAGAGAGAGAGACAGAGAATTACAGACAATACATGAACAGGAAATACAAGGTTAAATAACCCTGCCCAGTTAGGTAAGACTACTCTGCCTGACAAAAGTCAATCAATCTATGATGCTGCAAGATATATATATATATATATATATATATATATATATATATATACATACATAGTCATGAAACCCCCAATGCTTATGTATGCCTGATTATAAATTATACATTACAATTTTCATGCCTTGGGTTGGCAAATACAGAAAAAATGAGAGACTCAAGAAAAGCAAAACTCAAACGACCCCATTTAATTTCAAAACTGCAAGTTTTCATTGTAATTTTGGGCCTTCCTGTGACCCTGAAATTAGCCATGGTCATAAATGAATAGCAAGAACAGGTAAAACCCAAGTGAGGTTATTATCGTGCACATTTTATAAGCTTTCATTTGATCAGTCCACTACACACTACCCTACTAAATCTACAAGCAGGAAATGTGCCAACCATGCCCACTTAATACATCATGCTGATATATATATATATATATTTATATACCATACTGTCTGTAGCACAAATAATGGTGACAATGACAACCATTACCAAAACATCATATTAGTTACCTGTTCAATAACTATATATCTCTAAATCATCTTTTTTCACAGCTAAGTCTAACCCCCATCCATACAAGAAACACAGTGAGCATGAGAGAGAGAGAGAGAGAGAGAGAGAGAGAGAGAGAGAGAGAGAGAGAGAGAGAGAGAGAGAGAGAGAGAGAGAGTGTGTGCTGTTGATGTTAAAGCACTCTGGACTCCAGCCTTGTGTGGAAGATGGGCATTACACATCTTTTTATTCTTATACAACTCTCTCTTTTAACTGTTTGATACTGTTGTGACCTTGAAATAAGTACCATCAAGTATCATGATGCAAGGTTGGACATTCACGACATTGTACTGTGCCAGCTGCAGTGCCACAGTTCTTGATTTGCCTGGGCAGCCTAACAGTAACACTAATTAAATAATGATATTACACACTCATTTTTTGTAAGTCAAAAACTAGTGAGTCAAGGGATTAACTAATGTACCCCAAAGACATGACTAATGTACCCGAAGACAAAGTAGTTTTGTTATTTTTAATCATGGATTCCTGGTCCACATAATCATGATACTGATAATGACATCATTACAACAACAACAAAAAACACTATGAGACACAAACAATTGGGGGAGGGTGGGGTGGGGTAGGGGTGGGGGGGATAATTGATAGTGGGAAGTGTACTTCAACTGTGTTCTACCAACCTATCAGTCATAATAATTGATACTGTGAATGTGACTGAAACTGTAATTCTTTTGTTATAATGTATCAGCAGCTGACAAAAGAACAACCGCTGGCTGTGACATGGCAGCTAGGCTGAAGCAGGCAGCAGACTATTTCAGTCACAACCCATACAGTTGGCAGCCGCACATGTTTCACTTGCATTGCAGGCGACAGATCTATACTCCATCTATAACACAATCTGTGATTCTGTACAGGAAACAGCTGGCAGACCTATGTGCTTTGCTTGCATTGCAACATGTGACAGATATCCCACAGTGGGCTTGACTTCAAAAGCAGCAGTCATTTAACATAATTATAATAACAAGCCTACGAAGAAATCAAGCTAGTTCCTGGATTTTAATTTTCAAATCATAACAGGCCTACCAGAAGCAGTTTCACCAGCATTTCTTTCTTTCTTTAGTTTTCATGTTCGTCAGACAAAAACAATTTTGAGCAATTTTTGAAGTGTCTAGGATGAAAAAATAAAGTTTGCAGATAAAATCTTTAAAAGAAGGAAAGGTAAACACACACACACACACAAAAAGTACAACACACACACACACACACAAAAAGTACAAATTTCTCTCCCTTTCAACATTTGTCACATTCAGTCATCTGGTGCCTGCAGTAAAGAATTCCTGAGCTACAAACATACCACCAATTTTGTCTTCTCTCCCCACCCCCCACCCCATTACGGTCTTTCTGTGCACCTGTGTGTGTGTGTGTGTGTGTGTGTGTGTGTGTGTGTGTGTGTGTGTGTGTGTGTGTGTGTGTGTGTGTGTGTGTGTCTACAGTTTGTTAATTATGTAAAGTGTGGTGAAATCACCCTTGTCAGTGAGATACCACACAATAGAAATGACTGCTATTATTATTATTATCGTGCCTGAAGAAACATTACATTCACTTTAGTTTCACAACTAAAGCAGGTTTCAAAGTAAAAGTACATGTCCTGATCTAGCAGTACTAGCATGTTTGCCTTAGATGTCATCACATGTCCCATTCCAACCTGTTCCTGTTGCTCATTTGCTGGAGCTTGGAATGGAGGCCAAATGTCATAATCAAATGATCTTTTCTCCTGTGTTTCAGGCAGCTGCTGCACCACAGCCATCCTCGGCACACTGGCTGACTGCATGTAGAGCAGGTACAGAATTGCACATGCGAACACTGCTGCCACTCCCCATGTCAAGCTTATCTTTGAGTTGACCTTCATTCTGTAAAGAAACAAGGTATAATAATGTGTACATATTTATTACAAAGTACGAAAAAGTCTGTTGTTAGTTTGTTCATTGGCTTTCTTCATCTAACCAACACACACACACATGAGGTTCACCCTAGGCTGAATGAGATTGAGAAGGTTTCTTGTATAGCCACTTCCCCACACCTGTACATTACAAGCATGTATACATAATGTACATATATATAAGTGCTGATTCTGAGGACTTAAAAAATGGAATTTGTCATGTCATATCCTAGAATACTATATAAATACATAGCTGAAAGTCATCCCAGCACAGGACTCTTAACACAACAAACATTTTGCTTTCACCCCAATGTTCCAGACAGGAATAGTAAGATGCCAATAACCTCTGACCGGGGCCACAACAAACTGTCTTATTGGAGACAATAACCTGAACAAGAATAAAGATGCTAATACTAATATAGTAATAAAATGAATAAAAACGGCGTAAATAGCTTCTGATCAGGGCAAAAGTTCTTTGGATGCCTCAGGACTTCCTACAGTTCATGTCAAATGCAAAGGTTCTGGCCATCAAAGACGACTGTGAAACTACTGTTCCAGTGTGTAGAAGATGTTGGCTGTCACACCCTGGCTTATTTGATACTGTCCTGCAGGACAGACTATGGGGGGGGAGGGGGGAACAAAATTCCAGCACAACTGTCAAATGGAACAACCTTCCAGAACTAGCAATAACTGCTTCCACCTGTGTGACACTGTTTCACTTTCAGTCCCAGCTGTCTCTGCTCACGGCATGTACTGACCATGAGTCAAATGACATTATAACTTATATTATAGTTATTTGTTATTTTTTATTTGCACCCTGTAAACAAATCCTGAGCAAATCCCTTGCACACATGGCTTATTTAAAAACCTGTCCCCTGTGTGTGAAAAAATTGAAATTTCTTTCAAGAACTTTGTCTTTTTCTGTCTTTCTGTTAAAATTTCAGTGTAAAATTATGTGTGTACAACGCATTTTTGCTTCGTCTTCATGTGCTGATGATGACCTTCATGCAAACATCTACAAACATTTTGTGGTTCCTTCAATTACAACTGAGTCACTGACTTCGGATGAAACAATAAACCGAAGTGGCCAGTGTCTGTATCGGTTATCTATAACTATAATTTATATTATACATATATATATAATATATATCATGCAAAACTGCGATCACACTTTACGCACGTTAAACTTAAAGATCCCGGCATTCGGCGGATTAAGGAAACACCAAACGTGTCAGTCTTCCATGAGTTGGAGTTTGACAGAAGAAGGAGGTATAACGTACTTGGCAACAAAAGCACTACTAGTACTACTTAGTTTGTTTATCATATTTTGGTAGCCAAGAATCCATTAGGTACAGTTTCAAACACCGGTTGCTACTAGTACTAACCTGTAGAATCAACCGCCAACAAAAAAACAGTCCACAATGCTGCATAGTTCAACGTTCCATGTCAAAAACGTACACTGTAGCCTGCATGTTTGAACTGGAGGTCGGCCTTGCACGCCTCGTCAGTGTACGCTGTACAGTGAAGCAAATGCTAAGGGAAGTAAGTGTAACTCGAGCCTACTAAAAATATTCCTCGCCTATGCACCGGAACGACTCGCAAGTTCAACATAAACCATTCACAGGAAACGAATAAAATAAGGGGTCGGGCTGGGGAGAGGGGCTGGTTTCACCCACAGACATTGAATATTTATTCACCGACATGGAATGTTTATTGAATGTCTGTTGTTTCAACCAAGAATTAAAATAAATAAATAAAGATTATCAAATTTCCGACCGTAAAAACTCGGAAACAACCTAAATAAATGAGCACCGGGTATCGCCAAGGAGACGGTCGGAAATTCCGAGTGAGACATTTTAAACGCTATTTTAGGTCACATATGTCATCAGATTCATTGTAGCAGGTTCAAATCTAGCTAATAAAGCCAAAATTTGCAACAAAATGTGAGTTTTATCATATTTGTCTTTCAGCAAACGCACCGATGCTCCTGGCTTTGCGGCCGGACGGCATTTGCCTCGACTAGATTTAGTTTGAAGTCCCGAGTGACGATGCGCGCGTTTCCGCAGTGCCGATGTTGGCCGAAACAATCGCGGATTGTCTACTAATGACGACTGACTCGCCTTTTTATAAACCGTAATCAAACTCGCTTTTTTGGGTAAGTTTTCAGCTTCATTTCAACAGATATATGAACCTGTTTGATTGTTTCCGGGCCGGCGGCAAAACCCGCTATTCAGTTCACATCAGTCAGTCAGGGCGTCTAAAAAAAAAAATTTTAAGTTTCAGGAATCGCCGACTGAGTCGAAGCAGACCTTCCATATTACCCCTACTGAGTCAAGTTATTATTATTAAGTAAACATGGTACTTAACGTCCACTACCGCTGAGAAACCACATATGGCCGACGGCTGGGGCTGACTGAGAAGCCGGGGAGGAGGCCGGGGTTACGGGGGGGGGGGGGGGGGGGGGGGGGGGGGGGGGAGATTATATACCTATCGCTGCACTGTCACCACCAGAATGACTTCTGCATTAAGATGGGCAGTGATAACAGCCATTTTAATGTTTCAGTAGGAAGTGACGGGCACAGTCACAAGACAGTGTCCACAACTGACTGAACCACAACCTTTTTGAAGAGAAAGGAGAGCCGAAGCCGCGGTATCGAACCGAGGTCCTTACGCTTACCAGCCTGACGCCTTAACGCTAGGCCAAACCGGCTCACAAATTTAATGAAAATGTAACATAATTTATAATCATACTCATCACCCCCCCCCCCCCCCCCCCCCCCCACCCACACACTTCCTTCACTCCTCTCCCCCTTCCTCAGTTTCTCCACCATCTTCGCCAGCCGTGTCTACAGGGAGTTAACCCGCCCTTCACTGCCATGATGTCTCTTGAAAAGGACCAAATATAGTGCGAAATTTCAAACCCTTAGGCTTTTCTGTTTTCTTTCTCGCACTGGCATGTGAAAGTTTTTTTTTATTTTATCAAAATGTATAGCATTGACTGAAAGTAGCCGTAACCGGAAAATATTCTGTACCCAGGCGCGTCCGTGCCGCATCTTTCAGCCAGGAAATTTTACACACTGGGGCAGTGAAGGGGTTAAACTGCGCCATACAAGCGGACATCGACACTGGCATAATGTACAGGATATTTAGGTCTGGGGACTAATTCAACAAATGAATTATGATTTCCGAAGTTGTACACACAGCCAATCTGACTAGCCCCAGAACTATGCTAGCAAAACTGCATGCATAGGATCACCGTTGGTTTGGGCCACAGACATAGAATAATAGAGACTCACAGACACACGGTCACCTCCGGACCAGTCAAACATTCAGAATTCGTCCACTTAACTTCAAAAAGTCACTAAATCACAAATTTGTCGAATTCACTGTTATTGTGACAATGTTAAAAACCAACCATCTGTCTATAAATGCCGCCGCACAATACCCGTGTCAGTGGCTCCGTGTCGCCGGGAGTTCTGTGGCTTATGGTAAACACAAAAATACGAGCTTGCACTAAATCAGTAAATGTGTCAGCGTCTTCAGAGTATCGACGCTGGACACTATTCAAAAAAAAAAAGAGAAGAAGTTTTGGTACCTATTTCAGTATTTAATATTCGTTCGGTTCTCAAATCGCTCGGCCGTTGTGACTCCGAGCATTAGCAGGGTGATCACGTGGTTACGTGATTCGGTTTTCGAAGTCTATGTTTTGCTTCTACCAAAGTGCTTCACGTCTGTTAAATAATGTAACGGATCGCCCAGGTAAGCGAGCGCACGCGTCAGCCACCCTTTGTTCTAACGCCATCGATTTACTGAATAGATGACAAAACTTACCGTGCTTTGCAAAGGTGCGGCAAAAGCCGTACGCAGCTCATCGCTCTTCTTCGTAGGTGAATCGCCATAGCGGTCGCGATGTTGTCGGCTGATTGTGGCAGCTGTGAAAAGCAACAACAACAAAAAGGAGAATAAAATTTAAGATTCTTTCTTTGTTTAAAAAAAAAATCTTTTCGGAAACTCTCCACCTTGTTTTGAAAAATGTTACTATAATGATCACATCTTGCGAAGAGTACTCGCTCTCGAAAGCCCAAGCACGATCCAGCGTGGTCACCACATGATGGATGGAATCTTTCTCTCTCTCTCTCTCTCTCTCTCTCTTTTTAATCACCCTTTGTTGCGGATTTTGCCTGTAATCCTTGGATTTTACCCCTACGTGCTAGGGTAAAATACAAGGATTACTAACGTGCTAGGGGTAAAATCCAAGGATTACAAACGTGCTAGGGGTAAAATCCAAGGATTACAGGCAAACGCACGTGCTAGGGGTAAAATCCAAGGATTACAGGCAAACGTGCTAGGGGTAAAATCCAAGGATTACAGGCAAAATCCGCAACAAAGGGTGATTAAAAAAAGAAAAGAATAGAAAGATTCCATCATATATTTTTTGTCTTTGGTTGTTTCGAGTCGGCATCACGGATTGCAAATGGCAATCAATCAATCAGTCAGTGTTTTATTTAATGTCTGTTCACATCGAGGTGATATCACACACACACTCACACACACACACACACACACACACACACACATCACACACTCACACACACACATATATTATACTAACTTACCCACGGGAAAAACAATCGATACACATGTATATACTGATACTAACTTACCCACAGGAAAAACAATCGATTTAACAACAGAATTGAGATAATATCAATATTATACAAAATATCTCAGTTGTTGCCTGCAAGCATTGAATAGAACAGATCTAGGGAAATGTACTCACCTATACGACGAAATATAAGGAACAATTAAACACAAGCGCTTACACCTGACGAAGACTTTCTCTCGAAAACGCTTGTGTTGAATTGTTCCTTGTATTTCATCGTAGTACGTTTCCCTAGATCTGTTCCATTTTGTCAACCTTACCAGCAGTTGTTCACTCACTGGCTTGCAAGCATTAAAGTCATATCCATTTTTATTTTTATTTTTATTTTTTTAATTACTCCGTGGTAATAGAACATTCAAGTAGTATGTGTTTGGTTTAAACAATTTATTTTTATTTTTTTATTCATTCATCGTAATCATAAGCTCAACAAATAAGTACAGGAAACACAAAAGCAATATGCTTATTTGAGTGTTACCTATAGATAAAATGATAATCACACAGACATTTACGATGGCAAGATGGCAAATTGTTGTCAAAACGTCAGAGGCAACAAAACCAACAAAGTATGTGTTTAACAGACAAAGATGTTTTTACAAACGTATGTCACATTCTGTGAATATTTAGTGTTCCATGAATGTTGACGCAACTTGTATAACTTGCTAAACACCTTGAGCAAGGAGGTATCGCAAATTTACTTTTTTCAGTTTGTTTATACTCAATCTTCTCAAGTATTGAAGTCATCTCATGAGACGAGAGTGGCAGGTTTGCATGATATTTCAGACATGTTTTTCATCGCAGCTTGTTTAGCAAATTTATCTGATATTTCATTCCAGTAAAGACCACAATGAGACGGTACCCAACTAAACTCAATCCCAATACTCCTATACATGATACAATGTATAAAATACTTTACTTCATAAAATATGTCCCCTCTCCTCTCATTTTACAGTCCCAGTTTTTCAAAGCATATAGAACTGATTTTGAGTCAACATAGATAAATTAAAAAATATTGGTAACTGAATATTGCATTATATGTGGTTTAATGCCATTAATATTGTGTATAATTCTGATGTGAATATTGAAAAACCCGTTCGTCAGTAAAAAGACTTTTGCACTTTTAAGTCAGGAATGACGAATCCTGCTCCACTGTCTAATGAGTCCAGAACGGAACCATCAGTGAAAATCTTAATATGTTTTTGATAGTTATTAATCAGATGTTCTCTTACTTTTACGGCTAAAATGTTTGTAGATTCACGTTTCTTCAAATAAGTATAATCAATATCAAATTTGGCATTTATGTGTTCCCACTGTGGCATTTGAGGTGATCAAGTCAAGTCAAAAAACTTTAATCATCCCTCACAGGGCAATTCAACTTAACTAATATAAGGCGCATTCATTTCAGAACACATAAAGGAACGCCAAAACATTTGCGTTTACAACAACATAGGCAAGTTGTGCTGCACAAAAATCTATAATACAAATATAAAATCACATAAATGATAAACGGGTGCGTACTCATGTCACATCAACACGCACACACGCACGCACGCACACGCGCGCGAATATTAATTCTGCTCATTGATGTTGGGAGAACTGGAATTGATTTAATATCTATGTTACATTCGTTGATCAAATCGTTTATATAATTTCTGATTGGCTGAATAGATGGTATGTTTGGAGCTCTTTTAGGGTAGTGTTTATCTGAATCTATGAATAAATTTAAAATTTAAATTAAAAAATAAATAAATATATGTTACCGAATTAAAGACTGCAAGGCTTCTGATAACATACTTTGAAACCGCCAATTTACTTTGTTCTGAGAGAGATGTCATTCCTGCTTCTGAGTAAGATTTGTTTGTATTTGTATGCACCGGAACACCAATGGCTAATTTAACTGCTTTACTATCGATTCTTTGCAGTTTGTTTAGGAGTATGTTTGGTGCGGAAAAATATACCGTAACTCAATTTCGATCTGACTAAAGATATAGATAAATGTAATAACGTTTTTTTTGTGTCCTGACACCAAGAATCTATATTTTTTGAAAATTCAGTCGTTTTCTGGCTTTATTGACTAAATTTTCAATGTGTAGCCTCCAGTTCAACTTAGTAGTTACATACACACCCAAAAACTTTGTATTCTGTTTGTAATTTAATAACTGACCATCTAGTTCTATTTGAGGTTATAGTTCAGGAGCTGTGTGAGCGTGGAGGTGGCCGTCCTGAGCTGTCCGTCCTAACGAGCCTTCTGGTTTCCGTGGACGTAAAAAATTAATGAACCGTGCTTCGGCATTGGTCACAACTTGTCCCTAATATGTCAACTGACATCTGAGGACATTAAGCATCACTTCATCATCATCATCTATTTGAGGTAAGCTTTTCAGGTTTTCTCCATTGTTAAAAAGCATTAAACACGTCTTATCCCGTGATAATTCAAAACCGTTATCCTTCATGTAAGCGGTTAGTTTATTCATTTCTGATTGATATAGTTTTTGTACAATACTTACCACCCTCTTATTTGTATATTTTCTAAGAGTTGTGTTAACCCAACCAATATCATGTGCATATTGAGCCACATGTGTGTTATTTGATAATGCCTTTGGGAGATCATATATAATAATGTTAAATAAGATAGGTGCAATAACTATACCCATATCAAATGACAAACGAAGCCGACGAAGTGCTACTAGGTAAGCGGCCTCGGGTAAAATCCGAGGAGACGGTCGGAAATTCCTGGATCGTTTTAAAAGTGATTTTGAGTCACAAAGAGCATCACAATCATTAAATGAGGTCCATATCTACCGATTACAGCCGGAAGCCACAACAAAAGTTGATTTTTTTTTCATATAATTTTGTCTTTGATTGTCAGTTCGAGTAGGCGCATGCTGCCCTTTGACGTTTGACCTAGTTTTCCAGTAAAAACGTGAAAGATTCCTTAGCGCTGATTTTAGCAAGACAATCGTACTCATGACTCAACGTTCTCAGATTGCAATTTTTTTCCGCACATTTTCAGTGGGTTTTTAATTCACGTAGCTTGTTTACGAGCCCGCTTTAGGTAAGCACTTCGTCGGCCTCGTTCGCCATTTGCAATCCGTGACGCCGACTCGAAACAATCAAAGACAAAAATATATGGAAAAAAATAATAATAAAAAAATCAGCTATTGTTGCGGATATCTGCTGTAATCTGTAGATATGGACCTCATTTAATGATTGTGATGATATTTGTGACCCAAAATAGCTTTTAAAATGGTCCAGGAATTTCCGACCGTCTCCTTGGAGTTTACCCCAAATAATGCAAAAAAGATCACGCACGCACGTTAAAGATTCTGTAGCTCATGTCGGGGTTCGGTGGATAATGGAAACTCCAAAATAACCCAGCACACACTAAAAGTGTCCGAGTCTTCAGAATGGACACTACACGGATGAAGAAGAAGAAGAAGACATCAGCTACTCTCTCTGTAGAACATTGCCGACAGTTTCGCCATTGTTCTTACCACGCGCCGCATAGATCTAGTCGACTGAGACCGGGCCACAGCTCCTACGCGAGTCCTTCCAGTCAGTCCCGACTCTCCAAATGCACCATAAACACTTGATCGATCTTCGCCCCTTCACCCGGCTGATTTTTTAAATATTTTTATTATTATTATTATTATTATTATTATTTTATATATATATATATATATATATATAATTAATTTTTTTGGGGGTGGGGTGGTGGGTTTTTTGTTTTTTTGTTTTTGTAAGCGCACTCCCTACGCGACATAGATGTATAGTCAAGAGATGAACGATCTAGATCTCTAAGTCCAGACAGCGTTGGGCATGCGCACTAGAAAGCTCTTCCCTGTTACGCCTGTCACGTGTGGCCTCCCGATTAAGCTACGCTACTTTATGTAGATCTAGCCTATATATTATCTTTGTCTTTGTCGAAGCGGGTGGCAGGGAAAATACACAAGTCCAAAATGTTATCCGGTAAAACTTTTGAAACACATGGGCACCGCCTCATTTTTATGAGACCGTAAAAAGAGAAGAAGAAGAAGAAGAGAGAGAGAAGAGCTTGGCAGACAGGTTAAGCCGAACAGAAACTATCATCTACTACAACTTAGTGGCTTCTCCCGAGCATGCACGAACAGCAGCTAAACATTTGGAGCAGAACGTCCTGTGCCGATGCGGTCCAGTTTCTGGCAGCAAAGTCTTGAAAGTCTGCAGCGGGTTGTTCCGGATTATCTCCCCTGTTATTTCCGGAAATCGTCTATTGCTGCACGGTGCGTGTCAGTTTACGGGTGCAAAAATATGCACCGGTGTGTTAGTTACTGCACAGTGCATGTCAGTTTACAGCTGCAAAAGCCGTAAGCCCAGACAACGCTGGTAATTGTTAGTTACTGCACAGTGCGTGTCAGTTTACAGCTGCAAAAGTAAGCAGCGGGGTGTTAGCCCGTAGCGCAGCACAGTGCAGGTCAGTTTACAGCTGCAAAAGTATGCAGCGGGTGTTAGTTAGCCTACTGCACACGGCAAGTCAGTTTACAGCTGCAAAAGTCTGCGGTTGTCAGTTACTGCACAGTGCATGTCAGTTAGCAACAGCGAAAATC
>JABMCL010001800.1:260000-270000 GCA_018857735.1 Alviniconcha marisindica
CTAAGTTATTTAGTGGTCAAAGTTGACCGCCGGTGCGTCATGTAGGCGGATTGATCCCTGACTGATAAAGTTTGCCCCGTCTAGACATCTGCTCACTTGCTTGAGTCCGTACTGCGGAAAACTGATCCGCGACCGTTCGAGTCACGCATCGGAACCGCCGTTGACGACTTAACTGCCGTGGCTGTAATATTCAAAACAGCCAGTTTCCGCTCATTCAAACTTTTTACCCGTCGGGTGCCTTTGCCCAGCCGTCTTCTTGTGGTTTTGTGTGGTGTGCGTGCGTCAGTAGTGGATTCGTGTGCGTGAAAATGTTAGCGCTGATTTGTATAAACAATAAAATAAAATAAAAAACGTTCAGAAGTACTGCTTATCGTCATGTTAAGCTGTTTAGATGATTTAGCAGTTTAAATAGATTATATATAACTCATGGACCTGTAGATACAGGTCCATGAGATAACTGCTACTCAGAGATAGCGGATGTAGCTTGTTCTTGCCGTCACAGTAGCACCAAAGTCAAGATGACCCGGCAGGATGATTGACCTGTCTCAGTGACCGGCTGCAGACGATTTTTCAGGTCGGTAGTTCGAAAAGCGTTGTGGTTTCGAGTCACTGATGTGGCGCAGTAGCAGCTGTATATTTCTGTTCATCATAGCCAAACTGAGGCTGATCACTGTTGATCACTTTCATAAAACTATGACGTGCATGAAGATAGAGTAAGTAAATTTGAAAACTGTTCGCGGCCGCTTGCGAGGGTGGGGGGATTCTGACATTTTTATTCATTAAAATGAGAAAGTTGCCTCACGTTTGTTACCTCGTCTGTACCATGATTTCGGTAATCCTTCACTTTAGCTAAAAATCAGTTCAAAGTTCTGGTTTTGTTATAATTTATGTACATGACAGGATGTCAGAAAACTATTTTTTATAGTTAGAAAAAGAGCCGAGACTGAATCAAGAAATCAGGACATTTTCCACATTTTCGCTGAGATTTCTTACCTGATTTCAAAATCTGAAATTACAACTTTTAGATCTAAAAGCGGACTTCGCCGTCAGCCATATGTTTTGGTGAAGATCACAAGTACGACCTGGAAAAGACAAATTTTAGATGTAAAAGACGTGACTGTCTGATGTGTTTCATTCAGTACAACTTGATCTGTATTCCGACCTTTCCGCAAAAATGTATTTGCTGATATCAGCACGCTCATCAGTGTTTTGATTTGCTTTGGTGAATAATGCCTTAATTGTTTACTGGTATCCTGTGGTGTATTTGTAACAAAACCAGAGAATGTTTGTTCTTGTAATTGTTAGTTTGCTAAAGTGAAGGTTTATTTTATGCGCTAGAAATCTGAGAAAACTTCGTACTTTTTCAAGTGATGATCAGTGGAGTTAACTCAGGGCCAGTCACTACTGAATGGCACAGTGATGGGGTCAATGGGGCGGTCTTCATCTTTTTTCTTTTTTCCCCACGTCGCTGTAAAAATGCAAAACTGTAAAACCGACAGGAGTCTTACTCGTAAGATGAGTCTTGATTTTTTCTTAGCCGTAGGCAGGCAATGTGGCAAGGAAAAATTCCATTTCCAGTCCGGTGATGCAACTATGTCTTCCTGCTCGTGGTGATGATCGTGGTTTGAATGAATGAAAATGATGTATATATAAATATGTATATTTATATAGATATACATGGTTGATGATGACGAAGTGATGCTTAATGTCCTCAGATGTCAGTTGACATATTAGGGACAAGCTGTGACCAATGCCGAAGCATGGTTCAATATAGCTTTACGTCCACGGAAACCAGAAGGCTCGTTAGGACGGACAGCCCAGGACGGCCACCTCGACTCTCACACAGCTCCTGAACTATGACATGGTTGATGATGATGATGATGAAGTGATGCTTAATGTCCTCAGATGTCAGTTGACATATTAGGGACAAGCTGTGACCAATGCCGAAGCACGGTTCAATATAGCTTTACGTCCACGGAAACCAGAAGGATCGTTAGGACGGACAGCCCAGGACGGCCACCTCGACTCTCACACAGCTCCTGAACTATGTACATGGTTGACTTTTTCTTTCTTGGTGCTTTACGTCACGGAGGCGATATGGCCTATTAGGGACGGGGACAGAGTGGGAAGGGGCCGACAGAGTGAAGGCTCGACCGCGGAAACCGCCCGAAAAAGACAGGAGAGACCGTGGACCGCCGCCAGAACAATGGAAGTGTTAGGGCGGTGTCCCTCGCCATTGCCCAGCGACTTGTGCACTGCGCAATTGCTGTTTCAACTGCTGTGCTTGGCCAGAGTCACAAAGACAATGTCCGTTGCACTGCTGTTGACGAACAACTTGGACAACTCAAGCAAAGCAAGTCCAATTTTCTTAGCCCAGCTCCACCTCCCTACTCATGATCTCTTCTGGGCTCAGTTGAGGGTCCAGCTCCACCTCCCTCCTCTAAGATCTCTTGATCTTTTGATCTCGCCTGGTACCCTGCACATGGTTGATGATGATGATGAAGTGATGCTTAATGTCCTCAGATGTCAGTTGACATATTAGGGACAAGTTGTGACCAATGCCGAAGCACGGTGCAATAAATCTTTACGTCCACGGAAACCAGAAGGCTCGTTAGGACGGACAGTCCAGGACGTCCACCTCGACTCTCACACAGCTCCTGAACCATGTGACATGGTTGACGCTAGCATACGGCTTATGTAGGCTCAGTGGGCTGGCTCGGGGGGCCCATCTGGCGTAAAATAGAAATGACCATTCCTTTTTTTTAGGCTGTGGTCCTCTCTCGATCTTTTTTTTTATTTTTATGGGGGGGGGGGGGGGGGGGGGGGGGGGGGGGGGGGGGGGGGGGGGGGGGAGGCGTGATTTAATGCCAGGTTTTTTTAGCCGGACTATTTTTTATTTCGGGGTGGAGGTATGGAGTAGTAGTTTTACGTTATTTAATGTCCAAGGTATTTTTTACACCGGACGTATTTTCTGTATTTCGCTGTGAAGACTACTTGGAGACGACCCCGGATTCCTTTTTTGTTCTTTTGTGAGTAGATGGAGGGTGTCAGTGAGTGCGTGTTAGGGTAGATAAACGTACGTATCGATGCGGTGGGGGTGGAGGGGGGGGGGGGGAGGGGGGGGGGGATACGTGTGATAGTGCGGGCACGAACGCGTGTCGCAGACAGCATGCAGTATTCCCCAAACTCCAAGCACTGGTTTACGACATCCTTCAAGGAAGGTGCCGGAAAGCGATGCGGTTTGGAGTGTGAGTATTCCCTTCAGCTGAACTTTGCCTGCAGGGTTTCTTTCCCAACTGACTGATGAAGTGATGCTTAATGTCCTCAGATGTCAGTTGACATATTAGGGACAAGCTGTGACCAATGCCGAAGCATGGTTCAATATAGCTTTACGTCCACGGAAACCATGAGGCTCGTTAGGACGGACAGCCCAGGACGGCCACCTCGACTCTCACACAGCTCCTGAACTATGGCCCCCAAATGACTTCAGAGCCATGGACCTATATATACAGGTCCATGTTCAGAGCTGTGAGCATAGTTCAGGAGCTGTGTGAGAGTCGAGGTGGCCGTCCTGAGCTGTCCGTCCTAACGAGCCTTCTGGTTTCCGTGGACGTAAAACTATATTGAACCATGCTTCGGCATTGGTCACAGCTTGTCCCTAATATGTCAACTGACATCTGAGGACATTAAGCAACACTACCTACCTACCTAGAGCTGTGAGCGGGCGTAGCCTAGCGGTAAGGCGTTAGGCTGGTAAGCGGAAGGACCTCGGTTCGATACCGCTTCGGCTCTCCTTTCTCTTCAAAAAGGTTGTGGTTTGTGGACACTGTCTTGTGACTTTGTCCTCACTTCCTACTGAAACACTAAAATGGCTCTCATCGCTGCCCATCTTAACGCAGGAATCATTCTGGTGGTGACAGTGTATCGATAGGTATATGATCTCCCTCTCCCCCCACCTCCAAATCCCCCCCCCCCCTTCTCTCCGTCCCTAATAAGCCTTATGGCTTCTGTGGACGTTAATCACCATGTTTACTTACTTACTTAGCTGTCCAGAGTCCCTCTTCGCTCAGTGCAGGGGGAGAGTGCGTGGTAAACATGCTGCTTAACGTCCACAGAAACCATAAGGCTTATTAGGGACGGGGAGAAGGGGTGAAGGGGGGATGGAGGTGGGGGGAGAGGGAGATTATATACCTATCGCTACACTGTCACCACCAGAATGATTTCTGCATTAAGATGGGCAGCGATGAGAGCCAATTTAATGTTTCAGTAGGAAGTGATGGACAAAGTCACAGGACAGTGTCCACAAACCACAACCTTTTTGAAGAGAAAGGAGAGCCGAAGCGGTATCGAACCGAGGTCCTTCCGCTTACCAGCCTAACGCCTTACCGCTAGGCCAAACCGGCTCACGAGTGCGTGGACAGCCACCGCCTATAACAATGCCGGATGATGATGATGAAGTGATGCTTAATGTCCTCAGATGTCAGTGGACATATTAGGGACAAGTTGTGACCAATGCCGAAGCACGGTGCAATAAACCTTTACGTCCACGGAAACCAGAAGGCTCGTTAGGACGGACAGTCCAGGACGTCCACCTCGACTCTCACACAGCTCCTGAACCATGACAATGCCGGATGACTTCGCGTCGTCCAACAAAGCTAGCTGTGACGAAACAGAAACCTGCGACTTAACTGAAGCTCTGTGCTGCTTGCCGTGCCGTGACGGACGCAGACCACAGACCCAGGAATAGACCAGCCAGGGACAGGGAGCCAGGGACAGGTGCTAGATCCAGTAGTAGACGACCTATGGTCTAGAGAGGCCGGGTATGAGCTAGACCTAGGAAGAGACGAGCTATAGCAAGAGGGATAGACGCACGGAAAAAGGATATATACGCTAGACCCACGGCCTAGAGAGGCCGGATAGACCTAGGAAGAGTTTGGTCATGGTCCGAGGGACAGACGCTAGACCCAGTAGCAGAAGATCCATTGTGTAATGAAAATGCTCTAGACAAAAGAGGAGGCTAATCATGGCCCGAGGAATTGGCGATAGTGTGTGTGTGTGTGTGTGTGTGTGTGTGTGTGTGTGTGTGTGTGTGTGTGTGTGTGTGTGTGTGGTGTGTGTTTGTGTGTGTGTGTGTGTGTGTGTGTGTGTGTGTGTGTGTGTGTGTGTGTGTGTGTGTGTGTGTGTGTGCGTGCGTGTGCGTGCGTCTGTGTGTGTGTGGTGCGTCTGCGTGCGTGCGTGCGTCTGTGTGTGTGTGTACGCGTGCGTTTGTGTGCGTGTGTGTGAGTGCGTGCATGCGTGTATGTGTGTGTGTGTGTGTGTGTGGTGTGTGCGTGCGTCCGTGCGTGTGTGTGTCCATGCAACTGCAGATATTTACACAATCGATAAACATCCGTTCAAAGTAAACGCCCGCTTATTTGAATAGTTTAATTCCATATAAAAGCTTTAAATGCAAACACAAATACAAGTGTGACACTCTTTCAACAACAACAACAACAACAACAACCAAAAACCAGCACCACCAGAAAGATAAGCAGACACTTTGCATCATTTCATCATCGTTTATTAGTATATGTCTTTTTGCTGTTTCATACACACACACTGAATTTCCACTTAAAAATGGCGCATGTTTTCTGAGTCTAATCAAAATCCACCTTCTTGGTAACCTTTTCCGTGTTTGGAAAAAGGCAGAAGGCCAGGGAAGATTGGGGGTGGGTGGGGGGACGGGGGGGGGGGGGGGGGGGAGGGCAAAAGAAGATTAAAATTAATGGTTACAAAAGGAAAACTGCGTAAAAATAATATTCCACCCACGAAAGAAAAGAAACGGCTGATTCATCAAACAGAAACAACACAACAGCAGCAGCATACATGGAGGGGGAGAACAGGAATCAAACAATTTAATGTGAATGATTATATGGCTTAAAACAAGAATCTGTAAACACTTTGTTGTTGTTTTCAAACAAACAAATCATTACATCCGCAAGCAGACTTTGTCAGATCAAGTTTGGAATGCTGTGATTAAAATAAAAATGTCACAACAACAAACAAAAAACAACATCCCCCCAAAAAAACAAAAACAAACAACAAACAACGAGCAAAAGAAAACAAAAAATCGCTGCTGTTGTTTAGTTGCTTTTTGTTTCTTTGTTTCCTTGCATGTTGTTGTCTTTGTTGCTGTTGTTGTTTTGTTTCACCGGTGATATTTGTGGTAATGTACATTGCGGTATCTCGTCAGTAGGGTTTCGGTGAAATGTTTCACAGAAATCTTCCCCGATTTTTTTAACCTGTCGATTTAGATTAATATAACTAGTTGATATTATGACACACGAAACATAATTTTTGTTTTGTTCGTTTGTTTGTTTGGTTCGGTTTGTTGTTGTTGTTTCTGTGGTTTTGTTTGTTTGTTTTGTTTGTTTGTTGCTTTTTTGGTCAGTGTTGTTTTGTTAATTTATTTTTTGACGTAATGCATCAAGAAAACAATCACAATAATAACGATAATCACACTGTACATGCAATAAAATAACGTTGCCACAGCAAAAGTGTACACTCTTTCCAGCACTTTAACTGACAACGCCGGGGCTTAATACAAATTCAATTTTCAAGCTCAAGATAGTTCATGGGCTTTTTCACTGTCCAGGCATAGTCCTCGTCAAACATGAAATGAAAGGCGGGCCAGGTGTTGGTGATGTGGACTTGATCTGGGACTGAAGAGTCTGGGTGATTAGGATATAGTCTATAGATCGGCCAGCTTCTGGTCTCTGGCACGGTGTGGGTCGAATAATGCTTGGTTTCCGGCAGTCTGCAAACGCAAACGCAATCCGCGACAACTAGAAAACAAAACAAGCAACCTGCTATGCATCAGTCTAACCTGCTAAAACATCTTGTGTGTTTGGACCTGCATTCGGAACACTAGTGGCCAGCTATGCTAAAAAAATCAGTTAAAGAAATCTGAAACAAGAATGACTGCTAGCGTTTTAAAACAAGGTCCAAACACATAAAAGGTTCAAAAGGACGCTGCTTATCAGGACAAAACACAATCTGCAAATTTTCGGCGTAATCCCCTTTGTCAATCAACAAAACAACACCGAAACAACAGTTAAATGGTGTTTTGTAGCTTGATAAAGGGGATTACCCCGAAGATTTGCAGATTGTGTCTTGTCCTAAAAAATAGCGTTCTTTTGAACCGTTTACGTGCTTAGATCCAGCTTTACTACAATTTCGATATTTTGTCATGTCTGGACTGAGTGACACGCCCATACCTCTATGCTGGATGAATAGATATACATATATATATATATATATACGACTGGCTGTTACAGGCCTATAATTGTAATCTCGTGTCGAAGGTTTCCCAGTCCTTTAACACTCGTGGTTTAAGGCTTTGTGTCGATCACGTCCCCGCTGAAGAGGTTGTAGTTGTTGGCGGAGGGCGGGGCATTGTTGCCTGCTGGGGGGTAGGCGGGGCCAATGAAGGAGTAGGCAGGGGGCGGGGCACCGGCCGCGTTGTAAGGGGGCGGCTGCGCAGGCTGCACTCCCACTGGCTGGCCGAAGGCTTTTTCTGGGTACTGGCCGCTGGCTCCTGCACAGCAGTGATGATGATATAGGGTACGTGGAGCGACTAACCCGTACGTGGCCCTCAGCGCTTACACATTATTTAAAACAGACATATATTGACAACACACACACGCACGCACGCACGCACGCACACACACACACAGAGTCACACACATGTACACAGAGTCACGCGCACACACACACACACACACACACACACACACACACACACACACACACACACACACACACGCGCACGCACGCACGCACACACACACACACACACACACACACACACATGCACGCACACACACTGACACATACGCACGCGCGCGCGCACACACACACGCACACACACACATGCACGCACACACACATACGCACGCGCGCGCACACGCACACACACACACACACACACACACACACACACACACACACACACACACACACACACACACACACACACACTCAAATAATTATATATAGGGGCAATGGGACTGAAGTAGCAAGTAAGTAAGTAAGTAACTTGGTGTTTTACGCCCAGTCAACCATCACGGTTATACCAGGGCGACGGGACTGAAGGAAGGATTTCTGGAAAAGATAGATTTTCACAATATGACACCTGCGTTGATAGGGAGTGGTTAACCGTGACAGCACGTTTCTACCAAACGTGACAAAAGTCGCTTGGACCCTCTCGTAAGGCGCTCAAACACGAGCCGCTTCCGCAGAGTTCAGGAGCTGTGTGAAAGTCAGTCGAGGTGGCCGTCCTGGGCTTTCCGTCCTAATGAGCCTTACGGTTTCTGTGGACGTAAGGCAACATTGAACCATACTTAGGCACTGGTCACAGTTTGTCCCTCAGTTAAAAAAATTATGTCAACCGACACCTGAGGACATGAAGCTCTACATCATAATCATCACGACACTGCAGAGCTCAGGAGCAGTGTGAAAGTCGAGGTGGCCGTCCTGGGCTCCCGTCCCTAATAAGCCTTATGGTTTCTGTGGACGTAAAGCAACACTCAGAGCTCAGGAGCTGTGTGAAAGTCGAGGTGGCCGTCCTGGGCTCCCGTCCCTAATAAGCCTTATGGTTTCTGTGGACGTAAAGCAACATCTCAACAACACGACACCGCCCAGAGTGATGGGTCAAAGCAAGGGGAAGGTCGACGACGGTACTGAATCTTGCCGCTAATTGATAGTTATAATTTCTCATGACCTCCGGCCTTTCCTACTTCAGTCAAAACGGCGGGCTGAGCTTACCCGTGTAGACGACAGTGACCTCGGTGTTGTAAAGAAGGGGTTGGCGGGGGGTGAGGGTGGAAGGGCTTACCCCACCCTCTGATCATCGCTTTCCGGCACCTTCCTCCAAAGGAAGGATGTCGTAAACCAGTGCTTGGAGTTTGGTCTTACCCGTGTAGACGACAGTGACCTCGGTGTTGTAAGGGAGGGGGTGGCGTGGGGTGGGGGTGGAAGGTCTTACCCGTGTAGACAACAGTGACCTCAGTGTTGTAGGGGCGGGCGGTCTTACCCGTGTAGACGACAGTGACCTCAGTGTTGTAGGGGCGGGCTGTCTTACCCGTGTAGACGACAGTGACCTCAGTGTTTTAAGGGGCGGGGGGAGTGCTTACCCGTGTAGACCACAGTGACCTCAGTGTTTTAAGGGGAGGGGGGGGGGGGGGGCTTACCCGTGTAGACGACAGTGACCTCGGTATTGTAAGGGGAAGGGAGGGGGTCTTACCCGTGTAGACGACAGTGACCTCGGTAGTGTAAGGGGGGGGGGGGGTCTTACCCGTGTAACGACAGTGACCTCGGTATTGTAAGGGGGAGGGAGGGGTCTTACCCGTGTAGACGACAGTGACTCGGTATTGTAAGGGGGGGGTTCCTGTAACACCGTGTAGTAGAAGTGGGGGGGGGTTACGACACATATCGGTAGTGTAAGGGGGGGGGGGGGGGGTCTTACCCGTGTAGACGACAGTGACCTCGGTTTGTAAGGGGGGGGGGAGGGGGGTCTTACCCGTGTAGACGACAGTGACCTCGGTTTGTAAGGGGGGGGGGGGGAGGGGGGTCTTACCCGTGTAGACGACAGTGACCTCGGTGTGGGTAGGGGCGGGGGGGGGGGGTCTTACCCGTGTAGACGACAGTGACCTCGGTGTGGTAGGGGCGGGGGGAGGGGGTCTTACCCGTGTAGACGACAGTGACCTCGGTGTGGTAGGGGCGGGGGGAGGGGGGTCTTACCCGTGTAGACGACAGTGACCTCGGTGGGAGGGGCGGGGGAGGGGGGTCTTACCCGTGTAGACGACAGTGACCTCGGTGTGGAGGGCGGGGGGAGGGGGGTCTTACCCGTGTAGACGACAGTGACCTCGGTGTGGGAGGGGCGGGGGAGGGGGGTCTTACCCGTGTAGACGACAGTGACCTCGGTGTGGGAGGGGCGGGGGGAGGGGGGTCTTACCCGTGT
>JABMCL010001800.1:275000-282500 GCA_018857735.1 Alviniconcha marisindica
GACAAATGGAGACAGACTTAGAAGCAGACCGAGAGACAGATTGACAGAAATGAAGACAGAGAGACAGACTGACAGAAATAGAGTCAGACTGAGAGACAGACTGGCAGAGACAGGGACAGATTGAGAGACAGGGTAACAGAGATGGAGACAGACTCAAAGAGAGACAGACTGACAGAGACGGAAACAGACTGAGAGACGGGCTGACAGAGACAGAGACAGACTGAGAGACAGGCTGACAGAGATGGAGACAGACTGAGAGACAAACTGACAGAGACGGAGACAGACTGAGAGAGAGACTGACAGAGATAGAGACAGACTGACAGAGATGGAGACAGACTGAGAGAGATAGAGACAGACTGAGAGAGAGACTGACAGAGATAGAGACAGACTGACAGAGATGGAGACAGACTGAGAGAGATAGAGACAGACTGAGAGACAGGCTGACAGAGACAGAAATAGAGTCAGACTGAGAGATAGACTGACAGAGACAGAGACAGATTGAGAGACAGGTTGGCAGAGATGGAGACAGACTAAGAGTGAGCGAGACAGACTGACAGAGACGGAAACAGACTGAGAGAAGACTGACAGAGAGGCTGACAGAGACAGACTGAGAGAGATGGAGACAGACTGAGAGAGATGGAGACAGACTGAGAGACAGGCTGACAGAGACAGAGACAGACTGACAGAGATAAAGACAGACTGAGAGAGGTAGAGACAGACTGAGAGACAGACTGACAGAGATAGACTGAGAGACTGACACCGACATGGTCGGAAGGATGAGATACACAAGTAGCCCTTGGTACGCTAGCAATCAAAGTTGGGTGTCAGTCGTCACACCCATATCACACTGGAGGCGTTGGCCCGATTCCAGCTCAGTCGCTATAACTCTGTGGGAGTCTGGAACGTGTCTTTTGTGTTCACCGCCACAAGTATACAGGTGCGCAAGCCAGCCAGCAGACACACTCACCTCTGAGCCTTCGTGCCTATTTACGTATCTACCTACCTGTCAACGCACCCACGCACCTACCTACCTACTTACCTACATATCAACACATCCACCCAGTTAACTACTTACCGACCTACCTACTTACCTACCTATCAACAAAACACACACGCCCGCGCGCGTACACACACACACACACACACACACACACACACACACACACACACACACACACACACACACACACACACACACACACACACACACTTATCAACCCAACCGCCCGTCTACCTACATACCGACTGACCCGCTTGCTACCTACCTACCTACCTATCAACACACCAACACTTACCTGTTTGTGTGTGTGTGCGTGCGTGCGTGCGTATGTGCGTGCGTGCGTGCGTGCGTGCGTATGTGCGTGCGTGCGTGTGTGCGTGTGTGCGTGCGTGCGTGCGTGCGTATGTGCGTGCGTGCGTGCGTGCGTGTGTGCGTGCGTGCGTGCGTGCGTGCGTGTGTGTGTGTGTGTGTGTGTGTGTGTGTGTGTGTGTGTGTGCACGCGCGCGCGCACATACAGAGAGACAGACAGACAGACAGACAGACAGCAGGCAGGCAGGCAGGCAGGCAGGCAGACAGAGAATTCAGACTGGTTTAATGATTTCAGTCTTAACAGCAGGAAATCTGACAGCTATAAAGAAAACTGTGAAATAAAAAAACAAAATAAAAATCGAACATCGTGAAAACTACGTCATTCCATGAAGAGACACCAAGTAGGTCTATATTCACAGTCACAAACTATGTAAACCCTGTTAATCACAATGCTGTGAAAACAACGCAATACGACTGTGCAGAATAGAGCCTATTGGGCGAATCAATGGGGTCGTGAGGCGGAACAGTCTACGCACGGGCTGGCAGTTTGTCACTGTTTTGTGTATACAGTATTGTCTGACAACTGTGCAAGCATAGTGGAGAGAGAGAGAGAGAGAGAGAGAGAGAGAGAGAGAGAGAGAGAGAGAGAGAGAGAGAGACAGACAGACAGACAGACAGACAGACAGACAGACAGACAGACAGACAGACAGACAGACAGACAGACAGACAGACAGACAGAGAGAGAGACAGCAGACAGACAGACAGACAGACAGAGAGAGAGGAGAGAGAGAGAGAGAGAGAGAGAGAGAGAGAGAGAGAGAGAGACAGAGACAGAGACAGAGACAGAGACAGACACAGACAGACAGACAGACAGATACAGACACAGACAGAGATACAGACACAAAGAGAGAGAGAGAGAGAGGGAGGGGGGAATAGACAGACAGACAGGGAGACAGAGACCCACAGAAAGAGAATATCAGCCAAAGTGTTATTACTCAAACCGTGTTTGAATGGGGTTTCTGTTCTGTCAAAAACAATTCGTGTTCAAGTTGCGGCCGACTGACCATGCATACTAATGGTAGTGAAATAACTGGGCTGCAAAGCGCCGACCTCCAGTATAAAATTAGAACTCGGCGCGCTGTACAGTTGGGCGTGCAAGTGATGAGGCATACGGAGTGGAAACTAACAACAACAATACTTACAGGCAGATCAGATTATACAAAGCAGAACAGCAAAACCTATAACACACACACACACACACACACACACCACACACACACACACAACACACACACACACACACACACACACACACACACACACACACACGGTCAACCACACACGCCAGATGAAGAGGAAAGTTAAAACTAAACGACAGTCTGTACAGTAATCGCTGTATGTATTACAACACAAACATCGGCCAAAGACGAAAATTTAACTGACCTTGTCGACACCCATACCTTTTTATTGCCTTTCGTCTTCTTCTTCTTCTTTGTCTCCTTGTGTATCTCCAACTTCAACATTCTGAAGACTCTGACACTTTTGAGTACATGTATACTAATTTTCGTAATCCATCGAACTCTGACATGGACTACATAAACTTTAACGTGCGTATGTGATCACCTTGCATGTATTTTCACACGGGGGACCTCAGTCTGTCCTGAATACTACACAGTTCTTACCTGAGAAACAGACCAGCAAAACGGCTAGGAAGAGCGAAGGGCCCGCGTGGTCGGCCATGGTGCCTGACGACAATTTAACGCACTAACTGGGTCTCGGCGATAGCTCTGTCTGACTGGTACACCTTTCAACTTCCGGCTACGCAGCGGCTTAATGTCGTTCTTGGAGTCTATGTCTAGTCAACAGCACAGTCACCCGAGGACAATAAACCGCTGGTAGAATACGGGTGGCATATACTTCACCGGGTCTTCGATCTATCGATCTCTGTGAAGATCGTTGTTACCGATTACCGTTTGCTCTCTGGTGAGAAGAATTTTTACCGGCGAGCGAATGTGTTCCTCATAAGAATGGAATGGGAAAGATAGGGACACACGGACACTTCAAACAGGCCGCTAACGCTGTCAAAGGGTGTTTAGTATGTGAGAATGAATTCATTTTAAACTCACTAAATTGTGATTTTGTCCCTCACAATTAATGAAAACATTAACACGGCTCTCATTGCTGACTACCTTAGTGCAAAAGTCATTCTGGTAGTGACAATGTATCGTTAGGTACAGTCCCTCCCTCCCCCCCCCCCCCCCTGAAATCTCGGTCCCCGCCAGTACCTCTTCGGAAACAACTCGGCGTTAAACAGGTTTAACCAACCAGTAGTTGCCTTTGGGGGACATGTCAGTTAGTGCCAGTCATACTAGGCCTACATTCTACAAACGTCGTCTGACTGTGACTGCTTACACGCAAAGGCTGTGGTTTATCACTGTTAATACGACAGTTCGTGTGTTATGTCGGTCTGTGTACCCGGCATGCAACCAGCTTATCAGATCCGGCCAATGTAGGTCTCTAACATGATATACGTGTAGCCACGGGCACAAATCAGACAAAGGAGATCTGCGCAAGGTGATGTGGACATAGCCACCTGCCGTTAAAATTGTGCTGTATCAACAGCATGGCTGTTGTGTCAATAACACTCCTGATCTGTGAAAAGCACGTGTGCTGTGTGAATAACACGCCTGTGGTTTTCCTAGACAGGTGCTGGAGATTAGATAATCTGTGGAGAGAGAGAAAACCAAAAGATTTGTTTTGAAACATCACCTTGATTTTATATCAAATATAGAAAACGAGTTTAGTGAGTGACGATTTTGCTTATTTGGGCTGACACATACCGCGGTGTCTTGGGTGTTTTAGTCAGGGGCTGTGCGAACGCACACCACGCGATTCGAGTCACTGAACACACTGAGAGAGGAATTAACCCTTCTGAATTCTGCATAAAGTCAACGGTGCATTTTCAAGTAAAAAAGCTTGTTTCATTTTTTCTTTTCTTTTCATGTTTTCTGTTCGTTGGACAAGACCTATTCTGATAAGGCTAGTCAGTTTTCTGTTTTGTTTTTTGTTTTTGTTTTTCAAATACTGCATGTAAGTGCTACACTTAATATAACTGTACGCGAATTGTTCTTTAATGATATACGTGCCGCTTTGACCGTACATATTGAAAAACACGATTGGTTCCAAGTGTCCGATTAATACATGATAAGAACACTTGGTTCCAAGTGCCTTTTGTGTACACGTTGAACGGACACCACTGAATTCTTGTGCTGTTGTATTCATAAGAACACACAATTGATTCCAGGCAGCTCATAGTTCAGGAGCTGTGTGAGAGTCGAGGTGGCCGTCCTGGGCTGTCCGTCCTAACGAGCCTTCTGGTTTCCGTGGACGTAAAGAATTATTGAACCGTGCTTCGGCATTGGTCACAACTTGTCCCTAATATGTCAACTGACATCTGAGGACATTAAGCAACACTTCACCACCATCACCACCAGGCAGCTTTGCATACATTATGAAAGGACACAATCGATTCCAAAGTATGTGTTGCTTACACGGACAGACATGATCCACTCCAGCTAAATAATATATATATAGCTTGTTGCATACATGACGAAAAGACACGATCAATTCAAAGTGCCTGGTGTGTGCATAATGAAAATCACGATTTATTCCAAGTGCCTGTTATATATATATATATATATATATATATATATATATATATTATATATATATATATATATATATACGTGGTGACAATCAGGATATATTACAAATGCCTGTTGTATGCACGACGAAAATCCCCATTTATTCCATATGCCTGTTGTGTATATGACGTAAAGGCACGAGGTTCTGACTGCGTGCTCATGGTGATAGAGCAGTTTTCCGTAATTAATACTCCTGACAGGATCTGCGTCTGTTTATTCCGGGTTGGTCTGTATAATTATATTAATGGAAGCATACCAGCATACAGTAACACGGTGTCTTGGGGGGAGCGTCAAACAAGTAAACTTACATCAGACGCTCAAAATAGCAAGCATATGATGTGGTGGGTAGGCTATCATTGTAACTAGATTTTCAGAGAGAGAGAGAGAGAGAGAGAGAGAGAGAGCTAGCTATAATGATATGCCTGTGTAGTGCCTGCTTTGCTTACCTTTCAGATCTACCCGCACGAACGGTCGAAACAAATATTCAAAGATCGGCGTGTAGGTGTCATGTGAGACCCCGGTGTTTGTCACGAAAAATCGTCACGGTTAACTGCATGTCAACGATCACTGTGCGCCCACCTTTCGTGTTCATACGTGTCTGTATGCAGTTCGTCAGCGTTTGTTCGTTCAGTCGTTTTTCCGTTCTTTCTTTCTTTCTTTCTTTCTTTCTTTCTTTCTTCCTCTGTCAATCTTTTTTTCTTTCCTTTATTCACTTCTTTTGGTTTGCTTTATCTCTTTCTTTTTTCTTTCTTCTTTGCTTTCTTTCGATATGTTCTTCGTAAGAAACATTCTGTGTCTCTTTTTTTCTTCCCCAGCCCCCTCTTCTTTCTCTCGTTTTTTTTTCATTCTCTGTGCGTGCGTGCGTGCGTGCGTATGTGTGCGTGTGTGTGCGTGTGTGTGCGTGTGTGTGCGTGTGTGTGGTGTGTGTGTGTGTGTGTGTGTGTGTGTGTGTGTGTGTGTGTGTGTGTGTGTGTGTGTGTGTGTGTGTGTGTGTGTGACTGGCGTACGGAAAGTCAGCGTAGTACACTATTATTATTAATCTGTTTGTTTATTTGGCTTCGTGCATGACCATAACTCAAATTTCCTGTAATTATGGATGACAAATAAATATTCTTGATTTTTTTAAAAGGTACATTCTGCTTTGTATCCGTCCTCAAGTGATCGCCTGCCAAATGAAACACTGCTAAAAAGTGTTATCGCGACTTACTACTCTGCACTGGCCCGATAACGTACGTGGGCTGTTTTTGTGCCAGTGCTACCACACTTTTTAACATTGAGTTTCATACGTTGCCAGGAGCAAAAAACATCACCTGCTATCTCTCCCCCTCCCCCCCCCCCCTGCCCCCCTTCTCTCTCCCCCCCCCCCTCCCGTCTATACTCATAGCTTAGCAAGTACTAGTTGTTAAACAGGTTTTGACTGAACTAAACAGCAATCCTTGTAAAATAAAGTTTTCGAGCCGGATGGGGGGAGTGGGGGAGGGGGGCTGGGGGTGGGGGGGGGGCTGGGGGGGGGGGGGGGGCTGGGGGGGGCGGGGGAGTGCGGGATGTCCAAGTGACATGGAGGAAGCAAATGACCTTCAAGTGCATACATCCAACAGAAAGAAAACAACAACAACTAATTCTCTCCTCAAAGCTGCATCGATCAGCTGCATGCATTTAATTAGATCCAGTGTCACTCTCGTAGTAATCGCTGTTGTCTGGTGCGCCGGGAATATACGAGTTGCAGCCTGCAGCGTGGACCTTGTTCACGGAGACGTGGAGAGAAGCAACACAGCCAGGAATGTCCTCATTGACCGAGGTTCCGGCAAGACACGACCCATGGCCCGCAGGACAGGCTCTAGACCCAGGAAGACAGGACCCAGGGCCCGCAGGATAGGCGCTAGACCCAGGAAGACAGGACCCAGGGCCCGCAGGATAGGCGCTAGACGCAGGAAGACAGGACTCATGGCCCGCAGGATAGGCGCTAGACCCAGGAAGAGACGACCCATGGCCCGAAGGACAGGCGCCAAACCCAAGAATAGATGACCCATGAGGATAGGCGCTAGACCCAGGAAGCGACGACCCATGGCCCGAAGGACAGGCGCCAGACCCAGGAATAGACGACCCGTGAGGACAGGCGCCAGATCCAGGAATAGATGACCCGTGAGGACAGGCGCTAGACCCAGGAAGCGGCAGGGAACACGCAGCACTGTCCATAGACCCAGGAAGACTGGCACCCTGGAGATACGAGGCCGTGCCGCGGACGCAGCCAGGCTGAGGCTCAGGCGGGTTGCCGTGACCACCACCCACTGGCTGACAGCCCGCACGAGGCCCAGCGTCGCCCGCCCTCTGTCCTTCACCCTCGTGCCGGGCTGCGGCGCTGTCCCAGCCAGACGCGCCGCACTGGGCAAGAAGGTGAAGGCTGTCCGAGCCAAGCGGGTGGACGTCGTCCAGGCCGTGGTCAGTCCCGCCTGGCGTTGCGGACAGGGAGGGGTCGCTGGTGGGGCT
>JABMCL010001800.1:290000-462500 GCA_018857735.1 Alviniconcha marisindica
GCAAAATTTACACACACCAAAGAAATGAACATATTCCTGGGGTAAGATTCTGTAAATATTTCCTTTTACTGAAATCTCTTGACCGGTCGACATGTCTGTTTCATCTATTTCGCCTTTATTTTCAGTCCTTTGCCCGTTTCGATACTTTATCTAATATTTTATCTTGGACTGTGTGCTTACCGGGGTTGTCTGATCGGTTTGAAACTAAAAAAGACCGACCCGAAACATTTTAGGTCAGAAATAGTTGTGCCAGCAGAAGAAATTTGAATGTCTTTACTTCTTCCACTACCTCGCCAGCGATATCATTTGAGTGGTACAAGAGGCGTTTTCTTCTTCCTAAAATCAAACACCATTTCTTTTGTTTTGGACACATTTAACTCCAAGTCATTCTCAAAGCACCAGCCAGCCAACCTCTCAGTTTCACCCCGGTAGGTTGACTCATCAGAGTTGTGGATCAGACCCTCCAGTGTAGTGTTGTCTGAAAACTCAGTCATGATTACAGGGGGCTCTGATCCATGCTGTCATTTGTGAACAGTGAGAATAGCAGAGGTGAGAGCACACACCCCTGCAGGCACTTACGTTGATGGTGATCTCCTTGGAGGTCTGCTTGCCGATTCTCAATGACTGGGGCCTGTCCTGGAGGAAGTCCAGAGTCCACAGGCATAGAGACTTCTCGACGCCCATGTAGATCTGTTTGTCGAACAGCTTCTGTGGGATGATCGTGTTGAACGCTGAGTTGAAGTCTACAAAAGCGGCACTCTGGCATATGTGCAGGAGGTCTCGAGAGAACTATGCCGATGCAGGGCAAGTGCTACAGCATCCTAGACGGATCGTGTTGACCCAGTAGGCGAACTGGTGCAGGTCCAGCTGATGATCAGTGGCTGCCTTGAGGAACCTTAGAACCATACCAGGCGCTCGAACACTTTCATGACCACAGAGGCGGTCAGAGCGACTGGTCGATAGTCATTGGGGCGTGCGCTATGCTTGGCTTCTTGGGAATGGGTACTAGTGGTGGAGGCCGGTCTTGAAGCATCGTGGGGCGTGGCATTGCTCCACTGAGTGACTTCTTCACAGTTCTTTTTCTTCTTCCAAAAATATCGGCCAGGACTCAATGCCTGATCATTACTGATATTCAGTTATGGTGTGCGAGAAAAAAAGGGGTGTGGCTTTTTGAACAGAGCAGCGAACACTGGAGCCAACTGGTCTGTTCACGCCCTCAGGGTGTCAGGGAACACGGTGTCTGAACCTGACGCTTTCCTAGTGCGTCAGTAGTCAGTCACGGTGGATTCGTGTGTGAAAATATTAGCGCTGATTTGTATAAAAAGACGTCCAGAAGACGCCACCATTTTTCGCGGGACGTTTAACAACTATATTGTACAGGTTTGTTTACAAATAGAATTAAGAATATATCAGTACGAAAATTCGTATTGCCGCATTGGTACTAATTATGGTAACTTTGGTTTGCGTTCAGCTAAATAGTGACCAATAATTATGTATTATGCGTATATTATATGCGTGGTTTCGATTGCTGTTGATACTTGTTGATAGTCACAGGCCGTGTCATAATTATTTGATCATTGATGACGATGTTCTGTCAACTCAAAACTGTGATAG
Organism: Alviniconcha marisindica; assembly: GCA_018857735.1. NCBI lineage: Eukaryota > Metazoa > Mollusca > Gastropoda > Provannidae > Alviniconcha > Alviniconcha marisindica. The sequence continues at coordinate 291,615 of JABMCL010001800.1, forward strand.
TGTACTAACTACTTGGGTGATCCGCCACAGTTGCATTCACAGTCAAGTCATCCTGTCACAGTGCATCGAAAAACTCCATACATAACATGATCTCAAAGACTATATGGCTACAAATTTACTCTAGCTGTACACAGTACAGTCTTTGATGTTTTAATCTGCCCAATTTTGTGCATTTTTTTCATGCTATTGTTACACTTTAGAAGTTTATTTGAACTGCCATTTGCTTAAATATTACTAACCAGGTTTCATTTTATTGCCCAACTGTTTCAGGTCGCTAAGACAAAGAGCCTAAAACTGAAAGATGCCATCAAATGTGTACAAATCCAAGTCCATGTTTGGTGCAGTCTGTAAAAAAGCTGGACTGATTCTGAAGAATGGAGAGGAGAACAATGAGATCAGTGAGTTATCTTCATATTATATGGAATCAGCTGATTCACCATATTACTGTAATACTAGTCTAACAATCAGTTGAATTTTTACTGCATTCTTGTTTTGTCCCTCTCTCTTGAACAAGCACTGTTCCTTTGATTTGCGGAAGGGAGGAGGAGGGGGGAGTGGGGGAAAAAAAAACAAAAAAACATTCCAAAACATGTGATGTGATGGACAGTTAAAACCTGTCAACTGTGCTGTCAGCAGTATCATTCTATCAAGACCTTCTGCCCCCAACTCTTATTGTTCTGTTGATGTTACTTCTCTTTCGGATAGTTTGTAGAACTTTATGTACTGTAGTTTCAGTACTGATGTATAAATACTATATAATACCATTAATGGCTAGCTTATGGTGATTGTGGAGTGCACTTCTGATGAATATTGAACAAAATCTTCCATGAAGTCCCCTTGTGTGTTTCAGGTGTTGACAAGGCAGTGTTTCAGAAAAATGTCACCCAGGCCTTGAAGCATCAGCAGGGAGATATCAGTGAGGTAGGCCATCTTTGTTATTTTTAGTTTTTTTTTAAATTTTCATTTCCACAAGAACTATGCTTACACCAGCCACTGAACTGATTTTTAGTTGTTGTTTATGTTAGTCAGAAGAAAAACATTCCTTTCAAAATTCAAACACGAGAAAACAAGTTGAACAACAGTGACATACTGACAGTGACAACACAGTGAGGTATTTTTGTTCATAGGGTGATACTGATAGGCCAGCATTAAAAAAATATTTATTTTCACACTAAGGGCATTTGTTTGGAATAGGGTACAGGTAGACATGATCATATGGATTAGGCTTATACCAAGGTTTGTGCTGACTGGTAATTTCTGATATTTTACAGGGCATGTGCTCAATGCTGGAGAGAAAAAATCCACACTCGGTCAGATTTACCAGCTGCTATTTTGTTTGACTGTTTCTCAAAAATAATTAAAATGTTAAATAAACACAGCAGAGAGAGTACGTGTGTGTGTGTACGTGTGTGAGTGTGTTCTAGACGGGAAAGGGAGCAAGGTGTTTGCTAGTACTGTAGTACTAGTTAGTAGCTAGCTCTAGCAGTAAAGACACTTAGACAGCTGTGTATCTGACCAGTAACAGTGATTGCCTGACCCAGTGACCAGTTTCTATGAACCACTTTTGCCACCTTAAAGTAAACTTAAAGATGCCACACCAGTTTTAAAAAATGTCTAGCATGATCACTGTCATACTGGGTGCAGTGGAAACCTTTTCTTAAGACCACCCTAAAAATCCAGCAAAAGTGACCTTACAGTTAAAAGAATTATGGTCCTTGCCCTTGGTCGTGGGTTTATTCACATGGAAATATGACGGGACATTTTCTGAAAAAGTAGTCATCAAAGAGGGGTGGTTTTTCATCAGGATGGTCTCTCTTCAGGGTAGTCTTTTATCAGAGGTTTCACTGTAGTGAGCATTGTTACTTGATGGTGATCTTTGAACATATGAGGCACTAAATTGTGATACTTTTTTTTTTAAATAATTAAAAAAATCACTAATTGTTTTGATTGATGCTGTTGTTTTTGTTTAGTGCATATATACATGTTACCACCAAGCTTGCTTTGTGTTTTGTGAACAGGTGATTGAGGAGTTCTTGGAGGGCTTTGGTAACTACATTGAAGACTTGCAGAGGTAGTTTATAAACTTGTCACTGGCAGGATGTGGTGTGAATGTAAATCAGCTGGTCTGAAGACAAAGTTATATATAATTCTCCCCTCAAGGGGTTGCAAATTTTTGCATTTTAGAAGTTGCATGCAGCAAATGCATTGTCTTGAAAATAATGCAAGCAAACAAGCATGATCGATGATGTTACACACACTGACAGCATTTTTTTAAAGACACACCTGCATTTATCTAGTTGAAATTCTGCTTTGCATGCATATTACCACTGACCTCGTTTGATGTCACCCACTCCGGCCTGGCAGCTGTCAAAGTTGGTATGTTCTGACAACTGACTTCACACCCCAATGTCAGAGAAACAGGCTGAGCAAGATAGAGACTGCTTAAAGTCTTTATTTAAAACACATTCTGTCATCCAGATCTGGACTTTATTGTGTATAGTAAACACATGGAATTTGAGCAATTGTGAGAGGAGCTTATTTTTCATTAATTTTCATTAAAAACGCAATTTTTATACATATTTGCCACCCCTGCCCGTCCCCTTCCACCCATCAGACTCCAATTAAATTAAAAGTCAAACTGCTGAACACAAAAATAAGCCCTGAAAGTGAAACAAAAGCTAAAACAAAAAGAAAGGCAAAGATACACACTGAAAAGTGAAATATTGATGTTTTAATGCATTCTTTTAAGGTCAGATGTTTTCTATTTATTTATCACTCTGTGCAGGATGTGACTTAACTCTTATGTTCTTTAACTGTTTTTAATTTTTTATGACTGATGTGTAATAATATATTGTACGATTAAATTTGGGGGTGCTTTTTGTTTGTTTTTGGTCACTTATCCATAAGTAAAGTTGTAGTGTAGTGTAATATATGTGTTCTTAAAAGACATAATAACATAATATTGATAATAAGGGCCATTTTTACAGCAGCACGATTTGGAAAACTGACACTTTACAAAGAATGTGGGGGGGGAGGGGGGGGGGGTATATTAAAAGAAATGTGCACATGTAATGGAAGTAGGTTTTAGTTTTTATGTCTTAAAAGATGACAGTTTCAACTGAATGTGTAGTAAGTTCAGCTGGCTTAAGAGGATTTGACATTAGCTCAGTTTGATTTGTTGCAGATTTCATAAAAGTCTACTGCCGACAATGACAACAAAGAATTGTGACAGGTGAGGGACAGCTGATTTTTTTTTTTTTAAGGATGTCTTAGTAGCCTGCCTTTTGGTGGAAAACTGGACGGCTAGCAACTCCTGACACTGTGACAGTATGAGCCACAACACCACAAATAACAACTGGAAAAAATGTCAGAGATGGATTTCAAGATAAATTCCAAGGTGACAGATCCAGCTGTCTGAATGAGCGAGTTCTTTTTATGAATTTATTTATTATGAACTGTTAGGCTGATCATTTTATGCTGATGAACTCATGCAAATAAATAACCGTTGCAGTGCAAGATCAAGTGTGCAGGACAGCGTTGTTCGAATTCTTCTGGGTGTGGAGTCTCTGCAGGTAGGTTCTGCTCTGGATGTGTATTCTCTACAGATGTGTCTTGCAAGTAGTGACTTTCTCTTCTTTTCTTTTTCCTTCTTCTAGCAAATACTGTGCTGAGGGTGGTGGATACCCAAGTGCTTTTTTGTCACTTTTAAGATACTTGCTGTTTTCGCTACACCACTAAAGTGCTCATGGTGTATCAGTGGATGGAGACAGCTACGTGCTGCGTGGATCAGAACAGTCTGGTGATGTAGCATTTGTGAAGCTGTGTTAATGAACGCAATGATTTTTACCTTTCCTGGTTGTTTTTCCAAGTGCCGTTTGCCTCACGCTGCTTCAATCTTTGGCTACTGCATGTTTAAGGATCTCACACTGGCACATGCTGCTTTTTTAAGTGATATGAAAAATCTTTTTGTTTGGTTAGTAGTGAATTGTCTCATTGAAACAAGCATTCTTTTTTCACCTCTTGCACAATTTGATCCGATTGTGAGTTTATATAACTTGTATTATGAGTTTGAATTATTTTAATGGGGGCAGAAAATGATACATGATTTTAGATTTTGACACAGCTTACAGGAGTTTTCATTTAACTGAAGGTATGTCATTTTAATTTTCAGCCTTGTTTGATAAAGAACCTCCTGGAAAAGCTGCCTGAGTTCTCCAAGGATGAGTGAGTAGATTGTGGTGATGCTGAGTTCGGATGTCGCAGTGACATTAAGCTTTGGTAACTTGAAATGCCTGAACATTTAGTAAAAGGCTGAACCAGAACAGGTTGACACACACAGCTAGCCATAAAAAAAACACTTGCCGGTTGAGGCTATCCAATGGGAATTGGGGCTTCACAAATTAGAGTGTATAAAATTAGAGTGTTATAAAACTTAAAAGACATTAACCAGTACGATTGCTGGTTAACAACTAGTTAAGGTGATCCTGTGGGCTCCACAAGCTGGTCCTTTAATGGTATTCAGGCACACACAGCCAACCATAAAGTACACCTGCTAGTCAAGGTGATCCTGTGGGAGATTGGGGCTCCACAAGCTGGTCCTTTAACAGTGTTCAGGCTCACACAGCCAATCATAAAGTACACCTGCTGGTCAAGGCTGTCCCAAGCTGGACCTTTTATCAGTGTTTAGACACACAGCCACCTGCTAGTTACGGCTGACCTGGGGGGGATTGGGGGTTCTCCAGTTTGGTCTTCAAAGGGTCCTCTATACACCAGCTGCCGTTACTATCCGTTTTGTTTTGTTGAGATTTCTGAACTGGCATGAGGGGGGTAAAACACCAATTTACTTGTTGAATTGGCATCAGACAAATAAAAAACCTTACTTTCTCTCTCACACTCACAGGCACTGGATGGATAATCAGATTTGTGTTGTCTTGATCACATTATTGTAATCTGTTAAAAACATTTTTTTTAGGGGTTTGTGTATGTAGTTATTTTTACTGCATTTGTGTGCACCCTTGCTATTCAGGCAACTCCATTCTGCTTTTAGAGGTACAGCAAAAGGAACATTATAGCTCTGGAACTTGTCATTCATGTGGTAAATCTGTCAAATGCGTAGTTGGTTGAGACAGCTCTGCATTTCATTTTATTTCAGTGATGGAGGGGAGGGGGCCAACATTCCACGCCTATTGCTGGCGCAGTTCAGGTGGCTGGACTTTGTCGTTGACAGCAAGGCAAGTGTTTCTGCATGCTTGTTTTGAGTAATGTTTTGATTGTTATCGTTTTTATTTGAGTTTTGTGAACTTTTTTTAAAAATTCACTCTCGTATGAACTGCAGTAAGCTTTATACACATTTTTCCCCCCTTCTAATGCACTTGACAACAGGGCTTGACAGATATGTGGTGCTGCACTTGACAATTCCATGGAACATCTGTCCTTTAGTTTCAGTGACAAGGCAAAAATATTGCAATTGGCACCAACTCAAGAATGATCCCTATTCTGCTGAGAATGAAGTTGTTGTTTTGTTTTTTCATTTGTTTTTTTCTCCATCTTGCTCCAGTTTAGCAGCTGTTCACTTAATTCCTACAGTGTAGCGGCTGTGCACCTAATTACTCCAGTGTAGTGGATTTGCACCTAATTACTACAGTGTAGCAGCTGTGCACCTAATTACTACAGTGTAGTGGATTTGCACCTAATTACTACAGTGTAGCAGCTGTGCACCTAATTACTACAGTGTAGTGGATTTGCACCTAATTACTACAGTGTAGCAGCTGTGCACCTAATTACTACAGTGTAGTGGATTTGCACCTAATTACTACAGTGTAGCAGCTGTGCACCTAATTACTACAGTGTAGCGGCAGTGCACCTAATTACTACAGTGTAGCAGCTGTGCACCTAGTTACTACAGTGTAGCGGTAGTGCACCTAGTTACTTCAGTGTAGCGGCAGTGCACCTAGTTACTCCAGTGTAGTGGCTGTGCACCTAATTACTACAATGTAGCAGCTGTGCACCTAGTTACTACAGTGTAGCAGCTGTACACATAGTTACTACAGTGTAGCAGCTGTGCACCTAATTACTACAGTGTAGCGGCTGTGCACCTAATTATGACAGTCTAGCAGCTGTGCACCTAATTATGACAGTCTAGCAGCTGTGCACCTAATTAGACAGTTAGCGCTGTCACCTAATTACACAGTGTAGCGGCTGTACACCTAATTACGACAGTGTAGCAGCTGTGCACCTAGTTACTACAGTGTAGTGGCTGTGCACCTAATTACGACAGTGTAGCAGCTGTGCACCTAGTTACTACAGTGTAGTGGCTGTGCACCTAATTACTACAGTGTAGTGGCTGTGCACCTAATTACGACAGTGTAGCAGCTGTGCACCAAATTACGACAGTGTAGCGGCTGTGCACCTAATTACTACTGAATATATCATTGTTGTCAGAACAAGAGTGTGTGTGTGAGAGAGGCTGGGGAGTAACTGCATTATTATGATTCAGGCTGTTTTGCTAATGGATTTAATAATACGCCTTCGGCGACTCAAAGTGCTTTGTCATTTAATTAAACAAAAGCATGGGATGCATAAATATTCACACAAAAATTAATAGCATAATAATACATTACTACACATGGTAGTAAATGCATGCATGCACACACACATGCACATAGACTATGTGTGTAAATTAGGATGGATTTATAACCTGACACACATGTTCACTAGTTTCTGTGCACGCGTCCACACACATGAAACTTATAGTGTGCATTCGACAACTCAAAGTGCTTTGTCATTTAATTAAACAAAAGCATGGAAAACATAAATATTCACACAAAATCAGCTGCATAATAATACATTATGACTCATACTTAGTCATACAAAGCAAAGTGAAACTGACACACACTGAAACACAAACACCCTTGCACTCAGAGTCGCCTGTACGCACGCACACATGCGCGCACACACACACGCACCCCCCCACACACACACAGTTGGATCATGCGCACTCGGATGGCAAGTGCGGGTAGCACCCCCACCCCCACCTGGCTCACCCAGTTTATTAAAAAAGAAGCCAGAGCTTCTTTCTCAGTAAACAGATTAAATGAACAGGAAATTTTACTAAGTCTGTGGGCATCCAAACTGATTCAGTCCAGTCAAAACTCAGTACACGATGTCAGTGTCAGCATGTTCCTAGATCCTCCCTATGTCTGCTTTGGAGGAGTTGTAGAACTTTGTAGTCGTCTCTGATTGGTTGTCACTGTGTGACAGTGAGATAAATGAAAGGGGTCGATTTACCAGTATTTTTGACTTTTGATTTTTTTCAAGGGAGAGAATGGATATTACTTGATCTAACAAAAACTTTAGCCTTGGCTTTTTTATTTACACTGTTTAAGTGAGGTCTTTCCAACTTTGCGTGATGTTCACCTTGCTTGGGATCGACAGATTCATACTAGGTTTGATGACCTTGACTTGTTTGAAGGCTTTTTTTTTAGATTCTTTCTCAGTGTAGTTTAAATGCTGTACGGTTGCTGCCCAATTTGCTATGTGTGACTAGTGCTTACTCAAGGGAGATAACACTTTTTTCTTTTTTTTGCGCTCAGGAGCTGTGTGAAAGTTGAGGTGAATGTCCTGGGCTCCCCATCCATAAGTAATAGTCTGTATGGTCTCTGCGGATGGAAAGCAACATCGATGAAGAAGAATTTCTGTCCTTGTGGTTTTGCGCTTGAATGTGAATTGTCTTGAGTGTAATTGCTCTTTTTGTTGCATAGGGCTTGATGAAAATGCTGTTGGAGCTGGTGGAGGCTACAGAGCTGGATGTTCAAAGGGAGATCATCAGTGCTCTGCCGTCTGTCGTGGATGACTCAAACCATGCAGAGGTGGCCAGCAAACTCAAGTCAGTTTTTGTGCCTAGTGTACTACAGCACATAGACGATTTGAATTCACTTTTAGTCTTTACTTCATGCTAATTGTGTGGGGGCTTAGATCAAATCTTCAAGAAGGTTGATCTGAATCTGATTTAAGTAACATATGAGCTTAGGTCAAATCTTCAAGAAGGCTGCTCTGAGTCTGATTTAAGTAACATATGAGTTTAGGTCAAATCTTCAAGAAGGTTGATCCGAGTCTGATTTAAGTAACATGAGTTTAGGTAAAGTCTTGAAGAAGGCTGCTCTGAGTCTGATTTAAGTAACATATGAGTTTAGGTCAAGTCTTCAAGAAGGTTGCTCTGAGTCTGATTTAAGGAACATATGAGTTTAGGTCAAGTCTTGAAGAAGGTTGCTCTGAGTCTGATTTAAGTAACATATGAGTTTAGGTCAAGTCTTCAAGAGGGTTGCTCTGAATCTGACTTAATATATATATATGACTTGTTACTAGGTTATTATGATAACCCCCTACCCCACCCCCATCGCCTTTTTTAAAATTTCCCTGCTGGATGACCAATGGGTGAAGCTTTGTGCAACCTCCACTTGCGAATTTTGTTTGCTTTATTGACCCTGCCAGGCATACAAGACTGCTTCCAGCTTGGGCATTGGTTCCTGGAGGTACTGAAACCATTTCCCTGCCCCAAAGTGCAGCTGAGGAGTGCTTGAATGCTTGTGCTTTGTAAAAGCTAGGGGTGGTTATGGCTTTTATGACATGATGGAGAGCCAATTCCCAACCCCTGATCAGATCAGCTTCTCACAGGGGTGTCTGTCAAAGCTCAAGTAACAGGCTTAGCGCCGACAATTAGAGAGCGTGATTTGGTGTGATGATGCTGAAGCTGTTAAAATGATGATTTTTGCCATGCAGAGATCTGCTGGTGTGTCAGACACAGCTGACTGTGGTCGTCCTGGATGCCCTTGTCTGCCTGGACTTGGCTCCTGAGGTCTTGAACCAGGTAATAATGATGATGATAATAAATAAAGAGCTGTTATGCACCCATGCCCCACATTGACCATTCACACCCGAGCCTACCTCCTCCCTGCTCTCTTCACTTCCGCCTCCCTCCCTCCTTCTGATCACCTACGCTGCCAATGTTTCCTTTCTTCCACTCCTTCCTTCTTCCTCCACCTCCCCTCCCTCATGCCACAAGTATCATTTTTGTCGCAACAACGTGTTTGAAACATGCCTTTGTCATGACAGAACAGGTCTTTTGTCACGACAGAAATATTTTTTCGCAACAAAACTTTTGTCATGACAAGCATACTTTTGTCGTGACAAAAGACATGTTTTGTTGCGACAAACACGTGTTTATCACAACAAAACTTCTGTTGTGACAAAAATGATGCTTGTGGCAGCTACCACCAATGATACTTCCCTGCATCAATTAAAACATCTTTCTTTCAGTGCCCTGTCTGTCTGTCCACCCCCCACCCCCCACCTAAATGCCCCCTCCCTGGCCACTGCTCATTCACTTGTTTTTGTTAAAACTTAGTTTGTCAGTCCTTCTAAACTTCACCTAAAGTTCTCTGGTGATTGGCAGCTTGGAACCCTGTTTACATTTATAAATCACTCATTCACTTGTTTTTGTTCAAACTTGGTTTGTCGGTCCTTCTAAACTTCACCTAAAGTTCTCTGGTGACTGGCAGCTTGGAACCCTCTTCACATTTCTAGATCTGAATGTGATGTTATGAGCACTACAGTGGCTGATGTGGAGTGTGTGGCGACAGGTGAGAGGGGCAGCGACCCGAGCCCTGCAGTCTGTGGATGCTGAGAACCTTCCCGTAGTCCTCAAGTTTCTCCTCAAAACTGCATCGGCTGCTGAGCTGCCTGAGGTGGGTGCTACTTTTAGAGAGAGAGAGAAGGAAAAAAAAGCTTAATCAAGAGAAAAAGAAAGATGAAGGGAGAGAGAGAGAAGACGCTCAGTGAAGGTGAACGTTTGTTATTGCTTCCCAAAGTTTGGACAGTCACTGTGTTTGTGCATAGTTTTCACAACACACTGTGTTGCATATTTGACTGACTGGGATTTGACTTGGTTAGTTACTTGTTTATAATCAGCCATGTTGGCCTCATTTAAAAAACTTTTTTTTTAAAACTTGCAATTGGTTTTGCTGCCAGGCCTGTTGTGATACAAATCAGATGAATCGAGTCAGAGGGAAGGAAACAGTTTTGTGCCAGGGAAATCTGCAACTGAAAATACCATTGCGTTTATGTTGATTTTAGCATTTGACCCTTCCTGGCCAGTGGGTCCGCCTCACTGCAGCTTGTTCTGCTACCTCATTGCTAGTAACGAACGTTGCAGACCAGTTTCTCCAGCTTGTATTATGTTGATCACAATGAGATAAAACATCTAAGTCCGTTTCTTGCTGTGCATTTCCAAAAATGGCAGCAGCACAACAATAAAACCAGCTTGAAAGTAATGAATAGAAATCAAATAAGTGCTCTAAAAAAAGTAGTGTTACTCAGCACACAAACTGATTCGGTTCTTTTAATTATTGTGTAAGAATGTGTCTAAATAAACTGCAATTAAAAACATTTGTGTTTGATCGACTATACTGCACAGCTAGTTTGAGCCTCATTACAACTGTGCAGATTTCGCTGTGCTCAGACTTGAAGCGTTTTTGTTTTTTTGAAAAGCAGAAGAGAAGAGACAGTCTTCCATTTCTGTCACAGGTGGTGGGGGAGATTCGCAATGGCCTTGACCTGTATTCAGTTGTCAGGAGTACAAAAGTACTGGCAAAAGGGGCCAAAAAGAAGTGAGTACACATTCCTAAACATCCAGGGTCAGTTTGCTGACCGTTACTTGTGTGTAAGGGATGGGTGAGGGAAAGATATATATATGCATATGGGCAGACATGTATGTACTCACACACATGCACATACATTACGTGCACACACACACACACATAGACACCACCCTCCACAAACATGCATGTACCTGTGCGTGACCACACACACGTGCACATGCACACACAGTCTGCATGTATACACATGCTTGTATGCACACAAACTCACACATGTACACTCACACAAAATACAGAAAACTTTTTTTGCATTTTTCCTGATTTTGCAAATTAACTGATAAATGGGAACAATTACAAATATTTTTCTTCTTCTTGCTGTCGATACACTATTACTAATTAGGTATTAATGCTTTTTTTCCTTTTATATTTTTGTGTGTCATTTTGACAGTTTTCTTGAATGCATCTTTCTATCAGTGGACAGACCTTGTATGCAATTTATAGATGTGGACTCCCAGACACTTATCTCTTACTGAATAGTGGACTTGTCTTCCTAAGAGAAAACAGCTCACAAAGCCCTGAAAAAAGGGTCACCCATTACCTAGTGTTTCAGGCAATGTGTGTCCAGGTGTAGTTTCCTTGCGGCATGACAATGCTAGTATACCATGTAGACATGAAAATATAGATGAGTATTTTGTGGATGTACCTTAAAGGATATTGCCCTGATATAACCATAATGGTTGACTGGGCGTAAAACACCCAGTTACTTACCTACTTACCTTAGAGGATGTACCTCTGGTGGAGTTTATGTACCTTGTATTTACACGCATGCCAGGTGAGAGTTAACGTTACCGTCGGCGACTCAGGTCTTTGTTGTTGTACTTGTGTTGCGCATTTTGAGCGCTAATTAACTCCTTTGTGTGTTGAATATTTTGTGGGTTTTGTAGAGCCACTGATGAGAGCCAGGACTGCGTTCTGTTAATTGTGGACACTGTGCAGTCAGGCATTCAGTTCCAGAGAGGCATTGCAGACGCCTGGCTCAAGGTGAGCTGTACAGTGCACTCTGTTATGATTCGTTTGTTGCGTTTCTGCCAGTTTGTGCTTGTATTTGTGTATGTGTGTGTGTTTCTCTCTCTCTCTCTCTTTTCTTGTTGTGTGTGTGTCTTTTGTGTGTGGGTGTGTGTCTTTGTTTTGTGTGTGTGTGTCATTGTGTGCATTCATAAGTGTGTGTGTGTACCTGTGAGATATATTGCTATTGTGTTTGCATTCATTTGTGGTTAATTCAAGACTGTTAACTGAATCAGGATTTTAGAGAGTTCAACTTCAAGATATACAACTATTCTAATTCAGAAATCATGACATTTCTTCTTGCAAGCAAAAGCAAAAGTCAGTCTTGGTAGACATCATTCAGGTCACCTGCCGATGCTAAACCTTGCTGGCCCTTCTGTTTACATCACTGACGTCCCAGATGTCTTGCACCAGCATATTTTTAAAAAATGACTTGTTTAGCAGTAAGATTTTTTGATCGGTGTTATTAAGTATGCCAGGACAAATTTATTTACACAAACTGTTTTTACATGTGTTGTATGTGTGTGTGGTTTATGTGAACAGACAATAGACAGTGTGAAGGAGAAGCTGAGTGTCCTTGACCTGGTGGTGCTGCTGGTTTTCCATCAGACGAAGCACCGCAAAGCCGTGGAGAGTCTGGTGCGCAACAAAATCCGCAGTGGAGCCATCACAGAAACTCTCCTGCAGATGACATTCACCAACCATAGTCAGGTATGTTTTCCGGTGTGTGTTCTAAGTTTTATTTACAAAACTGGTATAAAAAGAGTGATGGTGTTGCATTGAGGCATTCTTTTGTCTTGTATTCCACTGTAGTCTGGCAGAAGGCTGAAAGTGGTAAGCCTAGAAATGGAATATTCATTGGCTAACATATTTGCTGAAAGCCACAACAAAGGGCACAGTTTACTGTGAAAGCAATTTGAATTGGAGTGAGGTTTCCAAGCATGTTTTTCCACATATGTCACCAAATGGGGGGAAATAGGTCTGATGGAAAAAAATTACTGTTTCTATTTCGAGATACTTTACCAATACCGAATCCTTGATCGTGGTTTGCCCTTTTTACGTTTAACTTAATGGCTGTTGCAGGTTGTTCAGGGCAAGTTCAAGGCTGTCTTGTCACTGGCAGAGATACTGCTTAAGTCGCCAGAAATTTCACTGTCCTACATCGGCAGTGTTCTCTACAAGCTGGCATTCTGCTCTCTCGACAATTTCTGTAAACAGGTCAGAGTTATTGTGAAGTTATTTGTGTTTCATCATGCAGTGTGGAGCTAAGTAAGCCTTTCTCTGCAGGAACCATTTGTTTAGTCGCTGTATTGTTTAGTCGCTGTGTCCTTTTTGACTCCTAGTCACCGTATTCTTTTTGACTCCTAGAAATGGTACTACTGATGCAGAAAATGCCCGCCCCCCTGTCCCCCCAGTGGGAATCTAGAGCTGTTAGATTAAGTTTTGAGTGAGTTGGAATATAGCTTTGCATGCTTAGCCTGCTGCCTGAAATTCTGCCTTTCTAATCTTTGCCTTCCTGGTTCTTTTAATTTCATTTTCCCAATACTCTTCAAATGTGAGATGAAATATGTTATGAATGGGGAATCACTTTTACTTGTGATTTGCTGAATTGCTTCGCCCTGATATGACTTTTACAGTTGACTGTGAGTTAAATGCAGTCAAGAATCTCTAAAGTACCTTTTCAGTTTGGCGTGGTTAAGTCTTGTGAGCAAGTTGTATCTGACAGCAAGTTCTCATCATTACTTTCTCATCGTCGGTCAGTGACAATGCTCAGTGACAAACAAGTCATATGGTTGCATATTATTTTTACTTTTTATTCTTCAGTTTTATACTTGATACAGGGAGAAGCAATGAAAAGAAGGGTGGAGGAGGGGAGGGGGGACCATGAATGAAGCTATGTCACAGTTGCTGCCACCGCTGCCAACCACGACATAAACGAAAAACCAAACTGAAAAGAGAATAAAGAACAACCCCCACTGCCCGGACAAAAAGGTGGTTTGGGGAAACTTGTCAAATCAAAGGGCAACTACCATGCATACCTTTCTACTCTCTTTGCTTTTTGTGCTCTGGCCCTCGTTTATGATGTGCTGTGTGCTTGCAGGAAATTGTGGCCAACCTGGTCATGCATCTTGGCAGCGGCAACGTAGATGAAAGTGACGCATCCTTGGACGTCCTTGCGGGCCTGGTGGAGCAACACCTGGCTGCCATGGCACCCTTCGCCATTTTCTTTAAGGTGTGCCAGGCAGGCTTTACCTGTGTCTTTGGGCTCTTTCCCACTCTTGATTGGTTGAATTTCAAATGTGCACTGATTCTGTTTGTAAACAGCAGCACTAGGGATTTTACAGTTTACACATGCCTTTGTTAAAATTTTGTCTTTCATTTTCTTTGGTATTGTTCTGCAGGATTTTGTTTTATTTATTTATTTGTGTTTGTATGTTACCAGGTTTCATGGCCTTTGATCCAAGGTCACAATTGTGTCAGAAACATGAACTGCAAATAGTGTTGTTTAGGTTATTGTCTAGTGTCATCTAAATGTTGTATTGTTGCTACAGGCATAAAACAGATGGTGCACAATATGCTTTATAGTTTATGTGGTCTCATAAGTGTTTAAGGGAAATAGTGAACACATTTTTCTCTGGTTTTGCACTTGACTGTGAGTTGTCTGAGCACAGTTGCTCCACATGTTATTCTGACATGCTATGATTCCGAAGAACCGTTCTGTTTACCCTGCCACTTAACTTTTTGTCATCCTGTTTCGCGACTGCAGCGTCTCTTGGACTTCCAACAGCAGAGTCTGCCATTGCTGGGTATGCGCAAGCTGTTTGGGATGCTGGCACGCCTCGGCTTCAGCTCCACTCAGGATCCAGCCTTGATTCAGGTAATGTTACTAGCTTGTCCTGGTCTTTTGTTTGTTTGTTTGTTTGTTTTAAGGAAGGGGAAATAGGGAGTGTATGAGAATTCCTCTCTGTTTGGGATGCTGGCATACCTGGGCTTTGGCTCCAGTGAAGATCCAGCCTTGATTCAAGTGATGTTACAGTCGTGTCCTGAACTTTTGAAGGAAGGGGATAGGGAATGGTTGAAAAATCCTTGAAAAGACAAAGCTGTGTGAAGAAGAAAGAACAGAAAGAAAACATGGCTGTTGAGATATAACCAAAGCTGCATGATACATGTGTAATTGTGATAACACGCTCTATGCAGTTCCATGTCGACGCTGAAAACTGGAGTGTGCTGTTTGCATGATTCTTGAATAGTTGAAAACAAATGAACAGGACTTTTTGTTTGTGTTCTTTAGTTTTGAATGAGCATGAAGTGATGATGCTGTTGATTTGTTTCAGGATGACTTGCACATGGTGATACGGAAACTTGTCTCGAGCATGGATCCAAAGTGAGTGATGAGACTGTTTGGAATGTATGCTGTTGGTGGAGGTAGGGATGCATGAGTTTGGCAGATGCATGCATGTGGCGTGGTACAATAATGTTGAATGTGTGTGATGTTATTGGTATATACTTGCAGCATTTGCTGTTTAACAACCATATCCTACAGTTCACCCGAAAAATGGTTTTAAAAAAATCAACAAAAACCCCTAACCTCCCCATTAAATCACTTGGTAAAAGTCTGTTTGATGTTTGAAGAGGATTGGGGGGGGAAATGAAGATGAGTGAACCAGATATGGGAGTATACACAGTTACTAGAAAGACGGTTACAAAAAAAAGAAAATAAAGGAACATGTGCTGAAGCTGGGTTTGAAAATGTGACAATGGGTTTGCCAGCTTACCAACTGAGCAAGTGAGTGCTCCGCCAACTGCTCAGAAGTAGTCTGTTCTGTCTTCTTTTTCGAGTGAAGGGAAATCGCTGAGCAGATAGACTGGTGGAAAAAGCAACCGTCACGAGTTGTTTGCATCTCAGAAGATCTGAAGTGTTGAGGATTTTGAGACACTACCTGCGGGCACAAAGCCAAGGACATCACACCATCGATCGCTTGGAGGCGAGAGGCATGGAAAGAGGAAATGCTCAACAATCTTCCTTGAAAGGACGAGAGAGGACCATAGTCAGTCAGACAAACATTGGAACTGTTTCAAGGGCAACACTGGGGAAACTTCTGAGAGACAGGGTGGAGTGCATGTGGGCTGTACTGAGCGCATATATGTTGTCTTGAACTGACCTGACCTAAACTTGTTTTAATCACTCAAATGGAAATCCTGGTTCTCTGCACAAAGGCTGACAGAAAGCTTCCTAGCCATCAATGGGAAGCTAGGAGTGCATATGGGCTTTACTGAGCGCATAGATGTTGTCTTGAACTGACCTGACCTGAACTTTTTTTGATTGCTCAGAGGGAAATTCCGGTTCTCTGCACAAAGTCTGCCAAAAAAGCTTCCTAGCCATTGATGTCTCCACCAGCCGGATCTGATGCCTGAGGTTGTCATGTGTAATGGGCATGCCTGCAACATATGTTAGGCTGCTGGTCTGACAGGGGCACAGTTCTGGCTGACCAGCGCTAAACTTGGTAAAGAGGTGGTGGTGGCAGGTGCGGTGGAGTCTGCTCTGCAGTGTTTGCTGCCCCTGACATGCCTTGTTTTGCTTGCTTTCAGGTCCGTGTGTTGGGGTGTTGTGGGAGGCGTGATGATGGTGCGGTGTTTGCTGTTCCTGACATGCCTTGTTTTGCTTGCTTTCAGGTCCGTGTGTTGGGGTGTTGTGGGAGGCGTGATGATGGTGTGGTGTTTGCTGTTCCTGACATGCCTTGTTTTGCTTGCTTTCAGGTCCCTGTGTCGGGGTGTTGTGGGAGGCGTGATGATGGTGTGGGGCATGGGCAGAGCCAGGTGAGGGTTGGCTGGCTGAAACATCCCACTGTAGCTTTGTGTGACACTCTTTCTTGTCTGTGTTGGCAAGTGTGGGCTTATTGCTCGTTACACTCTTTCACGTCTGCGTTGGAAGTGTAGGGTTATTGTGCATTACACTTTTTCTTGTCTGCGTTGGCAAGTAGGCTTATTGTTCATTACATTCGTTCTTGTCTGCTTTAGCAAGTGTAGGTTTATCGTTCATTACATTCTTTCATGTCTGCGTTGGCAAGTGTAGGCTTTTTGTTCATTACACTCTTTCATGTGTGCGTTGGTAAGTAGGCTTATTGTTCATTACACTATTTCTAGTCTGCATTGGAAGTGTAGGCTTTTTGTTCATTACACTATTCCTAGTTTGCATTGGAAGTGTAGGATTTTTGTTCATTACACTATTTCTAGTCTGCATTGGAGGTGTAGGATTTTTGTTCATTACACTATTTCTAGTCTGCATTGGAAGTGTAGGCTTTTTGTTCATTACACTATTTCTAGTCTGCATTGGAGGTGTAGGCTTTTTGTTCATTACACTATTTCTAGTCTCCATTGGAAGTGTAGGCTTATTGTTCAGTACACTATTTCTAGTCTGCATTGGAAGTGTAGGATTTTTGTTCATTACACTATTTCTAGTCTGCACTGAAAGTGTAGGCTTTTTGTTCATTGCACTATTTCTAGTCTGCATTGGAAGTGTAGGCTTATTTCTGTACATTCTTTTTTGTCTGCATTGGAAGTGTAGGTTTATTGTTCATCATATCTTTATTTGTTGTTTAATTTGGTTTAGTTTGGTGCATTGGTATGTGCATTCATGGGTGTGTGCATTTATCTGTGTGTGTGTGTGACAGTGTGTGTGACAGTGTGTGTGTCTTTAAAAGTGATTGAGCATGTATCTAGGGAAAGGAGATGTAGGAGAAAATGCTTTAAAGCTTCAGATGATGGTCGAAATGAAAGCGGAAGAGAGAGAGAGACTGAAAAGGTGTCAGTAGTCAAGGAGAGAGAAGGCTGATGGTGACACTCATAAATCTCTATTACACCCCCATGCAGTGAGGAGGGAGGAGAGATGAGCGAGTCACGGTACAAAGAAGTGGAGAGCCTACTCACCATGATTCGCAGTGGCAGCAGTCGCCACTCGGAAGCAGCCGCACTTTTTCTGGATGAGCTAGCAGCGATGGTGTCCCATGGCAACCTGCATAACAAAGTGGAGGTCAGTGTTGTTTCTACAAAAATGAAGAACTCAAGACTGAAGTGAAGAAGAAGAAGGAAGAAACTTAACAAATGAAACTGAAATGACAAACCTTTACTTGCACAGTGTAAATTGATGTTAATTCATCTGATGTGTCATTTTTTGTTGTACTAAATCACACTTTAATGATAGTGCATTTATTTGCGAACGTTTTGTTCAACGCATTTATGTGCTAACTTTTTGTTCATTTTATAACAAAAACATCAAGTTTTCTCTTTGTTACAGTGTGTTGGACTGAAATGTTGTCTTTTCAGGCTGCACTAATGATAGCTCTTGATTTTATTTGAATTTCAAAGGCAGCTCGACTAGACCATTTAGAAAATATAATATACATCATATTGGTTGCACAAGCATATAAATATCATTTTGATTCAACATAAAACTTTTTTCCACTTTCAGACATGGATCTTGGAAAACATGACAGACATGTTTCAAGAGAATTTTGTCGTTGATATCGAAGAAGAGAACACCAGGTGATACTTTTGTTGTTGCAATATTGCAGCAGAAATGTGTTGTTTTTAAGTTAGCCTTTAAGGTGATCTATGAAGTTAATAGTTTCTTTATTAAATATATGTATTCCAAACTTACAGCGTTTCTGATCTTCTAAATACATAAGTAAAAAAAAATTTTTTAATTGATCTTCTAAATACATAAATAAAAAATTAATAAAAAATTCAGTGCCTGCTAGTCAGACAAAGTTCTTCCAGAAGGACCTGTGAAACTAACAATGAGGTCAACACAATAGTATATATATATATATATCCACTGTGATATCTGGGGAAAGCAGCAGTGAGTTCCAAAGCTGCTCCTGGCTGTTTCCCCAAATGCAGTGGGTCCATTCCTGGAGGTCCTGTGGTTTATCTGAGGACAGAGAGGCAATCTTGCAGATAAAGTCAGGGATGGCTGTGGGAACGGAAGGGAAATCCTTCTGATAAAATGAGGGGCGGGTATTATCCATGGATTTATAAATTTAAGATGGTGTGAGATGTAGGGTCCCCCCTCCCCCCACCATACACACATCTCAAACCAGCTTAAATTTAGGGGGGCATTCATCCATACATCTAGGGGGGCATGCTTTCATACATCCTCAAAGGACTTGTTGCTGGTTAAGTGAAATATAACTGACCTGAGTGACTGTGCTTTGCAGCATAGCCGGCATCCCCATGTCAGCTCAGTACTGTCTGAATGACAAGGAGGAGAGCAACATCGTCATCAACCTTCTGCCTCTGGTGGCCAAGGAAATCACAGAGTCCAAGGCTTCCGCTTCACAGGCTTTCAACAGGTGAGGCAAGATCAAAAGATAACGCAGGTCTGGCATGTCTTGCAGGGGTAGTCATTATGTAATGATTATATGATTATATTTCCTATTTTTTTGAATTTATTTTTGTGTCAGATCTAGTGTATCTCAAGCATGTAAAGTAGAACAACTTCTCCCATCTGTATTAGCTAAAAAATATTCTTTGTTTTAAAATTATTGTTTTTAATGCAGGGTATTTTAGAAACATAAAATGCCTCAATAGACGATCTTCAGAAATTCAGGGGACTGCACTCGGTAAGTGCCTACAGGCATGGCCTGTATTACAGGTCTGTGCCTGTGGGTGTAGCGCAGAGTAGTCACGCTTTTGTTGGGGGTACAGTGAGCAAGTGGGCAAGATGACAGATACCCGAAAACAAAGGCAGAAAAGGCATCAGAAATGCCGATCAAGCTCTCACTGTTCATGGGGAACATGCAGATCGGATAGTAGGTTCACCCAGCTGGTAGTCTAGTATAAACTATAATAGGTCCATGCCTGAAGATCTAAAACTGTCGCAGATCGGCTCTTCTCAGCTGCCGCCTCCATTCAGGGGACTTCACTCTCCCGGAGTAAGAAAACACTGTCAAATTATCTTTGTCTGTTATTTCCGGAAATCGTCTATTGAAACAGTTTCACTTGCCTGGATTAACTAGAAACTGTTGGGGCATTTAATTATTGCCCTTTGTTTCATCTCATGTCCCATGTTGGATAGTGAAAAACCCATGAAAAGTCTGCTAGTCTTAAATGTAAGCTAAACAGTGAAAAATGAGACATAGGACACTTATCTGCTTTTGATTCAGCTGTTTTGTTGTGTCGTTTTGGTGTCCAGTGTTTGGCACAAATCTCTTTTTCTGCTAGCCTTTTTTAACTTCAAAACTCTCTAGGAGCAGTAGTCTCCAGTACACTGCACATGGCACTGAACGTAAGAAAGGGAAAAAACAAAAGCTTAGCTGTCCAATTTTATTATACGCTTCAGCTTCTTTACATGTTTTCTAAATTTATTTCGTAAACTGTTGCCTGTGCAGCCGGAACACAGTGTATGCAGTGTGTTTGTCGCCACATTTTCGCCTGGTGCAGATGGGAGAGAGACGGACACAAGATGGCAGCATGGAAGGCATTGACGCCCTTCTGGGTAAGAGCTGTTGAAGAGGACCCACTTTGAGCGCAACATGATTTTGCTGTAACTTATCAGTAGTAACAGGGGAAATTGGAAGTTGTTACTTTATTTTTGATACCTACAGGCAAGTTGTTACTTTATTTTTGATACTTACAGGCAAGTTGTTTCTCACAGGCAAGTTGTTACTTTATTTTTGATACTTACAGGGAAGTTGTTTCTCACAGGCAAGTTGTTACTTTATTTTTGATACTGACAGGCAAGTTGTTATTCAATTTTTGATACAAGCGAGGTGAATGCCGGACTGCAAGGACTAAACAGTGCTTATGTGGGTGCATGCGGAAGGCTGGATTGCAGAACTGATTTTTTTCTTCTTAACATTTGGACTGCAAAATCTGGAGGAAAAAAAGATTCTTGTCAGTTTGAATAGACATTTTACCCTAAATCACTTCTGTAAAAAGATAATTTATGATTTTGAAAAAAGAAAAAGAAAAAAGATGCGTACAGTAAAACTGATACAGAAACTAAATGACAGACTGTACCTGAATAACGCCAAGCAGACAAGGCAGTTCAGTAGTACGCAATGGAACAGCTCTTTTGCTGTATAAATATTATAACTTGTGCCTATGGACATACGCTAAGCCAGAGTCTTCTGCATGTCAAATGACTGTCTATATACTGTGGAATCCTAAAAAAACATGAGCTTTTGTTCACAAAAACAGAAAAACCCCCCCCAAATTTCTTTGTGCTTCATGAGGACCACAAGCAAGAAGCATCTGGGTCCTGAAAAAAGATTAGAATAAATAAAACCCACTGAGGGCAGGTTTTGTTGTTGATTATGTTCCAGTTTGTTAAAAAAATATTTTGAAAGTTGTGAAACATTTTACGTTGAAGTCTGCCTTTTTGGCCAGTTCTGGGATGTCATGAAAGCATATGGCTCATGAGGCAGCCATGTACGTCACATCAAGGGCCTACCTTTTGTATGCTTGATTCCTAAAGAGCAAGCTAACATGGCTCAAATTTGAAGCAAGAGAGTACTAATATTGCATTAATATTGACTGAACAACTGTAACCACATGCAGCCTGCAGAAAGAAACTATTCACTCATCTTGTATGGTTTAGGCCAGCTTGTGTCTTGGTCTGGAGTCCAAAACCAAAGCATCTTTGCTTGAACACTTGCTGTGAATGTTTTGTTCTCTGTAGACAAATTTCTGCTACCTGGAAATACTTTTTCAAGGTCCTTGCCCATTTGCCATAAGTGTGTTCCGCAGTACATTGCTTTCTCCTGTCAGTCTAATATCACTTATGTGAAAAGACTTTAAATAAAAAGGAAGAAGAAGTAGAAAGCTTTCTCTTGCTGTGTCTTTGACAGGTTGCCCACTGTACCTGCCAGAAGAAACGGTGTACACCAAGCTGGACTCCCTGTCTGACAAGGAAAAAGACATTCTCTGCACTGCACTCTTTCATTGCCTGAACTGGTTCAGAGAGGTCAGTGATTGACAGGGCGCACGTTAACCAGTAATTCCCTGTATTGTATCGATTAAGATCACATATAGAAAAATAAATCGGCAATCGGTCAGACATACCAGCTGGTATTTTGATTGACTATTTAAAAAACAAAAACACAGTAGATACAGTGTGTGTGTATGTGCATGTGTGTGTTGTAGACAGGGAAGGGAGCAGGGTGTTTTCTAGCAGAGCTCTAGTAGTGGTATTGACGGCTGTGTATCTGACCGTTTACAGTGATCATCTGACTGATTTCTGTGAACCACTTTCAGGACCTTTTACATCTCACACCAGTTTTGAAATGTTTAATGTTATCACTGGACTGAGTGGGTGATTCAGATTTTGAGTTTGTTGCGCTGAATGGAGGTGGTGGGGGGTGGGGGGGGGGGGGGGGCAGACCCCAGTAACTAAGGTTCCATGTTGAGGCATGTGCACGTTAACTCTTTTTCAGCAACTGTTTACTTCAGTGTCTTATTGCCTACCTTTTGAGCAGCTGCATTTGGGCTTCAGCAGAGAGCTTGCACATGTTGCAGCTTAAAAACGTACCCACATGTGAGTGGGACTGATGCAGCATGCTACGGGAGCATTTACATGTTCACCTCTGCTTTGTGTTGTGACGGTCCTCAGATAGTGAATGCCTTTGCCAGCCAGTCGGATGTGGAGATGAAGGGGAAGGTGATTGAGCGACTGCATGACATCACCCACCTGATGCAGGTGCTAGCCAAGTGTCTGGCAGGTGAGTCACTCATGAGTATGTGAAGATTAACCTAAGTGTCTGGCAGGTTAGTCAGTCACTGTTATGTGATGGTTAACCTAAGTGTCTGGCAGGTGAGTCAGTCATGATTATGTGAAGGTTAACCTAAGTGGCAGGTGAGTCATGATTATGTAAAGGTTAACCTAAGTGTCTGGCAGGTGTGTCATGATTATGTAAAGGTTAACCTAATTGTCTGGCAGGTGAGTGAGTCACTATTACGTGATGGTTAACCTAGGTGTCTGGTAGGTGAGTCGGTCACGATTACGTGATGGTTAACCTAAGTGTCTGGTAGGTGAGTCAGTCACTATTAAAAAGTATTATGTGAAGGTTAACCTCATAAGTCTACAAGTTAGAGTGGATGTTGAACTTTGAAGAGAATCAAACTGGCTCACAGTTTTTCAAACTTGTTTATTTATTTTCTTCTCCAAATGCACGGTCGATGATGAGGAATGATTATTTTCAGCTGGTTCCTCTGACTAGCTGTCTTCAGCGAATCAACACTCCGAGGTCTCCTGTTAAAATGGGTGGGATATAACTGGCTTTGTTTCCAGCACACCCCAGATACAGCCCTAGCTTGCTGGGTCTGGGTGGAGAGGACTCCAAGCAGCCGTCAACCTCTGGCGCTCAAAAGGGCAAAGCTGCAGGAGAGAAAAAACGGGGCAAGAAAAGGTTAGTAACCTGGTGGGGGGGGGGGGGGGGGGGCTGACTGAGAGCTACAGATATGTCTTTTGTTTTTGAGCTGCTTTTTTTCTTTTTTTCTTCTTCTTCTGTATTTGGTTTACCTGTGATGAGGTACCTTTAACAATGATATCAAGTAAGGTCCCCTATGCTGGGAATCCAAGACTGTCAAAATGTCTTGCTTTTAAGCCTGGAATAGGTCAGACTATAGCTTTTCATGCTTTGTCTACTGCCAGGAATTTTGCTCTACTTTTTTTTAAATTGTTGCCATCCTGCATCATTCAGCTTCATTTTTCCACCCGTACCCACTCAACACAGTGACTTGTGTCATGAACGAATCAGACTTGACAAATTGTGTTTCGTCCTAACAATTACAACCTTTGTTATTGATGGAGTGCTGACTAACAAAGGTAATTAACAAAGCAGTCTCATTTGCAACTGGTGACTGCTCTGTGTTTTCACAGCTGAGTTCAGCTCATTTGTTTTCTTAACAAGGTTCAGAAAGGAACTGTAATGCCCACCTTTTTTTTTTTTTTAGAGTATTCATTTCGTACACTAGATGGTTTGACGTTCTCTGTGCAACATGCTCTCAACTTTGTCTTCCTTCACACAGTTCAAGACTCACCTTTTCTCTGTCTCTTACTCCTAACATTGTTTTGTTGTTGTTGTTTTTTGTTCAGAAAGCTCGCAGAAAAGGAGAATGAGACTGCTGGAGGACAAGCAGACTCGACGCAGGATGTGACAATGCAAAGTCAAAAGGCGAGACTTTTTTGTGCCCAGTTATGGCTTTGTCTGTTGTGAGCCTTTTTTTTTTCCTTTTTTTTGCTCACCACAGTAGAGCTGTCAGAATTCTTTCTTTTGGGGGCTGTGGCCAACATGTGACTATGACACTGGACCAGAGGATGTCGGGTGACTAGTCCACTGCCAGGTTGTCATACTGCTGAATGTTAGATGTCAGCTGCCCTGGATATATTTGTTTGTTGTTGTTGTTGATTGCTTTTATATAGCGCTTGCGCTGACATGGCTGGTGCCACATGAAACTGCTGCCGTCTCAGCGCGTTCTGTGTACACCATACAACCATGCATTCATGTTATTCATTAGACTTGTTTAATGTTTACTTGTCTCTGGAGAAGTACTCCATCCTGGGTTCTCAGTCCCCACCAGTAGCACTGGCAGAAGAAGTACTGGTGGGGACTGAGAACCCAGGAGGTGAGTGGGGCGATGGGGAGCTGTACCTCATGCTATGCTGGGATCACTGGACTTATTCTGCATTGAGGTGGGCAGCGATGAGAGCCATTTTAATGTTTCATTAGCTGTGAGGGACAGTCACAAGACAGTGTCCATAAACAAGAACTTTTAAAGAGAGAAGAGAGCCAAAGCAGAGAATCGAACCAATATCTGATTTGGGGCTGAGGTGAGCTGGGATATGTCAGACTATAGTGATATTTTATTAGTGTGGGACTGTGGGGAGCTGCTCACTGTGGGTAGGCCTGCATGGGTACCTGATGTCATGGCATGATAATGACTATTTTAGTTGGTTAGAATTGATGTAAACTCCACTGTAATTCTGTTTGACCACGTAATAGTTTGATGGCACGGGTTACCTCCCTTCGGTCACCCTTCTCATACATGGGAGATAACCTGTTTGAGCTTGTGCACAACACCCAGTAAAAATCCACCATATATATATACATATCTTTGTTCAAACCCATACATTCTTGGGTTGTTGTTAACAAATTCCCCAGTAGTGTAATGCGAATGGGAGATTCACCACCTATGGATGGCAAGCAGTATCGAAATATCCCATCCTCGATCATGACCTGCGTACAGAGAAGAATATTCCTAAAAGTAGATACCCCTCCTCCTCCTCTTCCACCTCCCCTTTTCATATGCTGTTTGAATACAAAAAGGTTATTTTGATGGAGAGTATACACTATTTTCTGACTGATTAACCAACAAAGAAGTAAAAACTACTGGTAAGTTTTTGAACAACTGAAAGCTGGTACCTGTTCAAACTGATACTAATCAGCGTAAGCTGTATTTGTATTACGGTAAAATTTTCATTTCATGCCTTTTCTCTGTGTGACCCACTGCCTGTTACGTAAGCATACTTACCTGGCAGGAAGGTACCCTGATCCAGGCTCCAAGGGTTTATGGCATCCTTCCTTCAACCACCACCATATGTCTCGGAAAACTGTCAGCTAACATCATTGATGCTGAAACAGCAGTAATTTTGTAACAGACAACTCAGATTATATCAGGCATTTCTTTTATAACCGTCCACATTGCTTACGCCATCACTAATGCAACCAGAATCATTAGAATCGAGACGGAACTGATTTTTTACTCAGGGCAGACGCACCTCATGTTTATGTGTGTGCATTGACGCCATGTTGCTTCCAGGGTCTTATTAGTACCCAAACCTTTTGGAGGGCACTGACAGCGTCAGTGGACAGATGTGAAGAGATAAATGCAGAGATTCGGACTGAGTAAAAGCACTAATGTGCCTTTTTCCGCCACACAAATTTCTTTTCTTTTTTCTTTTTCTTTCCAAAACCACATGCTCTTTGAAAAGGTCAGTTTTATTTTTCAACATTGTACCCCTTTATGCTGATATAGTCAATATTCTACACTTAATTTTTTTTTTAAATTAAAACTAATTTCTTTGTACTGTAGCATATATGCAAAAAGTTTCCTCTGTAATGCAATGTGAAAGTAGTAGCAAACACACATGGTCTGCCTGTGAAATAATGTTACTAAAAATAGAAACGGTATTTCCCTAACCCTTGACATCAAAATGTGATTAAATTGTTCTAAACCACTTTCTGCTTGTTCAAAAGCATAACAGCACAAGCCAACAAAGAATAATGTAAATCTTTGCCATTGTTACTGAATTTTGGAAAGTACTACTTATATGACTGTGTAGCATTGTAAATTTAAAATGTAGTGAGAATGTGCACCGTTCTGTTTTAAACAGTGGATTTTGGTGGGTTGTGATTGTGCCCGCTGTATAAGCATACTTACCTGGCACGGGAGATACCCTGATCAACAAGGGGGTTCTCCCAGGGCGAGGCCTGTCCATTGCACTCCGGGCGGGCTGACCCCTGCGATCGCCTCAAATGCAGGTGACTCGAGTGCGTAATTTTTTGGTGAGGGGGACTGCGTTCGCGCTATCCCCTGCATAATTCAAATTAAAGGTAAACAGCTGTAGCAAAAGAAAAAGTAGGGTATAGTAACCAGTGTTATAACCAGTATAGTAAAATTGTAATTGGCTGGATTAAATTATGGCCAGTATTTTGGAAACGGGACTTTCTGTAAGTTCATCAGTTTTCATTGAGAACAAATGTTATCTATCGAATCATGTTGAGTTAAAGCCTTCGTTTTATTTCTTTATATATATACATATATTTAGCGTCACTATCAAAATAATCTATTGTGGTCTTTTTTTTTCTGCTTGTAATATACTGTGTTCGAAAAGACCGAGCTGTACTTTATTGCTAATGGAAAGCGAATTCCTGTCAGCCTACTTAACTGCACTGTACTCCATTATGCTGATTTAGTCAATATTCCATTTTTCCCCCTTTTTTTCTTCTCCAGTTGACATCCCATTTCAGTCACGTCGTGCAATACAACCAGTTTGAGCTATAATGCAATGTGAAAGCACAATGAAACATAGGGTCTGCATAATGTGTTGCTAAAAATAGAAACAGTTATTTCCCTAATCCTTGACATCAAAACGGGATTAAAAAATTGTTCAAAACCACTTTCCGTTTGTACAAAAAATTATAACATACATCAACAAAAAATAACAAAAGCTTCTGCCTGTGTAATTAGATTTTGGAAAGTAATATCTCATAGGATTGTCAAGTACAGTAAATATAATTTGTAGTTGTGGTTGTGCCGTACAACCGTACATTTTGATCAAAAGGAGGCGTGTCTCTGGCGGGAGCGCCTCACACACCTCAAATGAGGTAACTTTCAATCAAAAGTAAGGTCTTAATAGTAATCGCACTCCAGGCTGATTTCTGAAAGTATACTACATGCCTAGCATGAATACAGTCATGACAAGTTTTTTTTTTAACTCTGCTGTTTATGGATGAAAAGTATGCTGCAATTAATTTGCTGCAGAATTTCAGTTTATTGTCATCATACTTATTATGCTGTTTAATGCACTGATACACCTTTAACTCTTTCATCCCTGTTTCGTATTTGGCATTACTTCCCCTTATTCCTATGTTCCGATGTACACAACAGTCCTTTCATTCCTGGGTTTTCGTAAGGAAAAAATGTATGAAAGAGGGTATGTGGGTTTGAGTCATCTGTGTCTGCAAGCTCTTAGTAAAACCATGGCAACCTATATCGCTGTGTAGGTAAATGAAGTCAGAAGGCAATGGTCACACTTTCAGAGTCACTGTCACCAGGAGGGTGACACACAGGTGCAAATAAAGGTGACACATACCTTTTTTAAGACAAACAGACGAAACCAACGTTTTGCAGGCCCACAGAACATGCCAAGAGAAATGGAACATGCTCCCTACTTACAGTCTGATGTCCCAGATAACATTCACATAGAAACTGTCTCCAGAAATTCCGTTTGTCACATTGTCTGTGTCCTTGAAATGGTGATGAAAAGGTGACAGTTTGCACAAGAGTAGGAAGTATGAGTTCACAGTATGATTGTTTCATTTTAGTGTAATCCATGCGCCGTCTCTATCATATATATACACAATGTTTGCACCGAAACTCTGTACAACTATATTTACTATATCTATGTACACATCTGCACTGGACATCAGAGGTATGTCTCGTGTCACAGCAGTGTCCCCACCTGTCCACTCAAAACGTAGCTGAGTAAAAAACAATGGCAGGTTTTCATCATCCAATTCATCACCACTCTCACTATCATCTTTAAATGCATTTGCAAGCTATGCTCTCTCCTCTTCTGTCAGTTCAAACAGATCAAAATAATTTTCGCCCAGATTGTCATAAACATCATCGTCAGAGAACTGATCACTGTTGTTATACTCATCAGCCGCCATCTTTCCAACTGTACAGAATAACCTCACCCCATCCCTAGAAATGGACAAATTTTGTGCACTGGACACTTTCCCACACTCTGGCAGTGGTCAGGCACGGCTAATCAAAGCATTGTGCGGCTTATCAAAACATTCCCCAGGTCCCGTTACACTGGCCAGGGGGAACTGACCTGCTGACCATGTGACAGATAGGCACGGATTTCAAAGGCAGAACCGCTGCAGCGGCCGGCCGGAAGGAAGGGAGTGTTCATGCCTGCCCCTCTCTAGCGGTTCTCAGGAATGAAGGGAAAGATTCTCTTAACCGCTGTAGCGGTTTTCAGGGATGAAAGAGTTAAAAACGTTTTTATTTACGACCTGCCCTTTCCTTAATGTTACACCTTTTTTTTTTCATAGCTAAAATGACCAAAGTGCTTTCTGAAATCATAGTAGCTTTACCATATGGGTGAAAATCTTTCAGCATCTGTATTATAGAATGAGTTGCTCATTATGTTATATCTTTGATCGTTGTGGGGGGGTGGAGGGGGTGGGCGGCTCTGTGTGTGTGTGAGAGACACACACACAGAGAGACGTAACAGAAACATGAAAACTTTTTTTTTCACCAAGTACAAGGAATATTTGTTGATGTTGATTCATTGATAACTACTACACCCATGCTGGTACATAGTTAAACAGTTCTATATTGCTAGAGCCAACAAAAAAAGAAAAGCAGGAAAAAACAAAATGGGAGATAATATTCTAACAGTAACTTTGACTTTCAGTATCTAGGCATTCAAAAGGGGGTATCTTGCTGCACAAGGCAATATACCTTATACTTCCATGTACATGAACCACTGACCAAAGGACACCCCTCCATTAAGGCCACATCTGCTTGGTGTCAAAGGCGGTCTTACAAGATAGAGGGGTTCCACTGTACTCACAACATCCAGAACTTGCCAAGCGGAAGCTCTAAGGCTAATAATATATATAAATTAAATTAAAAAAATTGCTCTGCTGCTTCTGCTGCTAATAATAATGGTCCATGTATACAGGACACGCAGGGAGAGGGAGATGTGGAAGCAGACAAGAAGAACTGCCCAGAGGCTGGGGATCTGTCAGCATATGCCCACTGTTTCAGGTATTATAACTGCTGTTGAGTTCACTTTTGTAGAAGTACATTTTGTTCAGCATTTTTCGCACAAGAAAAATGTGTGTGAAATTGTACCTCTACACGTACACAAACTGTAAGCAGTATGTCATCAAACCAGTGTGTATGTGTGGTGATTTCTGAGTGAAACAACTGCAGTAATGGTTTAATAGTCTTAATTTCTCCCTGACATATGTAAGAGTCGGGATTTTAAGGCTTATATGAATTGATGATGATACACCTGTTATGATAACAGCTAGGAAGGAAAGATCAATGCATGTCAGAAGTCATTGATCACAGTTTAAGACACACTTACACCCCCCCCCCCCTTCCCCCCCAAATAAAAAAGAAGAGAGAAAGAGATATATAAACCAACATGGAAAGCAGAGAACTTAGTTGTGTTTTTGTGTGTTTTTTGTGTTTTTTTTTAAATCACAGTGACATGAACAAAAACAAACAAAAAAACAGCAACATATTTTCCCTATCACTTTCCTAGTGGTGCAACACCTGGTGATTTGGAACTGCAATTCATTGTGTTAATTATTACAGCATCAGTTTCTAATAATTATGTTTCAAATTGTTATTGGGATGTATGTGTATGTGAATTTTAGTTGTATGGGAGGAATAACCAAGGTAATTAATTACCATGCAAAAAAATCACAAGAACACAACACAGACCTGAATTGTCTACGGTAATTTTCACTTGGCATGTGAGTAAAGTATACAAGGTACATAAACTCCACCAAAGCTACAACCAGCAAGAGAGAAGTAAGTTATTTTTTCCTTCCTGCGCAATACAAAGGAAGTCAAGAGTACTGTTGAATCCGTAGCACAGTGTCTGGGCACCCTTTCACAAAACTAGGTATCACATTATTCACTGTACCGTAGCAAAGGGTACCACTACAAGCTGGCAACAGTTGAAACAACCCTTCCCAAAAGTGTTACTTCAAGAACAGGTCACTCCAGGTGCATTCTTGTTGATAGCCTGTACCCAGAAAAAGACAGTATCTGCCTTCATCTCAGTTGTGTTGAGATTGTGACATGGATTTGCCTGCATGCTGCGCTACTAATGGACTAGGCAGACTCTTGCTGATGATTGTGCGTGGTGTGTGGCAGGGAGCTGGACCTGGAGGTGTTCACCATTCTGCACTCAGGCCCCATCACCCACGCTTCGCTGGACACTGAGTTACACACAAAGGTGGGTCTGAAGCAAAGTTGACCTGAAAGTTGTTGTTTTCTCCTTTAAAATTTTTTTGTTGCTGTTTATTTTATTTTTATATAACTTGGGTTTGCACAAACAAGTATGGATGGTTGGGTTTCATTTGTATGGGAGAAATAACCAAGATAACTAATCATCATGCAAAAAAATCACAAGAACACAACAGAGACCTGAATTGTCTATGGTAATTTTCACTTGGCATGTGAGTAAAGTATACAGGGTACTTAAACTCCACCAAAGCTACAGCCAGAAAGAGAGAAGTAAGTTAGCAGGTGTATTTTCTTTTATTTAGCCTTGTGTACATTTCTGGCATGAATGCCGGTCCACATTCATGACTTCACAGAGTTGGTCAAAATGGCTGTGCTGACAGTTGCATTAACAAAGTAGACTGCAGATCAGCTAAAGACTTGACTTTGCACTGTCTGTAAATCCATCAGGTTCGGAATGAGACACCACAGGTCCACTCCAGTGTGCATGTTTTCAGTTTTGACAAAACAGGCTTTTGATGGTGACATCCATTGCTGTGGAGTACATTCAGCATGTGAGTAATCTGCACCCTCGGACTGTGATCTGTGTTTGTTGCCAGCGGGCCCATGAGGTTCAGGTAGAGACACTGCAGCTGCAGTTCCTGATGGAGGACTTGGTGAAAAAGCTGAACCACTCTCTCATCGCCTCAGCCTCCAAACGACGATCTTTTCCTAACAAGGTTGGGACGTCTTCATTCTTGGTCTTAAACCAAAGAAGCCATTATTAGTTAATCAACGACACATTGTGGACTTTTTTCTTTCTTTTTTCTTTTTTCTTCTTTTTGTCCCTGTTGCAATCATGGGGGTCTCTGGACATAAAAATCTCACACTGTCAAGCTGGACATACATCTGTCAGCCCATCTGTTTGTGGTGTGTGTGCAGCCATGTATTATGATCAGTATATAGCATGTGTGTGTGTGTGTGTGTGTGTGAGCATGTGTGTGTGCCTGTAAAAGAACTTAAGCATTACAACAAGAGTTTATGAAATCTGGAGAGTTGCAAATATTTGAATCCCCAAACAATGGACATGGCTTCTACACCATTAATTACCAATAAGGAATGAGATGAAGGTTCATCAATTGCTGTTGTGATTTTCTACAAAGCTTGACTCATGCCAAACTAAGTGCTTTCAGCCTGAAGCACATTTTTAAGTGAAAAAAGAAGAAGTTATGATGGCTTATTTATGCAGTTTGTTTGGCTGTGTTTTTATTGTTGTGTTTTTTGTCGTTGTTGTGTGTGTGTGTGTGTGTGTGTGTGCGCGCGCGCGTGTGAGTGTGTGTGTATGTGTGCATGCATGTGTGTGCATGTGTGTGATGCTGAACTGCAGTATCTAAAGGTCCTCCCTGTTTTTTGTTTTTACTCTTCTCCCAGACAAAGGGCAATGGGAAGCAGCAGTTCTGCAACCTGGACCAGCAGAAACCTCAGCAGGTGGCTCGCTTCACCATAGATCTGCTGCCAGCACTCTGCACCCACCTGGAGGCTGCCAGCGCTTTCTTCCAGGTACACGCAGAGTGCAGCCAGGGAATCCTGTCATCAAAACCAAGCAAACCTGGGCTGAAAGGAGCTGTGGGGTGGAGGGGAGGGGGGGGCATGGGTTCATGTATGCCCAGAGGGGGCCATGGGTTCACATTGTACATGGAAGTAAGAAGGGTTTCAGTGGAAGTAGTCTTATCTAGTGTAAAGAAAAACAACAGTCACACCACATTCTGTTCAGAATTTTCGGCTTTTTCTAAACCTTTCTCAATGAACACACGTAATTAAATGTAACCCAGTTCATTACCTCTATCTCTGTGTGTGGAAATAGTCTCAAAGTTAAAAGTGGGGTGTTTTCTTGTCATTGTGGTCTTTCGCACAACGTTGTTTGCCTCTTTGTGTGTGCATGTGTGTAGAGATCAGTGTCGTGTATGTATAAATGGGTTGAATTGACTGGTTTTTATTGGTTTTGTTTGTTTGTTTGTTTTTGCTTCATATAATGCTTTATATAAATTGCATTAGTAGGACTTTGCTCTATATATGTACAGAATATTCTGTTTAGGTTAATACGTACCATGTGAGCACTCAGGATGTCAGTGAGTGCATGATAAATATACATTATTATTACTTGCACTGTGACACATGACATGTCACCGTTATTTGTTGTTGTTTTCTCAGGTGTGTTTTTTCACCTCTGTCTATGCACACACAACTACAATGTATGTAAGATGTGCTTGTGGATGAAAAAGAGGGGTAGGGGTGGGGAATAAGTAAAAGTTTGATGTCAGATTTATCTTGCTCATTGTCTAGCTTCATCACCTGTTCAGCCTGGTTTTAGTCATGATTGAAATGACAGTGGAGTTTTGGCTGGTGCATTTTCAAAGACACAAAAGAGGATGCCCATGGATGTCATTTCTCCTATATTCACTGGGTAATAGTTAATGAGGTGGCTTGTCAGTCATCGCAGTTCTGTATATGACCCTGTTGTTGTGTGCAGACGTTGATGGCTGACAACGACGGAGTGGTGGACGGTCCAGGCTGTAACTCCCCTGAAGCTGTGCGCATGGCCGCCTGTCTGCACCTGCTGCTCCAAGCCTTCACGGCTCTCTTCTCTTGGTATGTCCGTCGTGTTGTTAGCTTGTCCTTCATTGCTCTCTTCTCTTGGTATGCCAGTCCTGTCATTAACTTGCCCTGGCTGCTCGTCTCTCATGTACTGTTTACCACTTCAGTGGATATTCAAAAACGCACTATAAAAAGCTAGTCACTCATGTAAAATCACATGCGAGTGCAGTAAGTCCGCTCGAGCTTGTCCTTCACTGCTCTCTTCTCTCGGTATGCCGGTCCTGTCGTTAGCTTGTCCTTCACCGCTCTCTTCTCTCGGAATGCCGGTCCTGTCGTTAGCTTGTCCTTCACCGCTCTCTTCTCTTGGTATGCCGGTCCTGTCGTTAGCTTGTCCTTCACCGCTCTCTTCTCTTGGTATGCTAGTCCTGTCGTTAGCTTGTCCTTCACCGCTCTCTTTTCTTGGTATGCCAGCCCTGTCATTAGTATGCCAGTCCTATTGTTAGCTTGTCCTTCACCACTCTCTTCTCTTGTTATGCCAGCCCTGTCATTAGTATGCCAGTCATGTGGTCTACTTGTCCTTCACCACTCTCTTCTCTTGGTATGCCAGCCCTGTCATTAGTATGCCAGTCCTGTTGTTAGCCCTGTCATTAGTATGCCCGTCCTGTTGTTAGCTTGTCCTTCACCGCTCTCTTCTCTTGGTATGCCAGCCCTGTCATTAGTATGCCAGTCCTGTTGTTAGCTTGTCCTTCACCGCTCTCTTCTCTTGGTATGCCAGCCCTGTCATTAGCTTGCCCTGGCTGCTCGTCTCATGTCCTGTTTACCACTTCATTGGATATTCCAAAAAACACTATAAAAAGCTAGTCACTCGTGTAAAATCACATGCGAGTGCGGTGAATCTGCTTGAGAGTGGAGAATAGAGCTATATATAAGCAACCATCATCATCATCAATTCCTTTTCATACTCATCCTGAGGAGACCCTGTGCAGGTCGCTAAAATCCAAGAACTGTTTTCTATGCTTTATAAATCCATTTTGGGACAGGCCTTACATATATGACTATGGAAGAAAAAATGCAAAATCTGTGTCTGTTCCTTCCGGTCCTGAGCTAAAATGCAGATGTTGTCAAGTACTGTCAACTGGCTTCCTTTACTTGTTCCGTCCGTTGGTTTGCTTTGTGATGGGTGCACATGCTTGTGTGTGTGCACATGTGCATGTATGCTTGTGTGTGTGTTCAGTATACATACATATCATTTCCGTGCTTTCAGGAATGGCTTTGGATTGGCAGAGAACCGACAGCTGTTGAAGGAAAGCCTGAGTGTCCTGGTTGGAAGGGTCAAGGTCACAGGTCCCACCCAGCAGTCCATGCCAGAGCTCATGAGGTAGGTTGCCTGTCATTGGAAGAGTCAAGGTCATGGCTCTTACCCAACAGTCCATGTCAAAGTTTGGTAAGCCGATTCTCATACACCATTCTGGTGGTCATCAGTGTTCTTTGAACAGTGTGAAGTGTTTGGCTACACTGTTGCAGACTCTTTTTTTTCTTCTTTTTTTCTGCCTTGACAGAAAAAGAGGGGTGGCGGGTGTTAGAAGATATACAGAAGAAAAAAGGCTGGTACATTTTTGTCAGTTTGTTCATGTTTCAGAGGAGTGTTTCAGTACATGGAAAAGTTTGCGGAGACTGTTCCCAGTCTGCCTGCTGCCACGTTGTTGTCAATTTGTCATGTTTCAGAGGAGCGTTTCAGTACATGGAAAAGTTTGCTGAGACAGTTCCCAGTCTTCCTGCTGCCACCTCCCTGGTGCGACTGCTGGCTGTCCTGGCAAACAGAGCGGAAGATGATGCACTGCAGCAGAAGCTGGGTATGTTGTTGTTATAGCTCCTAGCTGAACACTCTGGGTCACCCAGTATCTGCAGTTGTACATTGACAAACGCATTCCATAGTGAGAGGATTGTGTATGTGGCCATTTTTTATTACCCCACCTCATGGGTAGCCTCACACGATCTTCAAAGGATTTATCTCCATTTCTGGAAGGTGGATGGGCATCCACACACAACCTTCAGAGGATTTATCTCCATTTCTGGAGGGTGGATACTGCTATGCAACAAGCTTATTTCATGTAACTATGCAGGGCACATTTTACTGTTGTCTTAGTGTTCTTGCTGGTGTCACTGTGTTGTGACAGCCCCAGCCAAGGTGGAGAAGCTGGCCGTGAATACATGAATAGATTTCCTTGACACAAACCTCAGAGCAACAACAACAATGGCTACGACTGTGACCTCACATCTTCTGCAGGGCTGTAGGGAATACTTCTTTATACTTGTTTTTAAAAATAAGAACAAACAAAAATGAAAAAATGAAAAAAATCAACAAGGATTCCAGATTGAAGGGATGGTTTGGTTTGTTGTGATCAGATGTTAAAAGTTATTATATGATGAAAATGGATCAAACTCCTGTTAAATCTTTTTCAGTATCAATACTGATCTTAAATACAGTCTGTGTGTGTTAAAAAGCTGGGGGTTTTACCCCCTTTCTTCAAGGTTTTAAGATTATTGAGTACTGCAGTGTGTTTCCCTTTCTGTTTGTTTTGTTTTTGTTTTTTTACCTTGTTGGTTGATAGTGTCTGTGTGCATGTACACACACAGTTGGTGTGTGTGTGTGTGTGTATACATGTTTATGTCTGTGTGTGTGTGTATTGCAGGTAAATGTACGTGTGCATGTTACAGGTAACCTGTCCCAGATGCTGTTGCAGCGTGAGTGGCTGGACAGCAAGGGTCAGCGTGAGAAAGGGGCGGTTTGCAATGAGATGCTGCAGACTCTGATCAAGTAAGACTTAGCAACTGCAACGAACTGCTTGGCGCCACCGTGGCCTTTCACACCAGCAAACATCTCTGGGCTGCGTGCGGGTTGGAGCGTTTACACCTGTCTGTCCCGGGACCGGTGTGAGCTGCTATCAGCTCAGCTTGGGAGTAGGGCTGAGTGCAGCTCACATTCTGCTGTACATCATCTACAGCCTGGAGCACAGAGCTGGGGTCTTGGAAGTACAGCAGACAGGTGGCACCTTGGGAGCGGTATTAATGCCAAACTTCTGATTCAAGCCTGGTTCAGATTGTGGGTGTAAATGCAGCAGCCCGCACCAACCCAAGCCAAGCCAGTTGTGAGCTTGACCCTCGGCTTGACCATTCATTGGTGACCTTTTGAGGTGGGGGCACGTACCTCTAGGGACTTCTTTTTGGGACCGGTGGCTTCCCAAACCAGTAACCTTTTGAGGATGACTGGGGAGGGAAGAGTTTCCTTGGGGTGGGAGTGTGTACTGTAGTGGAGTGACATTTACTTGTACTTTCTTTCTGATCAAGCTCAGTGCGGCAATGCATCGTGCTTGACAGGTGGTGCATATTAATAATAATAATAAATAATTCTTATAAAGTGCTATTCTTTAGCCAGAGTTAAACTCACTGCGCTGTCCACACATCTTATCACAAAAACCACATTAACATACATTTTGGCAAACAAAACCTTAATTTGCATGTATACACACTTTATTCAGTTTCAAAATCCAAAGTTTGTCATACTTTCCTAACACCTGTCCTTCTCTGTGTGTGTTTCTGTGTCTCTCTGTCCGTCTCTCTCTGTTTCCCTTTCTTTACACATATAAATACATTGACAAACTGAAACTTGCATTAGCTTAACAGTTGTAACAGTGAATGGATAATAATGTGTACTGTTCCTCACTGTTTGTGCCACAGAACATGGGTGACGTACAGTGCTGACCCCACAGTACCCATGCAGATGATAGCAGACACAGGTATGACCCAACTTCTGCAGGCTGGCAAACAGGCGGCATCGGACACCTTCCCAACCCTCACCAGGTGAGGAACTGGGTGTGGCTGGACTCTTAGTCTGAATTTCTGCGACATAAAAAATGCTCAGACTACTCAGCTCCCCTCATCTGAAAAAACACATTCCGAGTCGCATGTGATAATGTTTGTTCTTCTTTTTCTAGGTTCCTTCTTTTATGGCAGTAGTACACTCGTTTTGGGGGAGAGGCAAGATACGGTTTGAAACAATGAAGGACTGAGAACTAGAAATTTGGTGGTGGGGCATCGTGTGACCAGTGAAACCTAAGTTCACGAAGCAGAGAGACTTACTTATGTCTTGTGGGGTCAAGTTTTGGGTGAACCCAATGCTTCCACAAATTCAAACAAAGATGAGTTCTCTGACTCATGTTGAGGCCAAGCTTTTTTTGTTCTGTTTTTGGTATCCAAACATGCAAGAGGTTAAAAAGAACGCTGTTTTAATCAGACAACATGTAACACAATAAACACCTTGTTTTGAGTTGTCTGATTAAAACAGCATTCTTTTTAGCCTCTTTTGTGTTGTGATCTTGTTTCAGAATGCTGGCAGTCATCTTTGTTTCATAGTTTTGTTGTATGTAACTTTTAGTGTTTGCCCTGTAGTGTCGATGATTTCGTAAACTTTTGAACAACAACAGTTACTCTTATTAAGAAGGAACTTTGAAGGAAGACATTCTTTTTTACTTCCTGTGTGTTTTGAAATTGTATTGGAATGTTGGCAATTATCTTCATTTCATAGTTTGCATGTGTATGTAACTTTTAGTGTTTGCCCTGTAATGGTGAAGATTTTGTAAACTTTTGAACAACAACAACAACAAAACTATTAATAAATAATAAGCTGTAATGGAAGACATTCTTTTTTACCTCCTGTGTGTTTCAACCTTGTTTTGGAATGCTGGTAGTCATCTTTGTTTCGTAGTTTGTGTGTGTGTGCGTGTATGTGTGTGTGTGCGTGTATGTGTGTGTGTGCGCGTGAATGTGTGGTGTGTGTGTGTGTAACTTCTAGTGTTTGCCTTGTACTATCAATGATGTCGCAAACTTGTGCACAACAAGGAAGCAACTGTTAACATAAGATGAGATGTGAAGAAAGATGTTCTCCATGTGGCCCGTGCGACTTGTGGTGGCAGGTCCTCGTTCCCAGTGTTCCTGCGGGTGGTGCTGAGTGAGCTGGTGAACAACGTCAAGCGCATGCCTCCGCTTAAACGCTCCGATGGAAGACAGGTCTGTTGTTGGTTGTTTTTCATTCCGCTGCAAAGACTCTGAAGCCCTTTGAAGCTGGATGTGCATGGACATGTGTAACTGTTTCTTGCACACCCACCCATGCATGCTTATGTACATGCGCGCACACGCATGCACACATGCTTGGATGGAGTAGGAGTGTGAAAGAACTCCTTTGTAATGGTTTGTGTGCAGGTTGAAGAAGACTGTTGGGATGCGTATAGGTGTGATCAGTATAATAAAAAATTGATGTGGTGCACTGATTTTTGTGACTGAGGGTGGGCCATAGAAGTAGACATGGAAATGGTCAGCTAATTAGTGAAATTCCACTGCATAGATGCTGTGTTCTAAAAAAAAAAAAAAAAAGCTTTTCTTCTTCTTTTTCTGAAATAAAATCAAGAAGAAAAAGAAAAACGAAATGCTATTGAAAATTCACGAGCAAATCAAAAGGTTTGAATTGCCTGGCACTTCTGGGATCAGAGTGACAAAAAACAGCCTGGTGGTGTGTGTGTGCAGGTTCAAGAAGAGCAACTGTTGCAATGTAACGTGGGTGTGATAAAAATAACAACTGGTGTGCGTGCAGGTTCAAGAAGAGCAACTGTTGCAATGTAACGTGGGTGTGATAAAAATAACAACTGGTGTGTGTGCAGGTTCAAGAAGAGCAACTGTTGCAATGTAACGTGGGTGTGATAAAAATAACAACTGGTGTGTGTGCAGGTTCAAGAAGAGCAACTGTTGCAATGTAACGTGGGTGTGATAAAAATAACAACTGGTGTGCGTGCAGGTTCAAGAAGAGCAACTGTTGCAATGTAACGTGGGTGTGATAAAAATAACAGCTGGTGTGTGTGCAGGTTCAAGAAGAGCGACTGTTGGGGTGGAGTGTGGGTGTGCGTATTCTCTTCCTGGCAGTGGGCATGGTGAAGGAATTCAACAGTCGTGCTGGAATTGCTGCTTGCCTCAAGGTGGGACACATTTTGCAGTGTGTTTCATGTTACGTTAATGAATTTGGAATCACTGCTTACCTTATGATGGGAGGCATTTTGCAGTGTGTTTCAAGTTATGTTAATACATTAGGAATTGTTGCTTGCCTCAGTGTTGGAGATAGTTTTCAATAATTATGTCTCAAGTTGTTATATTGATAAATTTGGATGTGCTGCTTGCCTTAATGTGGGACAGTTTTCAATTTGTGTCAGGCTGTTATATTGTTATATCTGGATGCGCTGCTTGCTTTCATGTGGGAGAGTTTTCAATATGTCAGATCTGTTTTATAGATGAACGGTGTTCATCTGTCATTTTGATTTAGCTGATTTATGTAAGAGAGTAAAAATTGCACTACACTGTTTTACCTGTGGGAGTTGGAGAAAATTTCAAAAATACCACTTTTGCACCAATGTCAGATACCTGGGTTCTGTCATGTAAATGCAGATGCATAAGATAACAGCTACAACCTTCAGTGTCATTTGTTGTTTTACTAGGTCTTTTCTTCCTTTTTTTCTCTCTCTTCATGGTCCGTTATTGGTACACCTTTGTATTGTAGATTTTTGCACCAATGTCAGATACCTGGGTGCTGTCATGTAAATGCAGATGCATAAGATAACAGCTACAACCTTCAGTGTCATTTGCTGTTTTACTAAGGCTTTTCTTCCTTTTTTTCTCTCACTCTTCATGGTGCATTACTGGTACACCTTTGTGATGTAGATTTTTCTTTCGCAAACTCTCTATCAACCCAGAGACTGTTGCCATATTTGGTGTTTCTTAATCTAATGTACAAACACAAACTTTCAAAGCCGATTTTTTTGGGGGGGTGGGGAAAGGGAGGGGGGCTGTTACCTTTATCCAATGCTAATGTTGGTTCAGTCCATTTACTTATTGAAGTGAATGCATGGGGTGTGCTTTGGGTGGTGCAGTATGGACGGCAGTTTATGGATGTGTTCTTGCTGCGTGGAATGCCCGTGCTGGACGCGACCTTCACCTCTCACAGCGCTGACGTTCACTCCTTGCTACGCTCCCTGCAACAGAGCACACGCACTCTGCAGAACATGTGTAGCCATGCCAAGGTAGGCTGTGACATTTTTGCGTGTTTTGTGGTTTCTTTTTGTTTCTTTCTTTGTCACCTGAAGTTAGTGATGATGATGAAGTGGTGCTTAATGTCCTCAGATGTCAGTTGCCGGACATATTAGGGACAAGCTGTGACCAATACCAAAGCATGGTTCAGTATAGCTTTACATCCACAGAAACCAGAAGGCTCGTTAGGACGGACAGCCCAGGGCCTGAACTATGACCTGAAGTTAATCTTTGTTCTGTGCCTTTAAAGGGGACACCAGGCGAAGGCACAAGGTTGGCCTGAAGAAGTAGAAAATGTGCAAATATTTCCATTTGCAGGCTTTGGGCGTGCGTTTGCTTAGCTAGTTAGTAGGGTTTTTTGCCAGTGTTAGGTGATGTGACGCTCCTTGATTTTTCTGGCTAGCATATCACACCCTTAGGAAATGGCATGAATCCAGGATCCGGGAAACTTCCCACGCTCTTACGCTTTTTCTGTTGAAGGCTTGTGCGTTTTGCCAGGTGCCAAGTTAGCTCCCCTGTTTCATAGGTGAGAATACATTCGCCTGTATGGGTAACATTTTGAAGCTTTGGCTCAGCTGATAACAAACAAGAGAAGATGCTGAACGTCTCTGATGGGTATTGCGTGTGCACACAGAGAATGCAAGACGTGTCGCAGATCAACCAGGTGCCTGTCCTGAAGCGTGCCTTGGAGAGGCTGGTGCTGAGGGTCAAGCACATGCTGTCAGTCAACAACTGTCAGAGAGCTTTCTGGATGGGCAACCTCAAGAACAAAACTCTCAAGGTACGTGTGTGTATGGCATGTGGGTGGGTGTTTGTGCATGTGTCAGGGTGTGCGAAAGAGAGAGGGAGGCGAGAGAGAGTTTATGTGTGCGTGTTGATGGTGGTAGGGTTTCCCTCAAGAACACACTTTTCAAGGCATACATGTGTGTGTGTGTAGGCATGAGTCAGTGTGTGTCTGTATGCATGGAAGAGAGAGGGAGGTGAGGTGAGAGAGAGTTTGAGTGTGTGTTTGTGCATGTGTCAGTATGGGTGAGAAAAAGAGAGAGGGAGGTGAGAGTTTGTGTGTGTGTGTGTGTGTGTGTATGTGACTGTCTGAGTGTCTGTATGTGTGAAAGAGAGAGGGAGGCAAGAGAGAGCTTGTGTGTGTGTTGAAGGGGGCTGGGGCTTCCCCCAAGAACATTTTCCAAGCATATGCATGTGTGCATAGGCATATGTGTGTGTTGAAGGGGTGTGTGGTGGGAGGGCAAGGGGGGTTGTGATCTGTAGCAGTGTATGTTCAGGGAGAGCAGATCTCATCTCAGGCACAGATGTGCAGCTTTGTGATTATCTAAAACACTGGACTGCCATGATGTGTAAGGAGAAGAGATCCTGTCACAGATGCAGCCAGGAGTCTTGCACTACCAATAATGACAGTACTAATGCTGCAATCTTTGAGCATTACGATGACAAGAGATCCTGTCACAGATGCAGCCAGGAGTCTTGCACTACCAATAATGACTACTAATGCTGCAATCTTTGAGCATTACGATGACAAGAGATCCTGTCACAGATGCAGCCAGGAGTCTTGCACTACCAATAATGACAGTACTAATGCTGCAATCTTTGAGCATTACGATGACAAGAGATCCTGCCACAGAGGTAGTCAGGAGTCTTGCACTACCAATAATGACAGTACTAATGCTGTGATCTTTGAGCATTACGATGACAAGAGATCCTGCCACAGATGCAGTCAGGATTCTTGCACTACAAGTAACTACAGTGCTAATGCTGCGGTCTTTGAGCGTGTACAGTGACAAGAGATCCTGCCACGCACGCAGCCAAGAATCGACCACTACCAATAATTACGGTGCTAATGCTAGTTTTTGTATGTGTGTATGCAGGGAGAAGAGATACTGTCACAGGCAACTAGTCAGGCATCTGATGCCACCACCAACAACAACAACGAGGAAGAGGAGACCATGCCTGATGACGATGATGACAGCGAAGTGGTGAGTCGACTCTTGGCTTCTTTCGAGCCATTTTGTCTTAAAGGAAGGAATATACATATCATTTTTGTATATTGTACTTGTGAGCAGTTTTGTGCCTGTTCTGCAGCAGGAAATGATGACTGTGACGCAAAGATCAGATACACCTTTTTCAGGAGATGGATACAACAGAGAAGGACATGACAGGAAATGATGACTGTGACGCAAAGATCAGATACACCTTTTTCAGGAGATGGATACAACAGAGAAGGACATGACAGGAAATGATGACTGTGACACACAGATCAGATACACCTTTTTCAGGAGATGGAGACAACAGAGAAGGACATGAAGAATGTGTGGGTGGGTGGGTGGGTGAGTGTGTGTGTGTGTGTGTGTGTGTACATTGTTATTGTTAAGTATTTTCCTTGTATTTGAGCAGTTTTTAGCTCCGTGTTTCATTGAGTTGTTGATGTTTTATTGTTAATTTTATTGAATGTTTTTATGTAAATGACAAGCCAGAAAGCAAATTTCTCTACACAGAGACAATAAAGTTGTATTGTATTGTATGACAGGAAATGATGACTGTGACACAGAGATCAGATACACCTTTTTCAGGAGATGGATACAACAGAGGACATGACAAGAAATGATGACTGTGACACAACGATCAAATGGACCTTTTGCAGGAAATGGATATGACAGAGGGCTTGGCAGAAAATGATGACTGTGACGCAAAGATCAGATATCCTTTTTTTTCTTCTTCAGGAGATGGATATGACAGAGAAGGACATGGCACAGGTTTGGTCCTGTCCCTAAGAGGCCACCTCGCCTCTGTGGACATGAAGCAAAAATGATTCCCATATTGCAGGAAAATTAATGATGACTGTGATGTAAAAATTGGATAAACCTTCTTTTTCAGGAGATGGATACGACAGAGAAAGACACAACAGGGAACGGTGCCTCCTCAGAATCAGGCGACGGTTCTGTCAGTGACAACTACTGACGCCAGCTAGAAACGTTTTCCTGGACAAGCACTGGTGCCAGCTGGAGACGTTCTGCTGTGCCATAGACTTCACTCTTGTTATTCTTTGACCTTGTTTCTCCATACCCCAAATATTCTTCATAGCTTACAGTTGCAGACTGCTTTGTTTATGTGTTTGTGGCCATCAGCTTTGTTTGAGGTCTGCAAGTATGAATAGCTTACATCTACCAGTTCTTGTACACAAGTTACAGTTCCCTAAACCTGAATGGTACTGGTAGCGTCAGCTTTGTTTGAGGTCTGCTAGATGAATAGCTGACATATACCAGTTCTTGTACACAAGTTACAGTTCCCTCAACCTGAATGGTACTGACAGCATCAGCTTTGTTTGAGGTCTGCAGTATGAATAGCTGACATATACCAGTTCTTGTACACAAGTTACAGTTCCCTAAACCTGAATGGTACTGACAGCATCAGCTTTGTTTGAGGTCTGCAGTATGAATAGCTGACATATACCAGTTCTTGTACACAAGTTACAGTTCCCTAACCTGAATGGTACTGACAGCATCAGCTTTGTTTGAGGTCTGCAGTATGAATAGCTGACATATACCAGTTCTTGTACACAAGTTACAGTTCCCTCAACCTGAATGGTACTGACAGCATCAGCTTTGTTTGAGGTCTGCAGTATGAATAGCTGACATATACCAGTTCTTGTACACAAGTTACAGTTCCCTCAACCTGAATGGTACTGACAGCATCAGCTTTGTTTGAGGTCTGCAGTATGAACAGCTGACATCTACCAGTTCTTGTACACAAGTTACAGTTCCCTAAACCTGAATGGTACTGGTAGCGTCAGCTTTGAGGTCTGCAGGATGAATAGCTTACAGTTATCACTTCAGTTCTTGTACAGTTCCCCAAACCCAGACTAGCACTGGTAGCATCAGCTTTGTTTCAGGTCTGCAAGTATGAATAGCTTACAGATTCACTTCTTATACACAAGTGACAGTTCCCTAACAACCCTGAATAGTGCTGGTAGTATCAGCACCGTTTTAGGTCTGCAAGTATGAATAGCTTAAGATTCACTTTTTGTACACATGTGACAGTTCCCTAAAACCCACGACTAGCTCTGGTAGTATCAGTCTTGTTTTAGGTCTGTATGAATAGCTTACAGATACAGTTCCCTAAACATTTTTAATATATATTGCGTAAGGACAAAATGTGTATTGCCCTGATATAAC
Organism: Alviniconcha marisindica; assembly: GCA_018857735.1. Classification (NCBI taxonomy): domain Eukaryota; kingdom Metazoa; phylum Mollusca; class Gastropoda; family Provannidae; genus Alviniconcha; species Alviniconcha marisindica. Next base: position 336,001 of record JABMCL010001800.1, read on the forward strand.
CGTAATGGTTGACTGGGCGTAAAACACCAACTTACTTACCCTGAATGGCATTGGTCGCAGGTTCTTTTCTCAGTGGCTTTAGCAATCATGTTGATTATTACTGTCAGTAATGATAAAGGCAGCCATAACCCAGTGACCAGGGGCGGTGGGAGGGGGTTGTGATACTGGCAGACATGCCGGACTGTACATGAGTGGCCTGGGTTTAGGCCCAGGTTAAAGATCCTGTGTGCACCTTTCCATAAGAGACAGCCTATCGGTCGGTAGCTTGGAAACACACAGGTAACAAACACATAATGGTAGCAGGGTAATCAACAGGAAGAAGAGAAGAGGTCAGTATCATCAACTTACCTGCTACAGATATGTATAAAGAAGCTGATTGAAGTGTCCAATCTTTGAAGACGCATGCCCTCAATTTCATGATTGATTGTTATTACAAATAAATTATGGTTGTTTACAGTATGGCAGTAATATGTATCAAGTTCATGAGCACTTCAATTTTGTTTTTGTTTTTATTAAAGAAGGAAAGAAAACCTTGTTTGTCTTCATGCCATCATGCTGAAAACATCATGAAAAGAAATCAATTCTTTTCCTTCTTCCTTTTGCTATTTCCAAGAGCAGATAACAGTTTCCCATTACCCAAAGGGAATCTTGGAAACAGACAAATGACAAAGACTGGATGACTGACCCAAGAAGTTGAAGGAGGTGGACATTTTTTCCTTCTCCTCTAGGTGATTTTTTGCATAATTGTGATGATTTTATGATCTAACAAAGACCTGAATCGTGTATGGTAACTCTCACATGGCATGCGAGTAAATACAAGGGACATGAACTCCACCAGAGGTACATCTGCTTCACGTACTCAAGCCTCAAGGATGTATCTTTGGTGGAGTCTGTGAACCTTGTATAATTTATTTGCATACCAGGTGAATTACGCAGGCAATTCCAGCGTGTGTTGCATTCATGTGACGTCTTTGGGGCACTAAATAGCTCGCTTTTTATTAATTCTCCACTACAAGTGCTGTAGGCCTCATTCTGTTTCAGATATGTGTTTGATGTTTTACCTTTTAACCATGTTCTTACTGATGCCAAAGAAATTTCCCCATGGGGACAATGCCTGTACCTTGTGTTGTATTGCATCGTTTCAAATGTGCGAGGATTGTATGATGTGTCAGTGTGTGTGTGTGTGCACATGAGTGCATGCGGGGGAGAGTGAGGGATAGAGCAATCTATGTAATGCATTATTAAATTAGGTTGCATATAGTTGTAATGTTTCATGTATTATACTTTAAAGCACTTTGAGCTTCACACACATATAGATGGGATTTGGCGTATTAAAAATGCATTTATTAAGATCGTTCATACACCAGAATCGGCAGAATGTATGTGACAGAGAAGAAGGGCAATAAGATGAGCACTGAGGAATGCAGTTGAATGGGACAGGGACTGGATGTGGGATCTATATGCACTTGGCAGCTTGGGCCGTTACTGTACCACTGGCTAGCAGAATGAACTCTAGGTGTCAGTGCCAATGTTGAGAAGACTGGAAACGATACTAGTGCTGCCTTCAGTATGTGCCAACGGTGACCAGAACAGATCAGAAGGCTCTGTGAGAACGTAAGTAAGTAAACGCATAACGTCCACAGAAACCAGGCTTTTTACGGACAGGGAGAAGGGGAGGGGGTATAGAGGTGGGGGGAGAGGGAGATTATACACCTACCGCTACACTGTCACCACCAAAATGTCTCCTGTGTTATGATGGGCAGCGATGAGAGCTGTTTTAATGTTTCATAATTGTGAAGGACAGTCACAAGAGAGTGTCCACAGACCACAACTTTTGAAGAGAAAGGTGAGCCAAAGCGAATTCGAACTGAGGTCTCTCTGCTTACCAGCCTAATGCCTATTAGTTACTGCTAGGCCAAACTGTCCACATCTGAGCAAGCTAATGCAGGGACAACCATCAAAGCTTGTAAGTGATCAAAACGTTTTGTTGTTGTTGTAAATGTTAATCTTGTAAAAGGAAATGTGGGTAAACCGATGTCTGGAGTTTCACACACACAGACACTGAGACACACACACCAAAATCATTATTCAATAGTAGTTTATTTCCACAGGAGAGCATATTGCTGCAGACTTGTTTCTTCAGCTATATGTACACGGAAATATTAAGTAGTGCGCTGAAAGTGGGGGCGACATGGTTATGATCGGATAATGACGCAATGTGCTGACAAGGCACATTACAATAAACTGCCCAGTTGCATGGCACCTGTTGCCAAGAGATGAAGCTATACATGTAAAAAAACAAACACACAACAACGCAGCAATGCAGTTCAAATTGTCACCGGCTGGCATGGACCATTTTGTATCGACTAGATTACCCCTTGACGGAAATTTGGGTTACGCTGCTGAGCAAAAAACAGTTACAACAGCACTGACCATCTTTAGTACAAGTCATGCTTCAACTTGCTCAATACTGTTGATCCAATTGACAATGATGTGAATACAATAGGAACCTGTGTAGAATCAATCAGACCACCCTAGAAGTCCAGCGAAAGTGGTCTTTGAAGAGGGGTGGTCCTTGCTCAGGTATTCCTTCATTAGTTCATATAAAAATATCATGGGGAAAACTTTCAGAATGGGTTTAAAAAATAAAATAAAAAATGGGGGGAGGGTGGGAGAGAATCTATCTCTCATCAGGCGTTTTGATGTAGTACCTAATGAAAAAGGCAATGTCCAATATTTTACATCACTGGGAATTGTTGGGGTTTTGTTCTTTCTTTTTTCTTTCTTAAAATGAAATCCAAGATGTTACTTTGGTCTTTTTGTTTGTTTGGCCAATGCCAGCAGTAAAAGTTAAACACAAGTGTTGATAACTGCTACTATGATATTTGCTTTGTGAGCCATTTAAGACGACAGGTGTTACTGGCTTGGAGATGCATTCAAGGGGTTAATCTGGATTACTTGAAAGTTGAATAGAAAAGGGGGCGAAAAAACAAACACCCCAACAAAAACAGTTTGAAATCAACTTTCTCTGGAGGCTGAAATATAAATGCAATGTAAATCAAAATTGTTGCAGTCAAATGGGTTTAAAAAGTCGCATCAATTATAACGAACCAATGCCAACTGCTATTTTGTCCAACTACCAGTTACTGGCCCAGTTACAAATGAAATGGCACGCTGTGAACAATGACTAAATTTGAGTTTAACACCAAGCAAAGCTAATCTGGATTTTTTTCGACTCGAAAAACACAACCAAGCTGTAGACAAGGATCAGACGTCACAGTATCCCTGTGTCATAGCCATGAATACTCAGTCGATTCCTGCACTAGCAGCACGGCATCCTAGCTGGTCCAACCATCTCGTGAAACAAAGATGTTGTCGACCATCAGGATGACAGGCTCTGAATGTGTAAGCATTTAGAAAGTCTAAACAACAGCTCTTAACAGTCTCCAGATTCAACAGTTCACACCAAGCAGCTCTCAGCAAAATCTCCAAGCTCAGTTAACGAGTTACTCAAACCTAGTCATCATATTTTATTCATTTATTTATTTGGCAGTATGGGCCTTACATCAACCTTGTGCAGCCTTCATGAAACATAACCCCCTTCTCAACAATTACATATGCGCATGTATGCCTATACAAAAAAAGAAGAAGAGTATACCATGTTTTCAGCACAAATGTACATAGCCTACTTACTTTTAGTTTTCACAATGCTTCACCAACAACAGCAATCAGAACAACAGTGAAGTTTGAAACACCTATTACCTCCAAAAATGTGCTTGTTTACAGAAATAAATGACTGCAACGACAGACTTGGAACAGCCAAAATATGACAATACTACAAATGCCGTCCAAGTTTGCATAAGTTGGATTTTCTATAAAAAAATGTTTTACTGTGATTTGATCAGGACCCATTTGGCTGAGGCCCTAGTGAACATTTTGGACAAACGCGTGCCAAAAACCTTTCACTCCTGCGTGTTGAAGCGGACTCTAACTGTGTCTGCAATACCAGTTTCAAACGACAGAGCCAGGATTGTTGTTTCTCTCTCAAGACAGCAAGGGCTCCCCAGACACTCAGCACAGCAGGCTGGCTGGCAGATGGTACTGTGCAGGCAAACAGCTGCACACACGAGCCTCTCATCAAGATCTTGCACAGAACCAGGTTTGTTTCTCCTCTCTCAAGACAGCAAGGCTCCCTGGAGACAGCACAGCTGGCTGAATGGCAGGGGCTACTGTGCAGGCAAACAGCTGCATACACAAGCCTCTCATCAAGATCTTGTACAAGTCTCCTAGTTCAAACAGAGGAAATGTACTACAGACTTGAAAAATGCACAGACAAAACCACAAACACGCACCAGCAGGGATACAACTGGTCAGGTTTGGCCAGATCCAGCCAGCCAGGATGCCATCAGGCAGGACGTGTCCTAAATTGTGGGTGGGTCAGTTTTTGGATTTAAATGTCCCGTCAACCACAAAGATCCAGCCAGCCAGGACACCACCAGGCAGGATATGTCCTAAATTGTGAGTGGGTCTCTTCTCGGATTTAAGTGTCCTGTCAACTGCGCAGGGTCACCATCTCGGGATGATTTAAGCTGAGAGCCTCATAAAGCATAATAATAAAGGGAGAAGAGCTGTAGACAAAACCACAAACTCAAGACGCATCCCCCCCCCCCCCCCCCCCCCCCACTTTTTTGTTTTAAGTCAATTAAAACCTCAAAAGCTGAACGGAAAATGAGAAACAAGTTTCAGATCTGCTACCCACCCCCATGGCCAGCTCTCAGAATTACAAATGGATATTCTTTTCAAGGAGGATGCACCGACAAGTTCAAGGTTCTTTATACAAGCTGGTTTTATCTGCAATCCAACACTGACAAATACTGCACCTTCATGTGGTATTAGAGCATTATGGCTATTGTTGTACATGTAGTGTGTATACTATATATATACACAATAATTATTAGACACGCCATGCAGTGGAGTAATATACTTATAATGTACAACCAACTGTACATCCTTCACCGCAAACAACTCAGCAAAACCAGACAAACTGCAAGATGATAAAAAGAGATTGGTTTTCCATTCATAGCTGCCTGCAATTTTAGTGTTCTCTTCTTCTTCTTTTTTCATTGAAGAAAATGAATGATTGTGAATTAATCTAAAAATGAGAAGTTCAACGGCAGAGGTGAGAAATTACATCATGAATTTAATGTTGCCACAGAGTTTGTCTCAACATCAACTAAGCATCAATCCAGCATCAGTGTTGGATGTTTTTAAAAAATATTTTTATGCCTTTTCTCAAGAGCATAACTCTGGTGAGAGAAAAAAATGCAAGCAATAAAAATGGCTTTGATTGTTCCATTAATGCAGATACTGAAGTGACTGTATGACCCTGAATGACCAGAATGGTAATGAAGGCATATACATGTATTGAAGAAGAAGAAAAAAAAGCAGAAATATATATATTTTTTGAAGACTTGGACCTGGTGCACACATGAGTGACGCACAAGCAAACCATGCCACTGGTGTCAGCGTTGCTGTCGCCTGCTGTGGTATTGCGCACACACACAAGCCACACCGCCGGTGTCATGGCATCAGCACAGCTGTGGGCTGCTGCGGCACTGCGCACCCACAAGCTAAGCCACAGTACTGCGCAGCAACAGCACTTAAGCAAAAGCCGTCAGTGATGCCAGCGAATTTTGACCCACTTCATGCTCACTTTGCCAGCCCTTTCCTATCACAACAGCAGTCACTCCAATCACTATTTCACTTCCGCTTAATCCCTGGGTTGGGACAAGGCAGCCTGGTACTGCTAATTCCCCCTCCTCTGCTACTCTTTCCCTTTCCATCATCTTCATGCTTTGGTGAGCCATCAACAGCAATATGGGTGATGGCCGAAACTAAAGGATTTCAGGACTGGCCAGTCTAGAACAGGTTTCTGATCAGCAAATACATTCATGCCACTTAGCTTCAGTACATGCAAGTGGTCAGTCTGCTGCTTGCTAAACACACCACTGTTGCACATGACCACTTACACAGAGAGTCTCCAATCACCCGTTTCTCATTTGCTGGGTCAGTTTCTGAATGACAGGGAAAACGGAAAAGAATCTGGCCATTCAGGGATGGTTGGCACCTCTGTATTATGATGATACAAACATGTTCTTGGTTTGGATGCAAGTGGAGTAGTTCCAGCGTCTCAGAATCCAAAAGCTCCAGCATTTGGCTAGCCCCTGAAGACTGTAATCTGTGTGGACTGGTCCTATCCTTTCTAAATGCACAGCAAACTCAGAAAGCCAGCTTTGTGTGGTGAGGCAAGGGATGGACCATTCCACAAGTCTGTTGCTTTGCTCTTGACTGACCTGCAGCCTGCGTGGTGCTTCACTCATGTGTACAGTGACCTGTGACAAGATGCGTTCCCTGTATGAAACAACTGTAGAGCAGTCACCGTGAACAGGGGTGGGTGGAGGGGGTGGTTGTGGGGGGGGGTCAATCAACCCCTTGCCAGAAGAATGGCACACTCTCTCCAAAGGGTTCCTTTCATTCATATCCACCACAGAACCGACAGTGTGAAACCAAAGATGGTGAACTGCCTTTTGCAGCTTAACACACAGGCATTGATCCGAAGCTGGCACAGGTCTCAAAAAGGTGGACATCAACTCCACAGGACGGTAATACTGACACGCTGACTTCACACAACACTGCTTCACACAACACTGCTTCATGCTGACTTCACACAACACTGCTTCATGCTGACTTCACACAACACTGCTTCACGCGGACTTCACACAACACTGCTTCACGCTGACTTCACAAAATGCTGCTTCATGCTGACTTCACACAACACTGCTTCAGATCGAATGAAGAAAATATTGGGAACAAACTGGAACCTCATCTGAGAAATGTACACACTTTTAAAATAAAGTGACAGTTTTATAGGCACCACGCCAATTCTATAAAAAGCCGTCATATCTGCATACTGGATAAAACCAGTCCGCTCCTGTATCATACATACACTCATGCAAGTTTATTTCGCAGCCAGTTTTGAAGTACTGCCATATTCAAAACGCAATGTAAATCAGCAACATGGGATCCCATATTCTTTTCCAGCCTGCAACTAGTATAACTTACATACTTAATGCTAGCAATTATATACAGAGCACAAAAAAATAAAGCTGACAAATTCACCCCAGCTCTAAAAGAATTGCACGCTGCCACTATTATTACAAGCCAAAGTGGAGAACAAGAAAAAAAGTCGGCGCTTGCCTAATAACTGAATTTTTGCTCACACGCACACAGAAAGAGAAACGATCAACCCTAGCAAATATCTACACTGATTTACTATTTTTCTGCGACAAACTATTCAGCAGGCACAGATCTCTTCAAAACTATGACTGGAACAAGAATGCATGTAAACTTCTGACTATGATGTGGGGGGAAAGTGGGCCAGGACTTTTATGAAGAATTAAAACAAAAATGCAAGATTAGAAATGTGAAAGTTCACATATATATATATGGTGGCGTTGGTACTGCCCACAACTGCCATGAAAATCAGCCTTTTAACAATAATAGCTGTGTTGCATACTGATGTGTTCGCTTGTTAAAGGACAAAAGCTGAACGTCTACTGTGATGCACTGAGTGTGACATTTAGTTTTCAATACAATTCTTGTATTGCAGTAAGAATGCTGCCTTTGTCACCATACTGGTACAATAAATTGTAAAAGTGGGTACATGTATATTACACTATTATTTACAAAACCGTTCAGTTTCCACTGTCCAAGGTACATCTGAATAAAAATGCACAGCCACACAAATTTAGCACATACACTTGCTGTACACCACTCTTGTGAGAAATGGCCCAGCATAAACACAACTCATTCTCTGTTAAATGTACATGTGTACATAACTGCAACACCATGCCCCATAGCTCATCCTCAGATGCGAATTATACAGAGGTGATACAGTGATAAATATCCCACATTCTGTTCTTCACAATCCCATGGATAGTCACGTACAGTCCTAACAACAAAAACACACATGATGCACATTTTATTTGTTTAACCAATCCAAAATTAAATTAAAAAACAAATAACAAAGTCCCAGACAGATTGAAAAAAAGGGAGAAAAGCAAAGATTGGGAGGGGAAGGGAAGGGGTGGCTGAAAGGGAGAACATCTGCTTGTTGCCAAAAGTAATACATCACGCATTAATTAAGGGATTTAAACTGGTTTCCATTACAGTGTAGGCAAAATGGAAATGGCAAGTGCAAAAAGAAACAAAATTTGCCCCAAACTATTCACTGAAACAAAAGGCGGCATGCCCTGGAGCACATCATGCCACAAGCACTGGCCGCACACAGACGGCAAAACAAAAACAACAAAGAGCCGAGATCTCAATGCAACAACAAATGGGGTTTGGGAGGAGGCCTCTAACATTTTACGATCAAGTCCCTGAACTTGGAAACTCTGTGTCAGGCAACGGCTGATGGATGGAACAAGGACAGAATGAACAACAGAAGCCACAGCAACTGCTTTCAGTGGGTGATGTCAATGAGGATTAATCTGTAGAACCCTGAGAAACGATGAGGTGAAGACAGTGAAACGAAGGTGGGATCAGATCCAAAAGCACACAAATGAAGGGACGGGAAGCTGACGCAACTGTCATTTTGAACTCACATTTTGAACAGTAAAATGTGAAACTCGCAGTCTTATACCAAGATTTTAAAAACCTTTTTTAACAGTAAAATGTGAAACCTGCAAAGTCATGTACCAAGACACAAAAAGGCAAATGGGATGCAGCTAATGTCATTTGAACACACACACGCACACACACACTTAAACAGAAAAGGTAGCACGCAATATAATACCAGAATACGCACAATTTGTTTTATTTGATTAAACTATTGCTCAAAAAGACTCACACTCGAACATTAAAACAATAACAATGTATACACACATGAAAAAAAAAAAAACTCCACAATCAAGGGAGACACTCATGATAAAAGATCACTTTCCTAACTACACTGTTACAAGACATGCCCTATTGTTTAATTAAGCATAGTGCACTATGCACCAGATTCACTTGTTACTACACTCAGCTCCCCCTTGTTGTGACCTTGAAATTTGTTTGAAGGTCCCTCACACACAAAAAACCCAGTAGGAACAGATGGCACTCTATCCCAGTGTAATGTTATCATCATGCAAAGGCTAAAACATCTGGCCAAAACATCATCCCAGCAACCCCCCCCCCCCCCCCCCCCATAAAAAATGTTTTTTAATGCCCTGTGAACTATGATGGTTACATCCAGACAGGAAAAATAAACAAACCAACAACATGAAGGTTTCATCCAGAAAGACATCAATTATTCCCTTTAAATGACTGCTGCACTTAGTAAACACACTACACATGAACTGCACGACATCTGAGGTCCATCAGCTCAAACTGAACTGCACAATTCCAGCACATCAGAGTAGACGGGAGAGACTAACAGCAGCACTGATCATTTACATAGACCAGCATGATGTTTTACATCAACGAAGAAGATGCAACAGGACAGCTGCTGCCACGTAAATCAGATGAGCACAAAACAGAAATGGTAAACATGACCTGATGCCTTTTTCACCCAGACACAGTAAAACTGAAACTTCAGATGCACGACAGACAGTGGCTGAAACACCATCCGCACAAACACAAAACAGAACTGTTGCTCCAGCCATGGACACAGCTGATGCAATGCAGCTGGAACAGACACATGATGGAAGTCACACGTTAGTCTCAGACATAGCACACACAGAAGACAGAGGCAGGATAGCTGATGCAATAACATAAGGACACACTACGCAGAAAAGCTAACAGGGTAGATGATGCGATGTAAATGGGACACACGTAACAGAAGCCAACAGGGCAGCTGTTTGAGTGATCATGACACGCGCAAATAACAAGCGTTGCACAACTGGTGGCAACCTGACAGGAACAGGTCCCATCAGAGGAGTCTGGTCAACAGACCCTGTCAATGAAGTTCTAAAGTTTCGATCTCAACATTCACAGAGCATCATGCACACACAATCTTAAGCAGCTTTACAGATACATCTGAAACTTGTGTAAGCTAGGCAAATTTACAGACACGCTGTAAGCTAGGTAGCTTTACAGATACATCTGTTAAGCAAGGTAGCTTTACACACACATCTGTAAGCTACATAGCTTTATAGTATACTCACATCTGTGAGCAACATAGCTTTACAGATGCATCTCAGCTAGGTTGCTTCACATGTATATCTGAAAGCTAGGTAGGTTGACACATACATCTGTAAGCTGCATAGCTTTACAGACACATCTGGCAACTAGGTAGCTTCACACATACATCTGTAAGCTAGGTAGCTTCACGCATACACCTGTAAGCTAGGTAGCTTCACATACACATCTGTAAGCTGCATAGCTTCACAGACACAGCTGGGTAGCACCTCTCTGTCCCTGCTGGCTTTACCTTGAGGAAATAACAAAACTTCCCCTGGAACGCCAAGCAAATAGAAAAACCCACACAGACACCTGTTCTGGTGCTGGAATCGGGGCTGTAGAAGCTGTGTGCTTGCAGGAAGCAACGAGACAAGCGCATTTCTGGAGCAGCCCTGCGGACTCTCTGCTTCACCGTGACAGATAAGGCATCAATGAGCCCAGCCAGGCACACCAGATTTAGCACCGTCAAAATCTCACTAACAAACCTCACACAGCATCAAGCAAACAACCAAACCTGATGCACATCCATCCCTTTTCAAAACAGGTCATGGTTTTAGCACGACGGTACCCAAGGAAACAGCAGGAATCCTGATCACAAAGCTACATCCCTCAGAACATGCAACGGTCACAAGAGGGGTTTCCTATGGTGAACGATAACAACTCGCAAGCTGCAAAGCCAGTTGCTACAGATATAAATGCGGAATACAATACAGGTAAAAAAACTAAACAAATTGCTGCAAGGCCGGCCTCACACCTGGTCGGTCAAAGGCCAAGAAGTCTGTGGCAGTGTTTCCAAACTGAAATGTCATCGCGTGGACAGAACCTCCCACTCTCGGACCACATTCCTCCAGTGAGGACGCTCTGACCACGTTCCTACAACGCGGACACGGCATGCATTGCAAGTGCTGGATGCACTCTAACGGAAAGCAGTCAGCGGACAGCCTTCAGACATGTCAGCAGGCTGCGGTCTGCACGTGCACAAGGAGTGAATGCAGTCAGCGAGCTGTACATCCCTCACACACACGGGGAGTGAATAAGCTTCTCCTTCTCATATGAGCACCCAAGTGGGTCAGCTGGCTGCATCCTTCACTCACAGAGTGAGTGACTACGGTCAGCTGGCCGCGTCCTTCACTCACACAATGAGTATATACCGTCAGCTGGCTGCGTCCTTCACTCACAGAGTGAGTGACTACGGTCAGCTGGCTGCATCCTTCGCACACGAGTGAAAAAGGTCAGCTGTCCTTCACACCCACGAGGGGTGAATAGGTTTAGCAGCTGGGTGTCTGCCACATGCACAAGGAGTGAAATGGGTCAGCTGGCGGTGTCCTTCACACACACAGAGGTGAATGAAGTCCGCAGCTGGGTGTCTGCCACATGCACAAGGAGTGAAATGGGTCAGCTGGCGGTGTCCTTCACACACACAAGAGGTGAATGAAGTCCGCAGCTGGACGTCCTTCACAGGCCTGAGGAGTGAAGTGGGTAATGGCGCCAGCTCTCCTTGCTAGAACCTCATCTTGTTCATCTTGAGAATCTTGCTCAGCCTCTGCTTGGCGGTGGCCTGCCCCTTCTTCAGTTTCTTGGCTGAAGCAGAAGATATGGCCACTGTTACTCATGTGTTAATCTTTCACCGTTAATTATTTGTTCCACTGTTACTTAGGTGTTCCACTGTTACTTATGTGTTCCACTGTTACCTATTAGGCTTTGTTCCACTGTTACTTAGGTGTTCCACTGTTACTTAGGTGTTCCACTGTTACCTATCAGGCTATGTGTTCCACTGTTACTCGTGTGTTCCACTGTTACATATGTGTTGCTACTTATATGTTCCACTGTTACACATGTGTCAATCTTTCACTGTTACTTATGTGTTAACGCATGTGTCACTCTTCCACTGTTACATATGTGCCAGTCTTATGTTTATCCAAAAGTTGTATGCATTAAACATCCAGTATATTTTTTTAAACATGCAAGCTTGCTGTCACAAAAATCATTTGGGCCGAAAAAATAAATCTTATCCATTTGACACAGAGGACACTGCACATACTCGCACAGGAAAAACATGCACGACCGTTTGTGACAACAGTAGCCTCTACACTGTGTGGCAAACAGAAGGCTTCCAACCCTTCCTGTGCAAGTAAGGGGCTGGCAATGGACAGCACTACCTTTTGTGACGACACTAGTCTCTCCACACCCTGCTGGCAAACGCAAACCTTTCAACCCTTCCCTGCGCATGTAGTACTCACGCTTCGAGGCGGTGGTGGATGGCGTGGTGTCAGCGGCTCGCTTGACGCCCGGTCGGAAGGCACTGCCCGCCCCCAGAAAGTCTGTGGATGGTCCTGGCAGCGGCTTCACTTCAAACTCCTTCTCCATCACCTTGTTCTTGCCGCCCGCTGTCTTCTTTGGGGGCTTTTTGCCCGGCTGCAAAACAGCATCAGTGTTCCCATTGCTGTTGATTGAAGTGGAGTGAAGGTGGAGGGGGGGGGGGGGGGATTTGACCGGTGGTTCAGTAAAAAAAATGGAAACTCATTTTGGAATTGTCATACACCAAACTCATTCTCTCCTCCACCTGAACCCCGGGGTCCCTCCTTTGCATGCGTAGGTTGTTGGGTGTGTTTTTTTTGGTGTGTGTGTGTGTGTTTGCACGGTGTATGCGTGCCCTTTTCTCTTACTGGTGGTGTTTCAGCCAACTTCTTTGCAGTAGCAGCCAGGCCACTGGCAATGGCTTGGTTCTTCACCCCCACTCTGTGACTCCTCTCCTCCACTTTGTTGGGTACATCCACCCGAGCTGAAACACAAACACCCCAATCAGTACAGCAGAACTCTTCACCTGTGCTGCAACACACGCAGGAAGGAAGACAATGTTTGACACAGGAAGAAATTCAAAACTACTCAGCAGTGGGACCTAACACGGGGATGCCGTCAACTACATGGTTAGAGTGGCTGCAAACAGAACACCCCAAACAATCCCGGTCTGCAAGAAACGTCTGTATGTGGAGCAAGAAGCTGCCTTCTGTTTTTCTGGTGTTTGTTTTTGCTGGTTTGTTTGTTTGCTCTGTGGCTGACAGTCTCACCTTTTGGATTCCAGTTGTCATCTTTCTCCTGTACTTTGGCAGTCTTCCCTCCCAGGTGCTCTTTATCAGACAGCTCAAAGGATGGGTACACTGCACACACAAAGAAATGCTGGTTGTACTGTACTCTTCTTCTGGACTTAGGGCTGGTATAGTCTGCTGGTTTGTGTGTGTGTGTGTGTGTGTGTGTGCATGTGTGTATGTGTGTGCATGCATGTGAGTTGGGGGGGGGGGGGTGCATCTTTTGCTTGTTTGATTTCTTAAGGTATGGATACTGGATATCCCTTTTTTGTGTGTGCATGTCTATAGTATCATTTAACAGCATCAGTGGCCAGGACCACGATGACCATGCAGCAGGACCAACTTCCAGAAGGAGAAGCAGGTGAAACCACAAAAATCAGGATACATTTCAGTGGGAAAAAACCCTGTCAAAACCACCCTAAAATTACGCAGGTGTGGCCCTGTGGTTTCTGATCAAAGCCGTCTCTTCCATCAGGGCGCTCCATCACAGTGTTTTGACCCAAACATGTCAGCCTGACATCTGATGACATTAAGCTCTACATCACCTTCATCACCATAGTGTACCAGCCCAACAAACAAAACGTTCCACAGCTGAGAACTTCGGCCACAACCACTCTTCAGCCCCAGACGCCGCTGTAGCGGAGGAGTGTGTGAGACAAGAAGAGCTTACTGTACTCTCCATCCTGATAGCAGTCGGCCATCAGCTGCTCCTCCTCGTCCTTGACGGTGCGCTGGAGGCGGTTGGTCTTGCACATCCCGCGTGACAGTGGGGCGAAGAGGGAACTGTCGCGGGGTCCACGGCTCATGGACAGCATGCCCTCTATGGCCAGGATCTGGCTCTGGGAGTTAGGAGAGGACCTGGGGATGCAGAACAACATCTGTGACAGGGAGCGGGAATAGCTCAGTGGTTAGAGCGTTGGACTCGTGATCGAAAAGTCCCGGGTTCAAGTCCCGGCAGGAGTGGCGGGAGAATTTTCTTCTCCAGGGTCAACTTTCTGTGCTGACTCTTATTTCAGTATCCGTTCCACCCCCCGTGTTACCGCATAAGCACGTAAAAGATCCCGGTCATTCTGCCAAAAGTGCAGGTGGCAGGTTCCAGCTAAACACACATACATACCTATGTGGCTTTGAATGAAGTGACACTGTAACCTGGTGCATGGTTGAATGGTGTACACAGAACTTGCACCGAAACGGCAGCATTTCACGTGGCACCACCATGCAACATCCACAGAGCGCTACCAGTACACCACTTCCGTGGATATTAATAATATGTGCTATAAAAGGATACAGTCACTCATTCAGAATCACATGCCAATGTGCGCAGTGAGTCTGCTCGAGAGCAGAGAACAGCACTATATAAAAGCTATGAATAAAAGAACAACGTCTGTGTGTAAATGACCTTATCCTCCAGCGAATAAACAAAGTAGTAAAGTTAGTTAATTCTAGGATTTCAATATCCCATAAACTGCACAGGATCACCTCACAAGTCAATGGCCACTCACAGTTCTTCTCATGTCTACAACTTCAGTCAAAATACAACACAGGACAGACAAATCAATGGAAAGCATTCCGATCATAAAACAAGCTCTATTCAAAATGCTTTCAGTGAGACTTACGTCGCCTCTTCATCCACTTTGAAGGCAGTCTCTGTGCCGTAGCCGCTGGCTTCCAAGATGTCAGATATGGAACCGTTGAGGCCTCCGCGGATGGTGGGCATCTGCATGCGCTCTTCCCAGTCGATGGGGCCGTGCTTGCCTGGAGGTCCCCCACCATCCCCTGCTGCGCCGTTCTTGGCCTTGCCCCCTACTGCACACAGTCACACGGCTGCCATCAACTCATCAACATCTTCCCACAATGCAGAAGTGCTTTGAAAACAAAGAGATATTTCTTCATCTTCCCTGTTTTTCTTTTTATGGTGGTACTACACCTGCTTTTGGGGAGATGAGTTGCGTATGTGACTGTTTTCAACTCCCCTGTCAATTGGGAAGCTTCATTCTGTCTTCAAGGGCTGACCTTGTGTGTTCTGTATTTCTGTGTGTCCAGATTTTTTTTAAATCAATCTAATCCAGTCAATTATCAAGTAGGAATGAAGAAGTGAAACAAACAATGCACACCACAAGCAAGAGTAACAAAGTACAGAATGAGAAAAAGGAAAACAATAAGAAGAACAGAACAGGAGAGAGAAGAGAGAGAGCAAGTTACACAACAGACAGTAATTCACGCAGGAACACAAAATCAATGTTTGTGTTAACTGTTGTAGTCCAAAGTACTGAAAAGCTGCTGAAAGGAACCGAGGTGCGTGAGGCAGTGTGGCATTGTTCAGAAAGCTGTCACGAGGCGCAGGGCAGCAACCACACTCTGAGCACTGCTTTCCGGCACCTTCCTCCAAACTCTGCCAGAATGATTACGCCACTAAAGGGGCACTCTTTATCTCGGCACAGCTGTCCACCAATGTGGTCTGAATGATTTGGGTACTAATAAGACTGGAAGCACCCACGTAAACATGAGACGCATCCGCCCCTGGTTAAAAAAAGTTCCTTCTCAATTCAAATGATTTTGGTTTGATTTGTGCTGGCGTAAGCAATGTGGTCAGTTGTAAAAGAAACGTCTGATATAATTTGAGTTGTCTGTTACAGACTTACTGCCGTTTGAACATCATCGAAAAACTTCGTTATCTAGCAGTTTTTCGAGACCTATGGTGCGTAATCAACTATGGCAGTGGTTGGAGGAAGGATGTTGTAAACCAGTGGTTGGAGTTTGGGCAGCAACAGGAAGACCAGCACTTACTGGACAGTTTGACGCGCAAAGACCCAGGCTTGGCAGCAGAGTTCTTGCGGTTTGCCTGCTGGGCTCGAGGGGTCTCATCCACGACCAGCATGTCCTTGTCGCTGTCTTCATCCTCGTCCTTGACAACTGGCACCAGTGGCTGGAACCCCGGCTTTTTCTCTGTGTCCCCTGCACCTGTTTGGCTGCTGGAGGGTCTGGAAGAAGTCACACTACATTGCACACTGTCAACGACAAGAAGTCTGGAAGAAGTCACACTCCATTGCACACTGTCAACGACAAGAAGTCTGGAAGAAGTCACGCTACATTGCACACTGTCAAAAACAAGAAGTCTGGAAGAAGTCACACTACACTGCACACTGTCAACAACAACAAGTCCGGAAGAAGTCACACTACACTCTGTCAATGACAAGAAGTCTGGAAGAAGTCGCAGTACACAGCACGGTCCATGACAAGAAGTCTGGAAGAAGTCACACTACACACTGTCAAAAACAAGAAGTCTGGAAGAAGTCACACTACACTGCACACTGTCAATGACAAGAAGTCCGGAAGAAGTCACACTACACTGCACACTGTCAACAACAAGAAGTCCGGAAGAAGTCACACTACATTGCACACTGTCAACGACAAAAAGTCTGGAAGAAGTCACACATTCCATTGCACACTGTACAACTAATGAGCAAAGAACTGAAGTCTTCACTTTCAGCAATTATGGTACCCTTCAACCAGAACAGAATCACTAACACACATGTGAATTATACGACCAATACCTAGACTAGCAGTGTTACTGTTAGTCTGGAAGAAGAATGGGTCTTTTCAAAAAAACAATTCTTACAATGCCTTGTTCTGGAAAAGAAAAGAAAAAACAAACCCCTTACGCACCCCCCAAGCCAACATTAAAGTGTTTTTGTGTGGTCAAATCAGGAAAGGTCAGATCTTCTCCCTTGAAAGTCAGTGCATGTTAAATTTAAAAACAGTGCTATAAGACACAATCCAGTTGATGTCATTAACAATTATACAAAGTTTAAACTAGGCTGAATAAGAACATATTTTTTTAAACTTAAAGCTGTTGATGCTGGGACCTGGGAGTATGGTCGATGACATAGTGATAATGCTGCCAAAGTAAGTAAGTAAGTAAACATGGTGCTTAACGTCCACAGAAACCATGAGGCTTATTAGGGACGGGGAGAAGGGGGCGTGGGGGTATGGAGGTTGGGGAAGAGGGAGATTATATACCTGTCGCTACACTGTCACCACCAGAATGATTCCTGCATTAAGATGGGCAGCGATGAGAGCCATTTTAATGTTTCAGTAGGAAGTGATGGACAAAGTCACAAGACAGTGTCCATAAACCACAACCTTTTTGAAGAGAAAGGAGAGCCGAAGCGGTATCAAACCGAGGTCCTTCCGCTTACCAGCCTAACGCCTAACCGCTAGGCCAAACCGGCTCACATAATGCTGCGAAAGGGTAAAGCTAAACAAATACTGCCACCATGCAAGGTTTGACATTTATCACATTCATGGTGTCCCAGATAATTGCAGTCTTAAAATAAAAGGTTTAGCTGTGCCTGGCCTAATGCTGATCATGACAGAGACTCGCATACTTTCATGCAAGTCAATAACCAGGCCAACATTAAAACAGTAACATAAACAGCAGATAAAGAAGCAGGCATGTGCAAGTACACAAATTTCATGCAGAATTTGACAAAAGAGCAAAAAAATCAAATCAAGGGGAAGCCATCCTTTTTTTTTTTTTTTACATGGAAGACCAGTTACTTTGAGACATGCACTGTATTAGCATATACCACTTTTCAGCAGCAAATGACTTGCAAAATGAATCAATAAAAAGTCTTTGCTGGACCAAACTGTTGAAGGGTGGTGACTTTCTGTCAACACAAAGGATCCAACAAGACGCAAGGGAACTGAACTGACATCAGCTTGATGTCCTCACGTCCACATAGCCCACAAAAGGAGCTGATCACCTCCGTAACTCAACCAACTTGCAACTTACCGCAGAACCTTTCCCTTTGAGATCTTCAGTACACATGTAAACCTTTTAGGGCACACTTGTTCCTTGTCTGACTCTGAAGCCTGGATTGGAAAATGCCTTGCAGCAGACGACGCGTGCTGACTTTTTGTTTTGTTTTGTTCATTTACCACAGATGCAAAAGAAACAAATAATAAATACAAATAAATATATTCGTATCATTTTTAATCCAAACAATTTCAAGCACAGCTAAAAAACACTCAGGTGACTCACTCAACACAGAAAACAAGTCAAGATCATTTGTGGATGTGAGAAAATGCCAACATGGGTTTGCGCTGAGTCGGGAAAGGCATCAATTATCTGTCTTAAATATTTCCACAGCCATGTCACCTATAGATAATAGCAAACACTCCACACTTCCGTACTCAAATCTAAACTTTTTTCCCTCCTTGCTTTTCCCCACTGCAAAGTGGCAGAATAATGTGGCCATTTATTGGAAGAAGATGAAGAGCAATCAAGAAAGGGTCTGACTCCACTGGATACGGATTTGGAAAAAAAGCAGCACAACCTTCAGTTTTACCATCTGATTCCTCTGTCTGTGATCTTGACATTTTATTAAAGCCTTGAAACTTGCGTTAAAGTGTGAAGCACAATGGAGGTTATCATCAGGCAAAGTTTGAAAGATTCCACTAGAACAGTCTCTGAGAAATAGCTAATGCTGAAACTTTTTTGAAAGTTTGGGAACATACGACAGTGACCAATGACCCTGCTCAAATGCCAGTGTAAGTAACGACAAGCAATTTGCACAAGATCTCCAACAGCCCATCCATGTAATGTATGTACAATTAGCAATCACACAAAACCTCAACTTGCCAAGGAAATACAACTTGCACTTTTCATAGTCAGCCAGCTGGAAAAACACTCACCAGTGTTACATTGTTTTACTTACTGTTTTATGACAACCCAAAACATAATGAAGTCATCTGATTAATAATGGCAACGCCACTATGACAATTACTACTACTAATAATAAGGATCATCAGAACAAAAACTGAAGGTTTCCATTTTGTTATATGTATTTATCAGACTGATCCAGGACTCAGTCAAACTCCAAGCACTGGTTTACGACATCTTTCTTCCAACCACTGCCATAACTGATTATGCCACATGTTCAAAAAATTGTCAGCTAATGGACAGTTTTTCATTGGTGCTCAAATGGCAGTATGTTTGTAACAGACAACTCAGATTATATCAGGCGTTTTGTTTATAACCACCGACGTTGCTTACGCCAGCACAAATAGAACCAAAAATCACTTGAATCAAGACAGAACCCTTTTGTTACACACGTGACGGACGCATCTCATGTTTACGTGCATGCTTGGAAGCTAAGTTGATTCCAGCATTACAGCAGACAGCTGCGCGGAGATAAAGAGTGTCCCTTCAGTGGCATAACCAGAGCTGCCAACCCATCAATGCATCTATCAGTAGTTATCAAGTAATTTGTCAGTAGCATTTGTATTTTGAGAGTAGCACTAGCAGTCACACTATATATATATATATATATATACACAAAGCTTCGTGTGTTTTTTTCGTTCTTTTTTTAATCCAACAGTTTGATACATCAAAGGAAAATAAAACAAAATGAAACAAAAACAGACACTTTCAATTTCTATCACTTACAACAAGAAAGCGGGGGAGGCATTTTGAACAGTTCAGTTTCTTTCCGTTTCTCCCAGTCCCAGTCACTTCATTTATCCTTTTTCAGATAAGAGGACGTTGCCCCCTTGCACTTCTTAAGGAGGGCATCAGATAGCGCTGTGTCATAGCACTTCCCTCTCTTGGTCTTGAGAATCATCAGGGCCTCAAGTGTATTTGGTCCCAGTGAAGAGCGGAAATCCGTCCGGTTCTTCCTAACCACACTGAAGACCCGTTCACAGGCTGAATTGCTGACAGGTATCAGGAGAATGCCCAGCATGACAGTAGGCAGCGACTTGAACCTCGGGGATCCATTCACATCCTTGATCTTCGAAAGACTGGACCACTGCTTCTCAACATCAACCTCTGACTGCACATCTGGTGGGAGGTGAAATGACTGCAAGTCAAGGAATTCCAGCTCCAGCTCATCAGTGGTGACCCCAGAAGGTAGCAGGCATGGAAATCTCTCGAGGAAGTAGATGATGGAGGTGAAATCCGCACTTGCTCTCAATGCTAGGTCAGCAACCTCTGCTTTCTTCCACAGTGATTCACCGCTTGCAACAACACTCGCTTTCAGGTAGGAGCAAGCAGTCTGCAAAAAAGAAACCACATCCTTGTAGAACTGCTCCAGGGTCTTCTTCGGAATCCCAGCAACAACATGGCTCCTGGCCTCAGAACCAATCATGATGTCCGGTCCTTTTTTAATGTTGTAGGAAGACTTGAAGTCGGTGTCCATCAGTGCCCCATTCTTGAGGGTGGCAGGCTTCAGGAACATCATGAGCAACTTCCTGTACATAGTCTCCAGACTCCTTTTCACCTGTAAAAAATAAAATTAAAATAACAGTGAGATGCTCTTCCATGGTACTTATACTTTTTATAATGAAATAATATTCTAAAGTTAAGAATTAATAAAAGAAAATATATGATGCGCATAAAAAAACGTCCATGCTAAAACATGTATGTTAACAACACAGGGGCTGGGGCGAAAAGGGCATACAGTTTCACACTGCACACCGTAAGAAGCACAGTAACTTGAGTAAGTTAAACACACACACACACACACACACACACACAGTAGAGACAAGTGGGGAAAAGTATTACATGAAGTGCGCCTTGAGAGTATAACATCATGTCATTTACATTTGCAGCAATTATTCATTTCATGAAAACCTGAACCCTGAAGTGTTATGTAAATTAAGCTTAAGAAGAAATGCGCATAATTTAATTATCAAAAATGAAGTCTAGGTAGCTACAGTTGCAGTAAAACCTCCCAAAACTATGGCTGGGTGAATATGTACTGATTACTACAATGCTGAAAATAGTTTTTAAAAGTCTATGTTGATAACTGCATACAATTAAAAATAAACAAATACGATATGAAATGTGACCCCCCCAAAAAACAACAACAACACTGGTATGTCCGACAAAATGAAAGCCCATTATTCTTTACCAATAACTGAGAAGATAAATTGACAATTCAGTTATAACCAAACATTTATATTATGTATGCCAATTAACAGCCTTGTGGTTAATATTATATTAATATCCCTACGTGTTTTATGACAAATTTCAAGCTTTCGTTTTTGCTCACCTTGGCCTTGTCAGTTTGGAACTCTTCGTTGGTCCTGTCGAAACTCTCCATGATGAAGGACAGGAACATGGCACACAGCTTGGTTGTACGCTGCTGCAGGAACTTCTTCACACGGGACTTGATGGTGTCAGGTTCTTCTTCTTTGCTGCTTTCTCCACTCTTGCTGCTGCTGCTAGTTTTCTTTTCTGTCTTCTTACACTCCTCTTCAAATAACAGCTTGAGCGGTTCCCACTGCTGCAGAAGGCGCTGTAGAGCATGGCCGAGTGAAAGCCATCTTGTGGGGCAGTAGAGCATGGCCGAGTGAAAGCCGTCTTGTGGGGCAGTAGAGCATGGCCGAGTGAAAGCCGTCTTGTGGGGCAGTAGAGCATGGCCGAGTGAAAGCCATCTTGTGGGGCAGTAGAGCATGGCCGAGTGAAAGCCATCTTGTGGGGCAGTAGAGCATGGCCGAGTGAAAGCCATCTTGTGGGGCAATGTTCAACAAGCTGCAGCTGTGGAACTCCACACTGTTCCTGAAGAGCACGGAACCTATGTTGGCGGCTAGAGCTTTTGTTGATGTACCACGCCAGCTGTCTCAGTGTGTCATCAAAATCAAAAACGCCCTGGAAAGCTTTAGTAGCTTTTTTGGCAGCCAGATTCAACAAGTGGCAAATACACCCAGCCAGGTGCACCTGCGGCACTTTTTCCCTGACAAAAGAGATCACACCCTTGTTTTTCCCTGTCATGGTATTGCAGTTATCACAAACAAGGGCAAGGCAGTTATTCCACCCCACATCCATAGAAGAGAAAGTCTCATCGATCAGATGAAAAATGTTCTCCCCTGTTGCAGACTCACCGCAGGTTGGGTTGGCAACTAGTTTGGTGGCGATCTCGCCGTTTTGGTCGATGTAGTGAACGACCATCGGAAAGAATTTTTCACCCCCCTCCTGGCTGCCGTCTGTGCCGATGATAAAAGGACCACTTCTCATCGAAGAAGCTACCGTGTCCACCTCTTCTTGGGCACAACACTTTAGAATGGCGGTAGTTTTTGTGCGGCAGCATCCGTAGTCTCATGCAACACGACTGCCGGCAAACATTTTTTTGAACAATTCTGCAGCACTGTCAGCAGCGCTGAGCGCAATGTTGTGCTCGACCAGGAACCGACTAAAAAGTGTCTCTGCCCGGATCACATCCAGATCTTGCTGCTGGACTTTTTTCGGATCTGCAAAAATGTAGAAATTTTTCTTGTCTCGGATTTACCGCGGTCAATGTGGCGCTTGGACCCCATGGGTCGCTTGACGTCGTTCATCCCTCCATGAGAAACCATAAAATCTGCCGTGCACACGGTGCATCGAACATGATGCTGACTAAGTGCTGACCGCACAATGCATGGGTATGTAGCCATGCAGTCCTCTCTAAACTTCTGGGTCGGAGTCCGTTGCTTTTGTTGTTGTTTTGTATGTGCTTCATCTTCTCTCTCCTTCCTTTTCGACGCCATCTTGTTCAGTGTCTTGGGTGTTGAACATCTGAGCCAATCAAAATCTTTGTTGTCTTTTTTTTTGGAAAGACTTGCCACGATTGGCTGATCCCTGATGTATTTTCTAGGTACGCATCCCACACACTGTCTCGCTCTCACGCATCATGCACAAAACAGAC
Organism: Alviniconcha marisindica; assembly: GCA_018857735.1. NCBI lineage: Eukaryota > Metazoa > Mollusca > Gastropoda > Provannidae > Alviniconcha > Alviniconcha marisindica. Next base: position 359,000 of record JABMCL010001800.1, read on the forward strand.
AGGCACAAGATGAAGTCAACAACATTATGCTTGATAGTTTTATTTCATCCGTAGCATTTTTAGCCTGATCATAGTAGCATAGCAATGCACTGTTATTAGTAGCATGCTACAGCGAAACCGTAGCGGTTGGCAGCTCTGCATAACCAATTCTGGCAGAGTTTGGGAGAAGGTGCTGGAAAGCAATGCTTGAAATGTGCAGCTCACTCGGACACGGTCTGGGCTGAAAGTATCTGTCCAGCAAAGTTTCAGCTTCGGTCTCCCAGGACGAAGCGACTGACTGAGCCTCAAGACCCCCACAGGAACCTGACAGCCTTAGCTAGCTACTTACTGTACAAATTTCCCGTTGGACAGCCGGAACTTGAAAGGGCCCAGGGACTGCTGCTGCTGCTGCTGCGGCTGCGGCGGCTGCTCCGGAGCTTCCTCCACTTTCACCGCCTCCTCTTTCTTCATCTCCTCCTTGCCGCCCGCCGAGCCCTTCTTGCTCTTCTTGCTGCCCGAGCCCTTTTTGCGCTTGCTCTTCTTGGCGTCCATCGACTCGGCCAGCCAGGCACCCACTTTAAGCTTGGGCAGCCGGTCTTCCTGCTGCTTGGCCGCCAGAGCGCCGGGCTTGGGGATGCGCACTTTCAGCACCGTGGGGGTCGGTGCCTCCTCCTCGTCATCCTGCCCAGAGACGAACAACAAACTGAACGTTACAAAGTGGGAATGTGCTGCAGAGTAAGATGTGTGAAGTGAAAGCGAATGAATTGACAGGATGTCCAAAATTCTGCGTGCGTGGAGAGAGGGGAGGTGGGGGTGCGAGAGAGGGAGAGAGTGTGTGTGTGTATACATATATGCATCAGCGTTTGTGTGATGTCATTAGGTGTGTATGTGTGTGGCATGAGGTGTGTGTGTGTGTGTGTGAGGGTTGCAGGCATGAATCAAGATGAAAAATATGGGATAGTGACACAAACCTCAAAGTTGTAGATATTCTTGCGCTGCTCTTCATCCAAACCCTTTAACCGTTCCTCTGTGTGCTGATGCAGAAGATCCAGGCCTAGTATGGTCTTAGACGCTGAGGGATCTTTCTTCTTCTTCTTCTTCTTTTCACACTTCTTCTCTGATTTTTTTTCACTCTTTCGAGGGCTCTTGGTTGGTGATTTCTGGCAAAAACGAACAAGCCTAATTCAATCAGGATTGAGATACTATTTATGCTCCTTGCTGTGAGGCTTCACAATTGGTTATCAGCCTTTTTTTGTAATCTTTCTTTTTGGCCACAGAGACAAAAAGCATTCACTTTTGTGGCTTTACACACACAAAATATGGTGTTCAGACCAGCCCATTAACCACTGAGTCACAATGCACAACAGGCCTGTACTGAATAACACACTCAAGCTACTTGACAATAAGTGAAAGAAAATACTTAAAAGTGATAAAGATGAGCACTTTCTGAACTCCACAAAACGACTGCAGACAGTTGGCTTCTCTGCACAGCTAACAATAACAATACTTTATTCATCCCAGTGGGAAATTAAAGCTGTCGTTCGATTGCACAATGAAGAACATATCTCAATAATTCTAAGTGATGAAACACATGCACATACACACTCTTACTCTTAGACATACGCCCCGTTTCTCTCAATCTGCATACACTAATAGCAAACCCAAAATTATCTGGAATAATGCTTTCTCTGTCAAACCAAAACATAAAAACTCTCAAATTAATAAAAATCATTAGGTTCTCACATCCCCAACCCTCCCTTAGAAAGTTATCATCCTCAACAGACGTCTTTGAAAAATACAGCTATTCCACGGCTGTATTATTCAAAGCCCTGGCACACACTACAAAATATAAACTTTTCTTTCATCATTCAAAGTGCCACACATTACTGATGGTCAACCAACTCTACGCTAAACTGATCAATTTAAACAGAAGTTTACAAACACAGCAAAGTTTGCACTCAGACTCAAACTCACTCTCATAACCCATATATACCCTCCTAATAAGATGTACTCTGACTAAAAAAAGTATGCGCTTTAATTATTTATTTTTCCCCCCATGAAAAATGGTGCTGTAGAGACAAAAGTACTTCTCATTATCATTTTAAAAAGAAAGAAAATAAAGGAGAGAGAGAGAGAGAGAGAGAGAGAGAGAGAGAGAGAGAGAGAGAGAGAGAGAGAATCAGAATATTTACTGTCCTAGTACAAGTTTACAAGGAAATTTGTCTTACGATGCACAGTAGGAAATAAAATAAACAACAGACTAACATTTGAACATGGCTACAAAGGCTAAAAAATGCACAAAACACACACAACAGATTATTTTCACAGCACTGAAAAGTTAATATTTACACTAGCATCTGTAATTAAACAGTATCAGTCTCTCTCTCACACACACACATACACTGACACACATACAGAGAGAGAGAGAGGTGGTAATATGTAGGTTAGGTACCGGTAGTTCCAGCTGTTTGACTTCAGCATTCAGTGCCCTGACCAGCTTGCCGTACTGTATGCCCTCCAGCTGTGCCGGGTCATCGCCCTTCTTGGTGTACTGTATCAGCCAGTGGGAAAGAGGTGGGTGAAAAAAAAAACCCATCAACAAATGAGAAGCATCAACAACAAAAGCAAAACAATTTCTCATTATCAATCATAGAAAATAATGCAGGTGCAATAACTATAAGAAAAACTGCTTTCAATGTCGGACACCTCCAAATATAACTAATTTACTCAACCTTAAACTTCAGCATTACAACAAGAAGAACAGACACTCAGTCAGCTCACATTTAAAACAGGAAAACATAGCTTAGTATGTAAGTGATGAATGAATGAATGAAAATTTATATATATAGCGCAAAGTTATACTACTGTTTCCAATCTTGTGTTCTTAAAGTTGGGTTATGGTCACCAAAACTGGTAAGAATGCTTAAAGTAATCTACAGAGGCTAATCACCATGAAAAGTGCATCAGTTATCCCCCATCAACTAAGCAAAATAATCATTATCTTCATAACCATGTCCATATATATATACGTGAGTCACACAAAGTCTCAGCTCAGCTCAACTGGATGAGCTTGTCAGAAAAACTAAACAAAATCATTAGCAGCTTTCTGATGCCACTGCTGCCTTGACAGTCACCAAAATTGTTAAGCCACCTTCAAAATCCAGCTAAAGCTAACTGACGGGTGGTCTTTCACTTTCCAAATCCAGCTAAAGCTACACAAAGGGTGGTCTTTCACCTTCAAAATCCAGCTCCACAAAGTGTAGTCTTACTCCTTCCAAATCCAGCTAAAGCTCCACAAAGGGTGGCCTTTCACCTTCCAAATCCAGCTCCACAAAGCGTGGTCTTACACCTTCCAAATCCAGCTAAAGCTAACTGATGGGTGGTCATTTACTTTCCAAATCCAGCTAAAGCTACACAAAGGGTGGCCTTTCACCTTCAAAATCAAACTAAAGTGGTCTCAAATAAGGGGTGGTCTTTCACTTTGAAATCAATCCAAAGTGGTCTTAAAAGTTAAATGCAGGGTGGTCTTTCACCTTCAAATCAAGTTCAAGTGGTCTTCCATGAAGGGTGGTCCTTCACTTTCAAATGCAAAAAAAAAGCGGTCTTAAATAAAATGTGGTCTTTCGTAATGGGTTCTACTGTCCGCGTGTAAAGGCACCCCACGCACCCACCCCCACTGCCAAAAAAAGAAGGGGGAAAAAAAGAAACAAAAAAGATGACCAAACGTATTCTAAAGCCGCTGACCCCAACTGCACTCACAGGTCAGAACAACAGACTGGCGGCATTGCCAAAGCACGCCGATTTGTCTGTGAACGACAGCATGCTGATTTGTCTGTGAACGACAGCATGCCGATTTGTCTGTGAACGACAGCATGCTGATTCGTCTGTGAACGACAGCATGCCGATTCGTCTGTGAACGACAGCATGCCGATTTGTCTGTGAACGACAGCATGCTGATTCGTCTGTGAACGACAGCATGCTGATTTGTCTGTGAACGACAGCATGCTGATTTGTCTGTGAACGACAGCAAAGTCAAATCGGGGTGGGACTGAAGGCTCAGTATAAAAAGCATCCTTCAGCCAGAGAGTTGCACGTGAGCCGGTTTGGCCTAGCGGTAAGGCGTTAGGCTGGTAAGCGGAAGGACCTCGGTTTGATACCGCTCCGGCTCTCTTTTCTCTTCAAAAAGGTTGTAGTTTGTGGACACTGTCTCGTGACTTTGTCCATCACTTCCTACTGAAACATTAAAAGGGCTCTCATCGCTGCCCATCTTAATGCAGGAATCATTCTGGTGGTGACAGTGTAGCGACAGGTATATAATCTCCCTCTTCCCCCATCTCCATACCCCCTTCCCCCCATCCCTAATAAGCCTTGCGGTTTCTATGGACGTTAAGCACAGTGCTTACTTACTTTAGAGAGTTTCATTTCTTGTGGCCCTAAGAAAGGGTGCCCCCGCAATTTAACAAACCCTTCCCCTCTTTGCAAACATGCGCTCATGTTATTAACGAAAAGTCCACTTTGAAGTGAAGGCAGATACAACATCTGATAAAAATCAATATTCTGCAGTAATGAACAAAACTGTAACTTCTGTGCAAATATTGAAAACAAGCTAAAAAAACACAAACATGAAGCAAAACAAAACATTTCCTGTTGCATCATCAACATCTTGTAAGAAAACAGCAATATGGCACAGACATGACACACCCTCAAAGGGGAAAAACTTATTAAAAGAACCCACAGACTCTGAAAACCAGTTCTTTCCACCGAATTAAGAGAAAATGTGACAGTCATTAGTATTACGGTAGCATGGAAATATTACATTATGCACGCCTACACCATCAGGGTTAGGTTGCATGCAAGCTCTGAAAAGCTGCTCCCCCCCCCCCCCCCCCACCTTTCAAGCACACCTAAACCTGTTAAGACATGTTACTGATATTACTGATATACATGTCCATGCAAAATTATGATAAAATATGGAGACAATCTCCAACCATGCCTAGGTATGAATATTGTTCTCACTCTACAAAGCTCTGCAGTAAAAATGAACAACATACGTCCAACAGAACAAACATACATCTCCAGCTTTTAAAAAGAAAAAAAAGAAAAAAATATTATTATTATAATAGTTATGAATATTAGTGACTACTTTGCATATATAGCCAGTTTCATGCAAGGCAGAACTATCAGAATTAGAATGCAACAAAAACTCTCAGTCTCAACTCCAGCCAATGGAAATCCAATAACATTAAACACTTTCAATGTCATAAAAAACACAGCAGAACTTGGGGTGGGGGGTGGGGGTGGGGGTGGGGGGGGAGGGGGGTAGGTCTTCAGTTTGACAGGCAGGCATGTGTGTAAGAGCTTGTGGGCAGATGGGGATGTGGGCAAGGGACACCATTAACACTCCAAACAAGGAAATGCCACATGTGATTCAACCTTTCTGAATAGCACCCAAGGATGTTTATCTGTCTACAGGCAATGGGATGGAGGGGCGGGGGAGGGGGGGGGGGGGGGGGGGGGAGGGCACTGGACATACAAATTACACTGGTTGCTACATCTGCTTTTTCATTTTTAGCAAGAGGTGTTGTTTCATATAAAACAAATCATCCCAACTGCTTGCTTGCTTGTCAGTCTAGTTTCATGCCAAGATTTCCTTGTGCATTACTAGCAAATACCCTGACAAATGCACATGTAATGTATACAGTTGGATAAAAACAGTTTTTCTCTCTTTTTTAAATATTTTTTTATTTCTCACATTCCCTTTCTAAAAAGAACTTCATTGCTGGGACACTCATGACAAGCACACACGTGCTAAATCAATTAGAATTCTCCAAGGGAGTGCCAAGGGGTATGTGGACCATGAAAATAGCAACAGGAAAACAAAGACAAGATGGCAGGGGAAAAAACAGCAAACTAAATTAAATCTGAACTGAGTGAATAAAAAAAGAAGAAAAAGCAGGAATGGGAAAAAAGACAATCAGTAGAGAGAGACAGAGTGTGTGTGTGTGTGTATGTGTGTGTGTGGTCACATGCACATGGGTGGTCACATGCACATATATGATGCTGTGTTTGTTCAATCATGCATACAAAAGACTGAGAAGAGGACGAAAGAACAAAACAACAGCTGGTAGCACCGTCAATCAGAAAGAATGCCATTTATAAATGCACTTCATAGAAGACAACGAGAAGTAAAAGGACAATGACAGCATGCTGATGATGTTGCTGGCCACAACCTATCACAGCATGTTGACGACAGGCTATCTTTCATGTTGCTGGCCACAACCTATCACAGCATGCTGACGACAGGCTACCTTTCATGTTGCTGGCCACAACCTATCACAGCATGCTGACGACAGGCTACCTTTCATGTTGCTGGCCACAACCTATCACAGCATGCTGACGACAGGCTACCTTTCATGTTGCTGGCCACAACCTATCACAGCATGCTGACGACAGGCTACCTTTCATGTTGCTGGCCACAACCTATCACAGCATGCTGACGACAGGCTACCTTTCATGTTGCTGGCCACAACCTATCACAGCATGCTGACGACAGGCTATCTTTCTGGGCCATCACCATGACACAGTTACTTCACTCTTCCTATAATAAGTGATAAAGATGACTGGACACATCACTAAAAACTCGTCTACAGAAATGCGGTAGCTTCCTCCACATAAAAAGAAGAAAAGCGGAAGGAACACACATTTTCTCTCGCACACTTCAGAGGGAGACGGAAAGTATGGGGGGGGGTGGGGGGGGGGGTGTTTAATGAACAAAACTGCACCCCAAACCTCCCAAATATTCAAAATAATTGTCCAGGGGAAAAGAAGAGCAGAGAAAATGTCTGAACAGTGTGCAATAGTTGTTATGCCGCAGAAGTGGACCTCTCTTGTGTGTGTTTGCATGGAAATTGTGCCTGTTTTGCAGAAGGGTGGAAAACAAGAGGAAACATAATTAGGCTGTTTCTGCCCACCCATATCACCAAACGTATGACAATGAAGTTTAAGCAGCTGTGCCAGCAAAGTAAGCTTTCTCTAAGACTATTTCGCTTTTCTATTTGCCTGGCAGAGTACCTAAAAAGAAACACTTAACCCAAGAGCTGTTACCGCTTTCTATTCCACACTCACACAGATTGCAATGGTCTAGTGTGTATTTAAGTTGTTCACTCTGAAAAAGGCCTGATTTTACATATGACCAACATTACTTTTATCAGCTAAAGTAATATTCAGCTACACCCAACCCACATAAGTTGTTTTCCTTCCAATGGTTGCAGCTCTTGTGCTCATGTGTGCATGCACGCATGTGTGTGTGTGTCTATGTTTGCAGAATGTTTTACATAATTCAAAAGCCTGACGGAAAAAATTTGTACACCAAGAAGTAAGAAAACTGTACTCTACTGCATTTACTGATAATTTGCTTTCCCACTCTTCTGATTGTTAGGACAAGTGAACATGAATAAACACATGACGTGAAGAAACTTTACCAACTTTTTCAAGACAAACTGTTGGCCTTTCCAGTGCATTACAAAGCCACCCATATAATACACCCACCCTCCTCCTTCTCCTACCAAACAAAACCGATTCACCACACACACACACACTCTCTCTCTCTCTCTCTCAAACCAAGTGCAAAGTGAAGAAGGAACTGATAAAGACACCAGACCAACTCTGACAAAAGACACTTGTCACCACAGCCCAAGATGACAGATGTAAATCTTATACAAAGGACAGGTACATGCTACTAGGCAGTTAGACGTTCACAGAGGTAGATGATGATGCAGCACTACTCTGTAGCACTAAGCTGTGCATGATTAATTATACTGCACAAGGAGACGGTCAACTTACGACACACTTGTTGTTCAGCTGTGCCCAGAACAAACAACGACAAAGAGAGAGAGAGAAAGAAAAACTGGGTTAGCCTCTGCAAAAATCTACTAAACTACATCACAAAAATCAACGGACATTTCATCAGTTAAAAAGACACTTCACTCTCACTGCCTCAGTTATTGTACAACCTTCCTTTTTCTAACTTTGACAACTGATGCTACTAATTCAATTTATTCAGGACATGGACAACTGTTTGTGCCTGTCTCATACTGAAGTAGCAACTATAAGCATCTACTATGCAAAGGTAGTAACAAAAGTAATGCTACCATCACCAACTATAAAACAAAATCCAACAGAACCTCTTTCATCTTTATTAGCTAACATTCTTCTACAATTCTGATTTGTTTTCATACCTATCTTCAATGCCTACTGCTATGCCCCCACAGAACCGTAATGTGATCAAAATTACCAAGGAATCATTTTGGGTTTCATTAGATTTCAACCAGAATACGCCAGAATGTACCCTCTCATACATTAATAGCAATGACTTGTCATTTTTTGGGTAAAGGAAGCAACATTTGTGACAGCATCAACTGGAATAGTATAGGAGTACCAAACGATATATCTTAGTAACTGTTGGAGGAGGGGGAGGAGTTGGGAGGTTGTCTTTTTAATGTACCACTTGGGATCATAAGACTGCAAAGAGCACATCATCACAGCAAATTTTTGTTTCATCTCTGGGAATGCGGAAAGGATTCTAAAAACAGCCCTGCACAGTGGAACCACTTTCTAAGACACAATACCCTGCAACGTCAAAATTACTACGTCTTAACAGATTTTTTTCAAATCTGAAGCATGCCAACATTCTTCCACACACTCCAGGCATTCAACACACTACAACCAGATAAGTACATTTTCATTTATCACCATTAAACTGTTGTTTTGTGACTTTAAAAAAGGGGGGTCTTAACCTGAAAATGTGCGCATTTCATACTGTCATATTAAATCAGCATTCCTTTTAATGTTGCAAATATATATATATCCCTATTACACACAGAATCTGACTAACTTGATCTGAATCAACAAACAAGGAAGTTAATTAGCACTCAAACAGAAAGACCAGAGTTGCCTATGGCAACTCCCACCTGGCATGCAAGTAATTACAACGTAACAAGGTACATAACTCCACCAGAGGTCCATCCTCTGTATCTCTGGTGGAAGTTATGTACCTTGTGTTTACTCGCGGGCCAGGTCTCTGCTGTGTTGGTGTGATGAGAGTTACCAAAGGCAACTCAGGTCTTTCTTGTTGTGTTTGTGCGACATCTTCAAGCGCTAACTGTCTCCCTCGTCTGTTGATTCTGCACAGGTGCTCTGGGCCTCATCCTGTTTCAGATTATAACTTCGTCTGAAGCAGATTTGATCTTAACCCTTTCCCTGCCAAACAATTTGCACTGCTGGTGCTCAGTCCTTCTAAGACTGTAAGAGATGTCTCAAAACAGGTTTGGTGAACCAGAAACATTCATTTTGAGAAATTTGCTCCACACCGAAATGCATGCAAAGTCAAATTCAAGCTGGTTGCTGAATGACATCCTACAGGTACAAGCAAAGCACTTTTGCAAGGGACATTATATTACATCCTAATGGCCAGGAAAGGGTTATGGGTTTAAAAACAAAAACAGAACCACACATCTCAAATGGATTCCACTACATCTCTCTCTTTCTATATATAATATATATATATACAGAGGAAAGTTACACTGTAACAGGTTTCTTACAATGCTTTCCAATATAGGTCACACTTCAAGGTGTGACATTTTTCAGACTTCATGCTTCCCTGTCCCCAAAACCAAGCACAATGATGGCAAAGGTCCAGACTTGCCATCCGCTCATGTCCACCACTAAGATTATCCACTCATCCAGGCTGTTCAAGTTAGACTCAGAGAGAGACAAAACAAACAAAAACGTGCAGAAGAGCAGGAACGACAGTCTTTTTCAAAAGTTTATTCCATTCCATTCCTTCATACGATTCCCATTCTCAGAGAACACCGCCCAAAGAGCTTCATCACAGACCTCCATCATCCTACATAAATCAAACAAGACTCTCGCTCACTTTTCAGGCACCCAACATCCAGGACCCAAGCTGGCACGATTCAGAAAGCATCCCAATCAAACACCAAGGAAGAGGTTTCATGGGACTACTCACATCTTTCCGTTGCGTCCACTTTTTCAAGTGCTGGGCCAAAGCTGCAGCTCCATCTATGAGGTACTGCTCTGGCCTTTTCCCATCTTCCGTAGAGGCTGTGGACAAAGGAGTTACGCCAGTGACTGTGACCAAACCAATGCCAGCTGTCCAACAAGGTGCCAAGTAAAACCGTAACCCAGACCCACGCTGAGTTCTGTGAGTCTCATGGGCACCATGCAAGGTGGCCTAGCACAAAACAATGTGTAGCAGTTTGAACCTGTCTGCTAGGAACCCCCCCCCCCCTTTAAATCAAGCCAATATAGTCCTTGCAGGGGGGTTCATTTTACATGAAAATACGAAAGGAAAGGATTAGCAGAAAACTGGTCTTAAAAGAGGGGGCAATCTCTCACAAGGTAAGGCTACCTCCCCATAAGGCACGGCTACCTCCCCACAAGGTAAGGCCACCTCCTCATAAGGCAAGGCCACCTCCCTACAAGTCAAGGCTACCTCCCCACAAGTCAAGGCTACCTCCCCATAAGGAAGGCAGACATACACCAATCTGAAACAGAACGATGCCCAAAGCGCCTGTGCAGAAGCAACATACAAGTGAGTTGATTAGCGCTTGAAAGACGTCACACAAACACAGCAACAAAGACCTAAGTCACCTACGGTAACTCTCACCTGGCGAGTGAATAAATGCAACGTATATGAACACCACCAGAGGCAAGTCACCTTCGGTAACTCTCACCTGGCATGCAGGTAAATACAAAGTACATAAACTCTACCACAAGTGTATCTTCGTGTGGAGTTTATGTACCTTGCATTTACTCACATGCCAGGTGACAGTTACTGCAGGTGACTAAGCTCTTCATTGTTATGTTTGTGTGGCATCTTTTGAGCACCAGTAACTTGTGCTTGTCAGTTGATTCCATGCAGACACCAACTTTCTGTCTTTGTGCACCAGGCCAGTGGGAGGTTCAGCTGAATCAGGTTCAGCCACGCGAGGGTTGAGACTTAAATCAAGTCTCCAGATCTTCTAGGTTGCGGGTGGTGTGGCAGGCCAACAAATCTCTTCTTGGGAAAAGGAAGGCACGACAGAAACCCCTGCCAGCTCATAAACCATACAGCTAGTGGTTCCACCATTCTCAAGACCCAAGTGTTTTAAAGATTTCATACCCTCTCGTCTACTCCTGACATCTCACTGGGTGTTCACTCCTTGTACAGTCCTTACCAAGAAGGCATCAACATATAATTCAGTACAGCATCAACATATAATTCAGTACAAACTTTTGCCAGCTCATAAGCCGTACGGCTACACCATTCTCAGGACCCATGTGTGTCGAAGATGTTGCACCCTCTTATCAACTCCTGACATATCATTGCGTGTTCATCCTCATACTGTCCTCCCAGGAAGGCATCAAGATGAGTTCAGAAAACAACCTCACAAACTGTTTCTCACCTTTCAGAATGTCGAGAATGTGTTTGGCTGCATACCAGTTAACTGTCTCGTAGCAGGGGAAGAGGTACTTTTCAGGTGTCTTCACTCGCCGCTCAATTTCATATGCTCTGATAGACAGAGGGGGATGCACAACTGAATTATTATTTTTACAGTACTGAGAAACAAATGAACCCAAACCCCACCGGCACTTGTCACAAGAACACAGCTGGCTCATCACAATGTCAAAACATATCACACTATATCATCAGAGATCATGTCAAGTTTTTATAAACAACTTTGCAAGCTCATCAACATGGTTCTAGTTTCTAAGCCAGTTTTATTGTAAAATGTCTTTTTGATTACATGCATGGTGGAACCAGAAATGTACATACGCTTATAGCGCAGAGGTTGCCAAATATCAGTTCAATTTACAAACCTTTTACCAAGAGAAACTGCCCCAAGATGTACTCAAGTACAGTTTTATACAGCAATCTCTTCTTGAGAATCACCCCTGCCAATCCACAATGGAGCGAATTTTGCCTACTGACAGAAAATAGCCCCGATATAACCCTATGTGGTTGACAGGGCTCAAAGCATCAACTAACAAACTAACTACTGACAGAAAAATCTGATGTCTGGTTAAGAAAGAACCCTAGTTTTCTGTCTCAGCCAGAACAATACACACTCACACAAACCAGTGACGCGGGTCCTGTAAATGCGGGAAACCACCCCCAGTTCCGTAAATGTGGAAACCACCCCACCCAATACACTCTCTACATACCCAAGGGGCTTTGCATTCCACAATGGACACACAGGCTGTACCAACGTAACCACTTCCTCCTCCTTGCCATCACCATCAAAACAACATTGGCCCACACTTACTCCAGCTGCAGCGGGATGTTGTAGTTGCACAGGAAGTTTCCGCCAAAGACCAGAGAGTCGATGGGCGTGAGGACTGCATGGATCCATCCAGTGGGGATGAAAAGAGTCTGTCCTTTCTTGACTACCAATCGCCAACAGTGGTCCACCTGCACAACATATGTTTTCCTTTGAATTTTTTATTATTTTTTTATATTCAATATAACAAATATAACACAATCATAGAACATGTCAGTACACCTCCTTTGAAATTTTTGTTTTAAAAAACATCAGCAGGAAAAAAAAGCTTCAAGAGCTAGAAATAATCCTCCAAGGATAAAAACAACAAACAGAGCATGGATGCTGTCCACAAAATCATACTAAGTGAATTACTTCATTTTCAAAAGACATGCATTAGAAGTCGCTAAAAATGCCAAAACAGAAACAAAACAAAAGCAGAAACTCTGTTATACAAGAAAGGTGAAGAAAAACAATGTGTAAGGCCAGAAGAGGGAAAAGGAAAAAAGAAGAAGAGAAAAGTAACATACAGATAATTTTCTAACCTGGTCTCCAAAGAAGGTCTCACTCTGCGTTGAAGATGACAGCCAATTTTCAAACAGCCCCAAGTTTGTCTCAGTTGGCCGGATCAGGAAAAAGACTTTCTCACCCTGAAAGAGAATACATAGAACCTTACACTATTTCAATGACACATGATGTTAAAACACCCCTTCTGCATGCTTGAAAATGTTTCTAAGTTAACAGGAAGAATTGTAAGTGCAACATTTTTGAGAATGTAAATTACCCACAACTGGTTTTTGTGGAAAAATCAACATTAATTTCACCTGAGGCAGCCCCCTTTTTTTTATCATCACTAATTATCATCAGGAATAATAAGTACACAGTCAACCCCTCCATGTTATCATATACATCAATGAAGATCTGAGCCTAGCAAATACCATGCTGTGCAGTAACACAGATATGATTTCTACAAACACTGTTTGAGATACATGATGCAACTCAGAGGTGGAAATGGTTAACACCCAACAACTACACTGCATGCAGAACTACATTACATGCAGAGACTAAACTGTAAACAGTACCATAACTATACTTTTTAAACACTGCCCTAGACTCTTGAGAAAATGGCTGACATTGACAAGCAACAACTGAATCTGACGCACAATTGCCATTACACGGAGGTGGACCTGTACAAGTGGTCACTCACTCTCAGGACATGGTACCAGACAGAGGTTCCGCCAAAGTCGATGTGGAAGTCGGTGAAACTGTCCTTGACTCCCATCAGGCAGTACTTCTGCACCTCAGGTCGCTCGGGCACCATCTCGTCAGGCATGTCTTCTGGCCACAAGGTGGAAACCCAGCTGACCTGCTTCACTACCCTGGGTGGGTCCACCAGCTCGGACAACCTAAAAACAAAACAAAAAACACTTCATTTTCTACCACCAGCTTGGACAACCTAAAAACAAAACAAACAAAAAACACTTCATTTTCTACCACCAGCTTGGACAACCTAAAAACAAAACAAACAAAAAACACTTCATTTTCTACCACCAGCTCGGACAACCTAAAAGCAAAACAAACCAAAAAAAATCATTTTCTTCCACCAGCTCGGACAACCTAAAAACAAAACAAACAAAAAACACTTCATTTTCACACACATGGTATGTGCTGACATCTAGCCTATCTGTGCCGCTACCTTGCTGTAATGTTTACGCCAATTCATGCCCACAAAAAGAAAAAAAGAAAAAAGCCAAGGTGAAAATTATAACACCCATCCTGAAAATGAGTAATAAGTAGAATCACTGCACTCTAAAACAATGCTTTTTTTTTTTACTTTATGATATTTTTGCAGTCTTTATTCATTTTTGTGCATTTTCGTAACATTGGTCAACGCCACAGAATAGGAAGAGGGTGTGTGGAACAGTGGAAAGAAAAAATGAGAGAATCTGAGTGTCCACATGTCCATGGTGTATCTGCACCAAGCAGGTGCACTGCATACATTTCACACAGCAGCTGTATCACATATTTTTCACATCCCTATGGAACACTCCCTCGGGGTAATTTGGGGTCAAAACATTTTCCCATTCCAACAAACGGTCTGACGAGCCTCACCTCACCTCAAACAAATAAACTCACCCTGTTTTTGAGAATTCCAGACTGATGACATTCAGGATTTTATGTCGTTCTGGGCTGTTATAGTACTCTGTCCAATTTCTCATCAACATCTTGTGATCTTCTTGACGGGCCACATCAATGACATCAATCTCATACATGGGACCTGCAAACACAGTCACACCAATCTCATACACATGAGTGGCAAACAGTTTTTTGCCCATTTCAATGTGAGCACTCTGTATTTGTGCTCAGTATTCACACTACTAAAAAAGAAGAAGAAGAAAACAGCATAAATCATTCTGATCCGGCAGCAACAGCAAACCTATAGACAAAAACCAAACACTGCAGTTCAACAAACATTGTAGGTACAAGACTACTCGTTACTATCTGTCATAAGCTTCATTAACAGATTTTTTTTTAATAAGCCAGGTCATGGCAGGTCACAAGATCAAAAGCTGGAGCACAAAAATGGTGACAGCATGTCGAGAGTTAGTCATCTGCACCATAGCTAACACCCCCAAACCTCACTTTCAATCGTTACCATGGTGACCTCACTTCAGGGACATTCCTGGGAGGGGTGCATGCAGAATAACAAACATGATAAAAACCACACTTTTCACAGCTTCTATCAAGCTCCATCATGATCAACTTTCAGCTTGTGACTGTGCTCTGCCCTGCGGGCCAGCAGTTTATCAGCAGTCTCCATTCACACACACACACTGAATGCACTGTCAGGGTTCATGACCAGTGCTGTGTGTACTCACCCACTCTCCTCTCCACATCCTCTATGGTGATGCTGGGGGGTGGCACTCGCAGCCCCAGCCCATCTTTCTTTTCTACCACGATTGGCTCCTTGAAGCCATGAGCGTGCAAGTACTCTGGGGTCACTTCATGGCCGCTTAGTCGCTTGACCACTTCATCGGCACTGAGACAGAGACACAGAAACAAATATGCAACACAACGTCCACAAGTTTGGCAATGGAGGCACTGTGCTTACTCAAGCTGATTGAACTGCACTTACAAATGCTTCAAAATGGTGTCTAATAATAATATTCCTTTCTCTCTCATTTCTCTTTCCAGAGAGTAAACAACAAGGTCATAATGTATAACTATTATGTAGTATGAAAGGCCCAGGTAGCACTGCTCTTGCAGCCGTGGGAACCAAGTAATTTGATCTCAATTTTCCATGGGAGATTGGTTAATGTTAACAAATTTTGACACTATCAAGTACAACATCTATTTATCATATTAATTCCTTATACTTAATATATGGTTATGTCAAAGCCACCAGTCAGGACGTTAGCAGTCTAACTTTAAATAAAAGTATGGCTACCACTCAGCAGTTGACAACAACAAAAAAGAAGCTTGGCCCAAAAGGTTAAGCAGCTCAGATTACATCATCCAGATGGTTAAGCAGCTCAGATTACATCATCCTGACAAACACAGACAGCTGAAAAGACAAGATTCTTTCCCACTTGGCGCAACATTGTTATCAAAAAAGAAAAACTCAAAAGAAAGAATGATATTCATTAGGCATAGTTTTAAGTATGATACTAAAGAGAGATAAGCTATACCACAGTATAAGTATCAAGTCACCAACAAGGTGAAGCGAACAAGGAAGGAGAGAATAAAGCTGCATACATACCTTGGGAATGTTCTACTCTTCAGCTCTTTCATAAAAACCAGAGTGCCCGTCTGAACTGCCTGGAAGTAGCAAGTGACGAAAACTTCTTTTTTTAAATGCATTTAAAATTTAATAATGCTGTACACTTTACTAGGCACAAATGATGCCTCCTTTTTTCTTGGGGGGGGGGGGAGGTGTTGCAGACAGCAATATTTTCAATGGGTGCTGGTAACAGTAAAATACACCCAAATACTTCTAAGAATGTACATTATATGTTATACACACAAACAAAAACACATCAAAAAATGACAACCATGAGATATTCTAGTAAACTGCTGAAGTTCACCCTGACACAATTCCCATGCTGCTCTCCCTTGAACTAGTCACAAGATTTTTTTCTTCTTCTTCTTCCAAAACATTTATTCTTCCAGCACTTAGCAGGCAAGGCAAAAAATAGAAATACTGCTTTTTCTGCTTCAAAAATAGTAAAAAGTACGAATAGTAGACACAGAAGAAGAAAATGTCAGGAAATTGAGTTTCAATCATTGAATTGTTTTTAACGTAAAAAAGTCATTTCAAAAAGGTAAACATTAATTTTAAGTAGCAAAAACATCATTACTTACTTTTCCATCATCTATTTCTGAATAGTCATGCCGATGCCAGTTAAGACGCTGCTTCACTGAAAAAAATTCATGCATGTTGCAATAAAAGAAATGGACAGCAATGTGAATAGACTTTAAATATTGGTGGAATTTACAAATCACTTCCCTAACAGTAACAATAAAAGGTGATCATCAATATGACAAGTCTGTTTAAAAATTAAAGGTACAAACTATTATCCCAACAGCCACACTCATGGAGTCATAAAAATAAATGCAACAGGTATGGAGTTATTATAATTTATGAAGAAATCAAAACAATAACCTCAAGTGTAGTTTTTGTTTATACACCACTGCCTGATTAATTTTATACTGATTTTGTAACTGGGATCTGTTTGACAAAACACACTTTGAGATGGACAGTTCCTTTAATTTAACCAGTCAGCTCATTTTCTGCTTGCACAATGAATGTGCTGGTATGCAAAAAATGTACAATAGTAATAAACCATTCCTTATGTGATCTATATCATATGTTATATTTATACCTGTCAGTTGTGAATCATAAGTATAAGCAAATAATCACCACACAGTCACAGCAACATTTTCTTCAAACTGACTGGGACCATCAAAACTACAACATAATAACAGAAATCACACACACACCAAAAAGTCAACAGTTGGGATTTCTGCACCATTTTATCTACAGTATATCTGGTTTTATGGGGATTAATAATAAGAGAGTTCCACAACACACACCCCTTCTACCTCCCTTTCCTTTCAACTTTTTCTTTTTTAAACCAAAAGGTTGTTAGTTATTTTAGCATAAGTAATTTTCATTTATTCTGTTTTGATACTTACATACAAGGGGTCCATGATTCACCTCACACCTTGGGCAATGGTAGTTTTCAATGTCAGCTGCCTGATGCTCTTGCACATTTACACAACTGAAATAGAAGTATTACGATTAATAAGAAACTGTTGAAACAAGTTACAAAATGTATTAACTACCAACATCTCAATTTGTCCAGTATCATATAGAACACAATGATATTAAGAGAAAGAGCAATCGCTGCTTCTGCTTGGCAAAGACAAAAACAAGAGCAAACCGTCAGCATGTCTGGACCTGGTGTTTTGGGAGAGACTGCATTGCCTACATACATGTATGTATAATTGTATAAAACAACATTTTATAAACACTGAAAGGCAAGAAATGATGCAAGCCTTTTAGTTTCACACACACACACACACACCAAAAAAACACCCCACAAACTATTGTCTATAGACAAAAGAAAAACCACTACCTAAGTCATAAGCATTAATGCAAATGCGATTATTTCATACGTAAATTCTGCATCAACATGAACTGAGAGTAAGAATAAAGAAAGCCTACCACTAGCTACTCACTGTTTTTCCACTGAAGTGTTCGGATTAACTAAGAGAAAGACTAATATATTATAACACATTCACTGAACGACGGACAGTTACGACAACAATGATGAAACCAGTCTTCCATTAGTTCCAAAACAAGCTATTTGACAAAATAAATGCATATTCACAGTCATCCTAAATATAATACGTGTAACTGTAGTACGTATCTCGAATGTTGACGATTCGAGCTCATCTAGCACAATGAAAGTAGGTCAATCATGTTTTGATCGGACAGGACTGAAATACTGGGGCATGCTGACCGACTGACTAGTTCAAAGCATCCACTCCAGTTCTCAACAGAAAATAACAACAGACAGTCAAACCAAACATATGTCATGAGTTGATATTTATATTAACATTGTGTCTCCAGCCCCGATGTGTCTATTGAGAAATAAAATCTGTTCAACTGGTTATCTAGTCATATTTTTGAGGCAAAGTGAGGGACCAGCCAGTTCTGCATAAATTTAAAAAGCATCAAAAATAATAAGTGATAAAATGTTAAAGTGGTTCTGCTTCTTACCTTCCGTGAAACCAATCTTGACACTTGTCACACTGAATCATAAACTGTGTTTGATCGTATGGTTTTCTACAGAGGCAGTACACTGGCTCTGTTTGATCTACAGCCGCCATCTTGTGTGGTAGCAGTGGTATAATGATGCATGCTGGGTACCCCCTCCCTCCCTCTTGACTGGAGCGTCTGAAAACACCAAAGATCAGTAACATAAGAGTCTTTTAACCCCAAACAATTTTAACAGATCTACGTCTTGTGCTTGTTTTACACTTATTATGAGGTGATCACTGCATACTGTAATCTGATGGGAAGAATTCTCAAGGGCTGTGAGCGACTGAAACAACCTGGATCAATCTACAGTCTCTACCGAGTCACAAAGACTGCACCAGGAACAGGCACAACACCATGTCCTCTTCCATTTCTTTCCCCGTACATCCTCAGGATGGAACCTCCTCCCCACGGCTACCTCTTCAGCCCCTTCTCTTGACTCCTTCTAGAGTCGAGTAGTCCGCAGTCTTCACTGACAACCTCCAGCCAGTCCCCATTTCGCGATGAATATCAAAAAGATCATGTATATAGTTTAAACTTCAGATTAGCTCTTATTTATATTGTTTTAATAACACCCAGGGCACTGACCGTGACCACCTTCTAAAATACACTGCAGGATTTGCAACGCGCTGACAGAGCTCAGTTCTTGACAGGAAGAAGATGGAATTTAAAGACCTCTCGATTCATGATGATCAGAACTAAAGATATAGCAGACTTTTTCTTTCTTTTTTCTTGCCGCTTTTTAAACGTATCCAATTCAGATCAAGATCATGAACACTGAGTCAGCCTGGCAGCGACTGTAAAGTGTCACCTGCCATATTCACACATGGCGTGCAGTCTAGCCTCCAGCACATAGTTTAAATTTTAGAGGAGACTTCTGCACGGGTCTCTGTGGACATTTAAGGCCTACATGCGTAAGTTCTGTTGCGCCAAAACGTTCCATTAATTACTATAGGTGAGCCCACTGAGTATCTGAAACTGAGAAAAGGGTAACCTGCTTAAAAGTGTTTTACCCATCATCAATATAAACTGAGAGATCAGACTATGAAACTGATTAATAATGTATGAATTTGAAACTGGCCTGTTGGTATATATAATATATATATATATATATATATATATATATATATATATATATATATATATATACACACACACACATATATGTCCACATTATTGTCACTGAGTGAGTGAGTCAGTCATAATTCACTGATTCCTGGCACTGGCACTCAGCCTGGCCAGCTGGCAGCTGATGTTTGGTGGAAGCATATGTCGATGTGTCCATAACCCAATATTGTGTCCGTTGTGGACCTGTATAATGTAAGTCCTTGGTGTCCATGGCCTTGGTGTCCATGGCCCAATGCATCAACTAATGTGTCCAAACCCTAAACCTAACCCTACATTAGTTGGGTTGCAGACACATCACTGAGTCAGGTCCGTGTGGACACACTGAGCGCCAACACCATGGTTTGGCCTAGAGCAGTGTCAAATACGCATCATAAAAAGGCTTTGTTTTGTCAGTTTAGCCATAAATAAAAACTTTTTTTTTTTAAACAAGAAGCAACAGAATATTTTAATTGATTTCCTGTTTTCGTTTTGCTTCCCAGCTTCAATCCAGTGGACTAAACTAGCTAGCGGGGCTCAAAATGTTGACTGACTCAAAACAGCACACTGATGAGGCTCTCTCATTAAGTCGAATGGAACCATTTTTCCTGATGCTCAGTCTACTTCGGTTCATGTTGGCACTACTGACATTCCGTTCATGACCTGTCAGTGCTCACAACTTTGGTTTCATGATTTCGGATAACATGACTCAAGAGTGGCACATCATTTCAACTGTCTGCTATTCTGCTTACATGAATTCAGACACATCAAATCTATCTGCCAGTACATGGCTGTTGAAGCAACCAAAGCTCTGGTCTGTGCCTTTGTTTCTTCCAAATTCTGCTTATGTGAATTCAGGTGCATCAACTCTATCCACCACTACTTGGCTGAAGCAACCAAAACTTTCATCTGTGCTTCCCCCCCTCAAAAAAATAAAAAAATCTTCCAAGTTATACTATTGTAATTCTCTTCTATCTAGCTGCCTGCTTTAGCTTCTCAGTAGACAACAGAAAGTTCAGAACTCTGCAGCGAAATTGGTTTTCAAAGCACGCAAACATGATCATGTGCAACCTCTTCATTGGTTACAGGTCCAAGCCAAACAGATTACAAACTGTCAACTATCTGTCACAACTTCTTCTCCGACTCATCTCCTGTCTATTTATTTGACCTTCTCACTGTGTACACAGACTCCTTCCAGGCAGCTCTGTTATTCTGCAAACACACAGATACTTCATATTCCCCATGTTAGAACAAGAACCTTGGCCAACACTGTTTCTCCAACTGTGTCCCAAAGCAACAGAATTCACTCCCTTCTGACACTGGTCAGATTCAATCCTCCCATGCCTTTAAAACTGCATTAAAAACTCATCTCTGCAAAGAATACCACAAGTGATTTCAAATTCTGTCTTCTTACTTGTTCCCCCCCCCCCCCCCCCCCCATCATTTCTTCTGTGTGAGCATGTGTGTGTGCATGTGGTATGTGAGGTATACTACAATTATAATTAAATTTATAAAAAAATATTTTTTTATAGGTTTTAATGTATACATTTTTGTTTTGTTGAAATTGGTTTGTAACTGGATGTCCGGTCAACTGCAAAGGGTCACCTCAGGACAATCAAACTCACAAGCAAATGCACATTTCAAAAAGTCTTCTTTTCTCATGTCAATCCACAAAATCAATCCCTACATGAACTTAAAACATACATACATAAACATCAAACACAAATTTTGGAGCATTGATCCTTGTCAAAAGACACATGGGGGGGGGGGGGGGGGGGAAGAGGTTGATCCTTGTCAAAAGAGCACATGGAGGGGGTGGGGAGAAAGGTTGATCCTTGTCAAAAGAGCACATGGGGGTGGGTGGGAAAGAGGTTGATCCTTGTCAAAGAGCACATGGAGGTTGGGGGAAGAAAGAGGTTGATCCTTGTCAAAAGAGCACATGGGGGTGGGTGGGAAAGAGGTTGATCCTTGTCAAAAGAGCACATGGAGGTTGGGGGGAAGAAAGAGGTTGATCCTTGTCAAAAGAGCACATGGGGTGGGAAAGAGGTTGATCCTTGTCAAAAGAGCACATGGGGGTTGGGAGGGAAAGAGGTTGATCCTTGTCAAAAGAGCACAGGGGGGGGGGGGGGGGGGGGGAGGAGAAGAGGTTGATCCTTGTTAATAGAGCACATTGGGGGTGGGGGTGGAAGAAAGAGGTTGATCCTTGTCGAAAGAGCACATGGGGGTGGGGGGGGGGGGGGGGGAGGGGGAGGGACCACTGAGTAAGAAAGGCTGCTGCCGCCAATCCTGCACATGCAGTAAGTGGTTTTGCTTTTTATCTAAATGAGTTAAAGGAATTATAATTTATATACACCTATATTTGGTGAACTCCAATGTTTCAAATCAGCACAGCCTGTTTAGGTAGTTGATTTGTCCAGGCTCACCCCTTACTCTATTGTTCTGATTAGCATCAACTTGTATATGATTAGGTCGACTACTTATTTCACTCTAAAAAAAGAATTAAAAACAATCTAAAACAAGAATGGCTGCTTGCATTCTAAAACAAGATCCAAACACGTAGAATAACATCCTAACAATTCGCGTTCTGCTGAGCCTCCAGCGTTTGGGTCTCACTCTATTATTACAATTAGTAAATGTTTATAAAGAACACAGAGCCAGTAATACTGGGGTATTGTGCTTTAGAAAGGTGATTACATATTTTGTTTTACATGCTATAGTTAAGTTTTTTCCTTTCCCATTTATTTTCTCTTTTTCAACCATAATTTATAAAGGGTAAAAGCAAGTTACACTCCAGACATGGACAAAATATAAAACAATACTTGCAAACTTATTGGATGAATGGTAGAGCAATTGTGACGCTGTGTTGCAGAACAAGCAAACCATACGTACTGAGAGTGAAAAACAACACACACACACCAAAACAACAACAACCATACCTCCACGAAAAGAACAAAACAAGAACAGAATAGTTTTTACTTTATTTATCCTCAGTTGTTTTACCAGATAATGCGTCAATGTAAGCTGGTGCAATGGCAAATGGCAAATGTATCATACCTTACATACAGAACCTTTGTTCATCAAATAATACAATAAAACCAACAAGAGAGAAGTGGTGGTGCAGCTGATGCTCACACTTCATTGTGACACTCATCTCTTGTTCTGTACATAAAATCAATGGGCATAGGAAAACAAAAATGATACAGCAATGTACACCAGAATGCATTGGAAATGGACACAAAATCTCACTACCATGGACATGCAAACCCGCCTGCACGTAATACAAATGTGTAGCATGCACATGAAGGATGCCTGTCAACAGAACACATAGTATCAAACAAACATTGCGTCATGAGACGTGTTAAAAGCACTTTCTTCACAGGAATTCCACAGTTGGCTTTGAGGTAACAATAAACTAATGGGATGCATGGTAATGGATGTTTATTAATAACAATACTTCACAATGCTGAACAAAGTGCTCAGGAGTGATCTACACATACATACACTAGGACAACATCTAGGTACACTGTGTAACATCTTTCAGTTCAGCCTATGTTTGGTAAAACTTGGATGTTCTGGCACCATATGCATGCACAACAACAAATCTATGAGCAAATAAACTGAATGCTGGACAGTCAGATGGATCTCAAGAAACCAGTTCTGACATGCCGGAATCAAATTTAATGACACCACAGATTCTTTGATGCTGGACAAAACAATAGCTCTGTTTCACATGTAACTTGAAGCTGAAGCCTGCTTTTAACTACCCGAGATAGTCAACTTGGATACACATTAACAAATCTTGCAAGACTGTTCTTTGCAAATGTTTCTAATTTCTAAGATCTAAATGATGTAAATATTCCATGCTTACAAGATGGCAATGAAATATTTGCTCCCTTGTATAATCAAGAATTTAGAATAACTGATGATTAGTCACATTCAAAACTGAAGTTGAAAAATCAGGTGTGGGCAGCATATCAACAGAAATAAAATACATAAGAAATATTCTGTCGAAACTCTAAGGAATGCATGATTGTCCAGCCATTCACCCAAACAACTGATCTAACTTGAGAAAGTGTATCACAATGAATTCACAAGGATATTTCCTGCATGGGCACACAAAAGACACTTTGCCCACACATTATCTTGTTTCTCTGTTTTCCCATTCTGCCTTTTTTGTTTTCTATGTTTAACTGATCCCCTTCCACCCACCCACTTCCCCTATCGCATTTTATTTTCAAAGCTATTTTTCCTCATCATGACAAAACATCACTGCTGTAGTGATGAGAAGCAGTAAAAAGAGAAAATCACCAAAACCTCCAAGTAGATTCAGTTACAAAGACATATTGAAGAAAAAGGGCACTGCATAGGAAGAATCTACAACAGGACAACACCAGGATGAGATGAAGAATATGACACGAAGTACAAAGGTAATAATGGTGTTGGGCGCTTGAAAAAGTAGCTACAAGAGAAATTAGCCTGAAGAAAAACACACACCACCTCACAGCTTCTTTTACAATACAGATACATTCAATACAAAGTGGTTATTAAACTGCTCCCTAACGACCTTGCATGGAAAATATACCTATGCAGGTGGTGAAATAACAAATGAAAAACATGCACAAAAATAAACAAAAGCAAACTATCACAGTAAACTAACTTAAGAAAATATGTATGAAACTGAGGATTGGAAACAAAGGAAGAATAAATAAATAAAAAAAGAAGAGTGACTGATCAGACAACTCATATATCCAAACAATTCGGTTTCATTTTTGTTTGTGCTGTTATTGTGACCTAGAAATCTGATCAAGGTCATCACAACTGGAATGAAAGTGTACAACTCATGAACATGAACACAATGTTAAGTTTGAATCATCCCTTACCGCCAATTATTATTTTAACCGACTTTGCCCCAGACCACCCGCCACCGCCTGCGCTTTTTTCTTACTGCACGACCCTAGACTGCCCAGTAGCAGCTGGTTAGCAGATGCTCCATACTGGCATCCCAGCTTATGCAAATAGGAATGGGTTTCTCAGGAGACTTGTAGCCTCATTTCCGCTATTGTGTACTACTTCGAATGATGTCCGTTGTTTTAAGTTCAGCAGAGTTTGAGAGATGCTGTGAATTTTCAAAGTTGTGAGATGGACGCAATATAGATGCACAAAAATACACAAAAGCCCTACTGTTAGCAATGTTAGCGTTGGAGCTTCATCCTTTGAGATTTGAACTGCAAATTTATCTCAGTCACTCACCTTGGGCACCCTTACAAAGTTGTGGAGCTTCATCTTTGCAGATTCAAACTGCCCTGTAGGCACCCTAACAAAATCTGACATTCACATGAGAACATTTCTGAACAGGGATTTTTATTTTTATTGAATGCTTTTATTTTTGAGTGAAAAAATGAAAACCTGTTGGATAATATACAAGAACAATGTATTCGCAAACTGGGAAAAATACAAAGTAAGGTGAAACTTTTATCTGGCGTTGATTATTGATTTTTAAAGGTGTCTACCGGGATCATTTGACACAGTTACTTCCCTTCACATGGGATTTTGTGGAGATATGGCAGTAGCTGGTCTGGGGCCAAATGGGTTAAATAGAATTTGTTAAAGTCTTTGCCAAGTTTTAAAACGCATTATTTACCTCCTTTCAACACACACCAAAGTAGTTGCAAAAGTACACTGTGCATGACAACAGCCTGCAATTTAAACTAGATTAGACAAGCCACAGTTTACTTTTACCTTTCCATCCTATTTGTGACCTTAAAACAAGGTCAAGCTTATGAAGCCGGTTGTAAACAGGTTGACATATACTGAAGCCATAATCAAGCACAATCTGAAAGGCTTCACTTGACCAGTGGAATTAACATTTTAATTTTTCGAAAACAAAGAAGCCTGTTTTAAACTTTTTGTCAAGTAAAAAATGTTTTTGTTTTGTTTCGCATCAACGACTTTCCTTGAAAAATGGCCAGTGGCAAAAATAACTTTATGCGCTCTGATCTAGTCCAAGTATTTAACATCTCAATGACAAGTTTGAACTTGGTATGCTAACAATGAAAATATACAATTGTTTAATGCCACTTTTTTACTTTGGAAACCAGATCAGGGTTACTGAAGGTAGTATGAACAAGAAGCTTATGAAGTACGTACTCTCAGCATACAGTTTGACATTTTTCTCATTTTTAGCGTGGAAGAAACTGGAAGGTTTAGGCCACAGCCACACAGACAGCCTAGCATGGAACATCAAATAATCCCCCCCCCAATCAAACTTATTTCACCCTGACCTTGAAACCACAAACCTAGTTTTCCTCAATATAGCATTGTTCTGCACAGAAAAGCATTTCATCCTTACCACCACAGCTGACTAGCCAACTGAACACCATGTTAAAAAAAACAATGCACACACACACACACACACAAATGAAGGGAGACTAAAAAACTTCACAAGAGAACGGGATGCAATAAGCAGTGTGAAAATTGTCCAGGAATAAATTGCAGCACATATCAATTGTTCATGACTGTGTCTTTCTTCTGAAGGTCTACATTCCACCACTTTCGTCAGTGTGCTTCACTTTGGAGAAGTCAAAGTCTTGGCCTGTTATCCTCTTGTATGTCTTGACCACGTCATCACAAGTGGTTTCGAAGTGAGTGGTAGCATCATAGGACTTGGTGATGAACGTCTGAGATGAAACAAAAGAAGACTGGATCACAATGTTATTTGGATCATCATTAGCTGTGTCTCACAACGCATACACACAAACTCAGACCTACCTGCCAAAAATATAAACAGTATTACTGATTTTTTTAGTCAGGTCTATGATTTTACTGGCTGATTGTCAGTAGCAAACAGGACTTTCTAGCAAGAATAACAACAACAAAAAACCCACACCACTTGTCATATAGAAAAGTTTGAGTGTGGGTGCTAAAGGACCTAGCCTCCTCAAAACATGCATTTCTTCATGGACAGAAGTGACAAACAAAACAAAACAAAAACCACAACAAATAACAGTAACCACGTTGGCAAACATTCAAGTTCTGAAATGCAACTTTTAGCTTTCTTCTTTTTTATTCACTTGCCAGTAGCCCTCATGAATGCTGCCACATGTTCCAAAGCTGTAAGGCTGACGTAGGGATGAATGTCTTGATGGAGTGGGCAGTGCTGGAGCAAGTGCTCACTGGTCATCAGGGCAGTGCTCAAGGACACATCCCTATTGCTCCAGTTTTCATTCTTTTGAAGAGGTGGGCATTCTACTGGACCCTGTTTTAGTCTGAGCAGAATGACCTGGTCAGTTCTGCTAAGGTGGTAAGTAGCAATCCATTATTTCCAGTGATGATGAGCCATCATTTTGACTATGAAACACTTTTTGGGTTGAAAGCAGTGTTACACTGTGATGGTGCACTTACAGCTGGTATTTTGAACAGGTTAATTCATGCACAACAGGTCATATGCTACTGTTTTGATTGTCTGTTAGTGTTGCTCTCCTGACACGTTCCTGCCAAG
This sequence comes from Alviniconcha marisindica, assembly GCA_018857735.1. NCBI lineage: Eukaryota > Metazoa > Mollusca > Gastropoda > Provannidae > Alviniconcha > Alviniconcha marisindica. The sequence goes on from JABMCL010001800.1 coordinate 386,226, forward strand.
CCTGAGAATCCCATCAATGATTTCTGTTCAGTAATCAGTGCAGCAAGCATTTCCTGTGGCTCTCCGCTTTTCAAGCTTGATGAACTTTCTTGCCATCAAACTTCTTTTACTTTTGGAATATGGTCAAAGGTTAGGCTAAAACACCTGTGTGCCATTCACTTCACTCATCACTGGTTGTCTTCAGACAATGTTTTTACACTGTGCCACTTGCTCTCCTCAGTCCAGCCAGACCCAACACCATCTGTTCTTTACCCACAGCCAACGATTGCAACAGCTGAGCTGTGACTGTGTGCTTACTCTTGAAAATGGACATTATAAGCATGGATACAGCACTACTTTCTGAACTGGTCCTGCATGCTAAGTTTGCACTATTCCACTAACTTTAGGCACAGTGAGTTTGTGTACACCACAGAATAATGCTATGCAAAAGTTATCCATCATTATTATATATTTAGCAGCAGGCATTCTGTGCATGTGCCAAATGTGTAGCCATTCCATTTTTGGTCTTGTGCCTGGGTTGTTTTGCAATCTGCACACCTGGAGGAGTGGATCCAGATTTTCTCAAACCCAGCACTTTTTTTGTTGTGGTGGTTCAATGATATTGCTGATGTCTGCTGTGCTTAGCTTTGAATGCCTTTTATAAATGGACACACAGTGGTGCAAAGAACCATTATTACAATTTACATAATGCTCATGCTTCATGCATTTTTTAAAAATTTCTCCACTGGTGACATTCTGTGTACATACCTTGCTTGTTTCTCCAGCGTCAACAGGCTCCATGAGGTCAGATACTACTACAAATCTGAAACAGAATTAATACACAAAATTATCTAGGCTACTCTGCAGCTGTAGTCTGCACCACAGGCAGAAAATTAAATAATCTTGATCTTTCTTCACTGGACAGGAGAAAAAATAACAATGGAAACACACACAAGACACACAAACCTGGTCAACCTGTTTGTAAAACTGAAAATTTTTACAGATTCTTTTTCCTGTCCTGTGACCTTCAAAAAGGGTCACAACAAGGAGAGCAAACACTCTGATGACTCACACTCAACTGCACAATTGGAAAAAATAAGTTAATCATCTCCCATACCAGGGTTGCAAAAAGCATAATGAGCACTGTATTTTTAATGTGTGAAACCATACAACATTTAAACTATAAGCATAATGGGCAAGAAAAAGAAACACAAAAATAGTTTGCAGTTTAAGTTTCCAACATACCTGTGACTTAGAAACAATATCAGCTGTCTGGATAAACACTTTTTGACACATGCTCGCTTTTCACGAATGATTAAAGCTGACATCTTTAAAAACATGCAGTAGGAACAGTCAGAGTATTACTGTTCAAGTTAAACTCCATCAAGAGCCCACTCACTTTTCCTCAATATTCCCAAGAAGATCTAGTCCTGGTTGAAGCTCAGCCTCAGGATTCCCAGTCTCGACAGTAGTACTGACGATGGCCAAGAAATAGCCCTTGGCGCACACCTGGTGAGCATCTGACACCATGCACACATAGATGTCTGCAACAGAGAAATACTGTTGAGTTCTACCCATGTCAAGAAGTACCAACATGAAGGAACAACAGATCTGACTGTCAGAACCATATCTGGAGTGCTAAACAGTATGGAGAGAGAGCGAGAGAGAGAGAGAGAGGAGAGAGAGAGAGAGAGAGAGAGAGAGAGAGAGAGAGAGAGAGAGAGAGAGAGAATAAAGTAGACAAAGTAACAAAGCAACTGCAGTATCAAGTACTAACTATTCTAGTTCGCCTCAACTGGCTGACAAAATTAAAATAATCTGATCATTTCATAAAAATCATCAGCATGAAGGAGTGACACAAACTCATACAACAAAAGCAAAGTGAACAAAAACAACTGACCATCTTTTCTGTTGACCTGTCCCTGGGGAATAATGATCTGAACAGATGCTCCATCTTTGGTGTCCTTAACAGGATGGTTCAAGATGCAGATGGCACGCACCACCTAGAATAAGACACACCATCAATCAAGCAATCCATTCATCCATCAATGAAACACAACTGTGACCAATTTCAAAGACACCACTGAACCATTTCATGTTCATCTGCAAGACAAATTACATCAACTGTTTAATGTTCTTTTGCAAATGAACAGTTTCTACCTTGGTCAATAAAATCTTGATTGTGCAGTATCCCATTACACTAAATTGTTTGAGAGTGCTGAAAATAAAAATGTTTCATGCAAGCTGTCTTCCCATTCCTCTTCTCACCTTTCCAGTCACTTTGCACTTGTCCTTTGCATAAGAAGGGTCACAGACGACAGCATCACACTTGGCCATGGCTCCATCAGCATCTTTGACACCTATTGCCTTGCCTGTTTCATCGAACACTATCTCACACCCTGGTTTGTCCAGCATGTAGGTTCCACCATAGATTGCACTTAGTCTGGATGAACAAAAAATAAAGAATGAGGAATGGTTTTACATGTGCCTTTATAGTTATTCAAACACCACCCTGGCTGACTGGGTGTAAAACATCAAGTTACTTACCTACTGTGAACAAAGGAACAAAGTCCGATTTCAGACAAGTTACATATACCGTCATGCAAAATTGATATTTATCCTTTTCATAGACTCTGAAAAAGTAGCAAAGTTCCAGTGCTTGGCATGCCCAGACAGGATGACTGGCTGGCCTAAACCCATTCACCAATCCATATATTTTTCATGCTGATCCAAAATCAGACAACTAGGAAATAATTACAATCCATTTTCTCTTTTCAAATATAATACAAACACACACACATATAAAGAAAACAAAAAGAAACCAAACTAAACCCTCCACATAAAGGGAGCAAAACACAAACAGGATAGCCACCCCTAGTAAACCATATGAGGCTTGTGTGAACATGAAGCCCAATGAAACAAGAAGTCAGGCTAAAGTCCATTTTATATCGGTTTTACCTAGCAAAGCCCTGAGGCAGTTCTCCCAGTCCATAGAGAGGGTACAGGTAGGGAGACTTTCCGTAGCGGGCTAGGGAATCGCTGTACAGCCTGCACCGTGCAATCAGATGTTTGCAGGGTCCATTCTTGTAACTGAAACACACAGCCATCACCAGACACCTCAACCCTTGTCTTTTAAATATCACCAACAACAATAAAACCATCACTCATTCAACAAACAAACAGACTGCATTACCTAATGTCACTCTGACCATGAAAATAATGTTGAATAAGTCAACCTCAACAACAAAGATTTCATCAAGAAAAGTGAGAAAAGGCTTGTCCTGACAGTAGCTGAGAATATTTTTAAACGGCTTGTCTTGACAGTAGCTGAGAATATTTTTAAACTAACAGCTGAAGAGAAATGTGTACTACAATAGCAATTTGGAGGCCTCTCTTTCAATCTAAAGTGACAATGAGTCAAATTTGAAGAAAAAAAGAGACTATCCTACATTGTTGGTAACCACAGCATCAAAAAAAGTATTGATGACACAGAAACAGCCAGGAAGTCGAGGATCAAACACTGAAGTCAGACATAGCTATTTGGTTCTAAGGAAACTACTCAGAATCTCCACACTGCTCAACATGAGACTTCCTGAAACATTATCCTTAGTTTCAGAAAAAGTGTTTTTAGAAGGACAGTATCATGGGTTCATGTGTATGTATGAACTCACTCGTCATTCAGGTAGAGTGCCAAGGCATGCCCTGTGAAGTCCTGGGTGTTGGCATCCAGACTAAACTTCTCATACAGCTGAGTTGCAGTTGACTGATTAGGGTCCATTCCCTTCCAGGTCTTGGGGTCATTCTCATCAAACTCCTGCACATACTGCAGGAAGTTGCGGAATCTCCTCTTCTCAAAGATGCCCATCAAAGCTGAAAAAAGAGAGAAGAATTTCCTTATAGTAAGACCAGAGAGAGAGAGAGAGAGAGAGAGAGAGAGAGGAGAGAGAGAGAGAGAGAGAGAGAGACAGACAGATACATGGAGACATCACTTCCTTCAAAAGCTTACAGTCAGTTTTGCTCTTGAATGCTACAAAAAATGATTAGGAACTTGATGAGATGGTACCCAAAAAATACACTAGCAAGTGACCATCTACAAAACAGGTCACAAATAAAATGAACAAACAAAGGGAGTTAAATAGTGCTTAAAATATGTCACAGACACACACAACATAGATCTAAACATACCTGTGGCAGAGTTTATGTACTTCAAATTTACTCATATGCCAGGTGAGAGTTACCGCAGGCAATTCAGGTCTTTGTGGTGTTTGGGTGATGTCTTCCCAGTGCTAATGATCTCCCTTTGTTGATTTTACACAAGCACTCTGGCCTCATTCTGTTTCAGATTATTACGCAGAGAAGAAAAAGATTTGTTAATTTTTTACACTTCAGTATAATTTGTGCCTTGACAAATCAGCTGCATTTTTATATATTTATTTTTCTGCTACTGTTTACCAAAGTATACTTCTATCTTATTAATATTACATTTACCACTATCAAATCAAACTGACATTCTTCTGAAGCTAAGTGTCAACAAACTGCACCCACCATAGAGACTTGACTTCACAAACTACTGAAATAAGCATACTGCAGCAATCCATCCATAACTAAATAAACCCTTGCTGTTTTTTAACACAAACTGAACCATACATGATGCAAGGGCCTCCTTCTCATCAGCAGGGACCTTGTAGATCTTCTTGTCCTTGTCTTTGTAGACGTAGCTGCCCTCCACAGACTTGAATTCCAGGTAACGAGTTACACCAGTGTGCACCAGCAGCTTCACCAGCTGACCTGTCAAACACAGACATTAATCCATCACATCAACTCATTGTCAGTTACATTCTCCATCACAGCAATGAATCAACCAATTATGCAATAGTCAGAATATTTAGAGGAGGGACAGCAACCAAGCAATCACATTAATTACCAGTCTTGTCCACCAATCAGGTACATGTACCAATCAATCAACATTACATGATCAGTGACCACTCAATTAAAACCTGCCACTGTGTGTCCATCTTGTTTTGTCCCACAAATCATCTATTTGGCCAAGTGTGGACGGGCACATCAAACGGACATTGCACGTAAGCACCTTTGATTAGAAAGAAGTAGCACTCATGGTCACTAGCAAACTGATCATATGCATTTCACCAAGTTGGCTCAGTATGGACAGGCACAACAAAGGGACATAACATGTCAGCACCTTTCATCTGAAAGAAGGGGCGTCCTTGATCACTAGCATTAGCAAACTGATCATGTGCATTTACAAATTACATAGAGGTCCTGTGGCAAAATATTTGGTCTCCGCAACTACATGCTCCAGGACTCTGGGAAGAGCCAGACAAAAGAGAGAGTGAGACGCGAGTATAAGCAATAACAACAACGAAAAAAATCAGTTTTTCACAAGCCAACCAAAACGAAATATAAAAAAAACCTAAAACTGCACTGGTCACTCAGTAAACAAAGAGACAAACAAAACAGACTGCTGTTAAGCTAGTTAACCCAATCAGTGTGTATGCAGACATGTTACATCTTTGCCCATCTGTTGCTGTGCATTTACATTCAAGCATCACTCCACAAAGCAGTCAAAATGTTATGCCACCACAAATGGATATGGAATGCAAATGCAAGGTGAATATATTTTTGGAATCAGGTTCTCCTTATTTTACTATCATGTCATGATTTTGCTGATCACAGCAAATGTACCACAAAGGCACATTCATGGACTGCTAGCTCCAACGTGTCACTCTGATCAGCAATGTCAACTTTAAGAACACAAAAATATTTGACATATCCTCCCTCAGCAGGGCTGTCATCCATGTCCTCCTTTGACCAATGGTCTAGAACATTCTTCTCTCTCCAGTAGCAAACAGTATCATGGAAAATAATTCTACTTCCCGTTACCAAAGTCTCTGATATATGTTTAAAAACACACACACACACAAAAAAAAAACACACATCACTTTAACAAAACTACAAGGGTCAAAGGGGTACATCATTCAGTGACAAAGCTACCAGTACTAGCACCATTTTCTGTATGACCCCCAAACTAGCAAAGAACAAAAAGTGAAATGAAAAACTATGTATATTCTCACCATTGGCCATGAGGAACTTTGGGATCAAGTCAACATTCCAGTCACGCTCACGCCCATATTCCTTTGGAGTTTTTCCAAAATGCTTGAACACCTGCCAACAAAACAAGTCAGAAATTAACCAGAGAGCACATGTAAATCAACTTCAGTCTTCACCTTTATACAAAAGGCAAACAAAGCAGTAAAACTAAAGTCCCTAGTATAAGTCACAAAAAGCCATGTGAACCCTTCATACAAAAGGCAGACAATGCAGTAAAACTAAGTCCCTAGTCCTTAGTATAAGTCACAAAAGGCCTGTTAACCCTTCATACAACAGGCAAACAAAGCAGTAAAACTAAAGTCCCTAGTATAAGTCACAAAAGGCGTGTGAACCCTTCATATAAAAGGCAGACAATGCAGTAAAACTAAGTCCCTAGTCCTTAGTATAAGTCACAAAAGGCCTGTTAACCCTTTACACAAGAGGCAGACAATGCAGTAAAACTAACTTCCTAGTATAAGTCACAAAAGGCCTGTTAACCCTTTACACAAAAGGCAGACAATGCAGTAAAACTAACTTCCTAGTATAAGCTGCAAAAGGCCTGTGTTAACCTTTCACTGGCAAAGATTGTCCTGCAGGTGCAATATTCTTCCAAAGACACTACCAGATACATTACGTTAAACTAATCAAAAATGCCTATTTTGAGAACTGTGCTCCATGTTAAATTTAAACAAGACTTTACATGACAATCAACGGGCAAGGGAAGCATGTTATCAAGGATATCACATGATGATGATGTTCTAAAAGCATGGTAAAACGGGTTAAATATTTTCTGGTGTACAAAGATCACGTACGCACGATAAAGACCCTGTAGTCCATGTCAGAGCTCAGTGGATTATTATGGAAACACAAAAATAACCTAGCATGCACTAGAAGTATCATGAGTGTTGGACACTATACGGAAGAAGAAATATACCTCAGTCTCACTGTCACTCTGTGTATCAAGTTCACTAGTTGTCAGTTTGCTGTATTCTCCTCTCCTGCATATGCTGCTCTGATATACATCATATAGCCTGCACTGTTGATTAGGATTTAAATATTACCTAACTAGCTGTCTTGACCTGAGAGGTTGTCTTTTTTGTTTTTGTGGTGTACTCATGTAGTGACTCATTCACAATATCACATTATAGTTTTTGAAGCATGCATGAAAGACATTTCCATTTTCTTCCAGTCTCTTTATCAAAACACACTGTCACAGATAAAACAACAACAAAAACTCACATCTGACAAAGGAGTCAAAGAAGCACTCTCTCCACCATAGTACTTGTTCCTGTCCATGTGCAGAACCTTCTTGCCATCGACAGACAGCATTCCGCTGAGGATACATTCCTGAAAATACCAAGATATCAATGATAACTGTAGGAAAATAAGTTTCATGTCTACCTGAATTATGCACACAGAAGGGTCAAGAACTGTAAACATCTTTCCCTGTTCTTGTGGGCTTGTTTCTCCTTTTTAATCATGTTTTTGCCAAACAGAGAGAACATTCGGGGAGCAGGGATAGCTTAGTGGTAGAGCACAGGACTCATGATTGAAAGATTATGGGTTTGAGCCCCAGCAGTAGTTTTCTTCTCCAGTGTCAACTTTTTCAGTTTCTGCACCGACTCTTATTTCGGTATCCATTCTACTCTTGCGTTACTGACCTAGCAAGTAAAGGATCCCAGTCAATCTGCCCAAGTGCAGGTGGCAGATTACAGCTAAGCACACATGCATCCTATGTATGTGGCCTTGAATAAGATGACATTGAAAGTGAAACCTGCAGGGATGTGAGAGGGAAGACAACTGAAAAGCTTACTGGGGGGTGGGCTTGCCCCCCTCCCATAATGCGGGGTGGGGGTTCAACCCCCTGAAGCCATTTTTTTTTTTTAACATTCTGAATATAAAAGTCTTCTTTTGGGGCACATCACACTCGCTGGTCCTATTCACAATGTTCATAGCCATTTTCGAACAAACACGTGTTGACGCTGACTGACTGTGAACTGGAAAAAGGCGGCAGGGGTTGTGCTGCCTTTTAGAGATTTGTGTCAACCGACGCGAAACATTACGTATTTTGCATCAATGGCACGAAAAATGCGTACAGAATAAGCTAAAATTAACGCACATACAAAGCCAAAATGATGGGAGTAACCCGATTGTAGCTCATGGACTATAAAGTGAGCAGACGAAAATAATAAAAAGGTCTATTCATGCGTGCACACACACACACACACTGGAAACGTTTAGGAAATTTGCCATTCACAAAAAGTTTGCATAGATCAGAACATTGTCCGCAGCATCATTTTCAGAAGATGAACTGCAGAAGATGATGTCGGCAAACCCAGTTCTTGTCTACCGTGCAATTTAGAGTAACGAGATGAAGTTGAAGTCGAGGCTGCCGCCATTTTCTGTCACTCGTATTCAAGTGTTTTATTTTTGGTTTCATAGTCTTCTACCTTTGAGTAAATTCTGATAATATTATACTCTTACAAACTAGGCATACCGGGTCGTTCCTAATTCCATATCTGGGATTGTGTCCTCTGTCAACTAACCGGAAAATATTGCTGACCAGTTTGGCGAAACACGCGATTTCTGGACAGTCTGATACGGAGATCGATCTATTCCAGATCTATACGGGTTCGTTTGGATTCGGTTTCAAATTAATCATTTTCCTTTTTTGGAAAAGTATGCAAATTTTATTTACAGACAGGGCGCTACCGACTATAAGGTGCATGGATCAGATTTTAAGGGGGGAAAGTATCACCGTCGCCTTATCTAGACCCAAATTTACGGTAGCCAACGTGTTTATTTCATCTAGATTCTGCCCTTCATTGACTGGACTTACATGGCTGAGATGAAACTGAGTTCGCGGGCAGATCTAGTGTTGAGTGATGTGGCGGACACCAGTGAGCCATAACCTGTTTAATCGGTGTTGTCATTTTGCATAAGGTGACGCAGCAATGCGGCTAAAATGAGTAAGGCACTCGAAAAATGCAATATTTACGCAAAATTTTGCAATGAGCGCGACCCTGAGGTGGTCAACAGGAATGCAACCGTACACGTACTCTCACTGGTTGATAGTCGAACGTTTGGCCAATCGCAACAACAGTTACAACTGTAAGTTAGTCCTTTAACCAAAGGGACTGAACTGAGACTCAACTTGTGACCGTGGGTTTCGTCATGCAACGGAACTCGTGCTATCTGTCAGAAAACACGCACATACACAAACAAAATTACGCTCGCTTGTTAATTCTTTTTTATTTACTCTCTCTTTCTCTCATTCTTTTCCAGACGAACTCAAAACACGCATTTACGCATAGGTCTCACATCCCTGAACCTGGTACATGGTTGTATGGTGTACACAGAACATGCACCAATGCGGCAGCAGTTTGACACGGTATCAGCCATTTAACACCAAAACAGTGCTGTAACCACTTTGGTGGGTATTAAAAAACACACTGTGTAAAATACACTCATTCAGAGTTGCATGAGACTAGAGTGTAGGGGGTCTGCTTGGGAGCAGAGAATAGCACTATGATATATATGACTTCGTGCCAAAAGGTGCGCAAATGGGGGGTCCGATTTTTGACTGTCAATAAAATCCGTTTCAAACACTTTGTCTTGTTGTTGCTTTGTGTGTGCGTTCATAATTGGTCAGTATCACAGTGGAAACAATATGAGCTCCAAATCTGAAGCAGCTGGAGAAATATTATTTTTTGAAAGTGAAAAGCGCCACGAAATTCGACCCCTGAAAACGGACACGCTCATGGTGAGTGCTTTCGATGCTTTCATTCACGTACATGACGAATCAAAACATTACCTCAGTCACCGATTTGCGCAGCTCTAGGAGATATCGCTTTACACAGTACATATAAAATCGATTATCACTAAGTTTTGTTTTTGGAGTTACAGGCTCTGAAATATCCTCGGTCAAACGTTATGTGTGTTGAAATGTTTCATGACCAGCATCCGCAGACAGTCTAGTGAAGAACGGACTTTCTCTTTCGTCGAAACTTTACTCCAGTCACTGTGTTACGTCACTGCATCAGGCGCCAATGTTTTATTTTACTGCCAAATGTCTGGGTAGTTTTTAAAATATATTTTGCCATTCTTCATAAAATTGTTGCAATAAATAACGTTCAACAAGTTTTTGCGCTTTTGCACTACTTCCAGTCAGCCATGTTATACATCCGGGTCATTTGCTTTTAGCACATGGCCGCATGGAAGAGATGTTCTGATATGCGAAAGGTGTGTGGTAACATTTTTAAGACCGTAATGTTCAACTTTATTTAAACGTTCATCAGAGATTTAGTCAAATCTTCCGGTTATACGATATTTATATTGGTATATGCCGAATCTTTTAAAAGTATTGGAATGTTAGCATACAGAGTGAGTTTTTGTTGCTGTCGATCTAAAGTTTGTTCAGATGCTTTCGAAAATTTGTTTTCACCGCGTTTCTTACAACATGAGTGCGTGTTGAAATCATAATGTGCGACAGCAGATTGGTTATAAACAGTATATTCTGATCGTACTCTTTACATTTTTGCTTGCGCTTAATGCAGTTCGTTTTGTTTACAAACTACGTCTTCAAACAAAGCATCATACATGGTAGACAATTTGAATTTACGCAGGTTAAAGCCATCAAGTTAGATGTTGAACATTATGATTACAACACGAGCTGTGGAAATAATAATGTTCAACATAATTATAGTGACCATGCCTGTCTGCCTTCCAGAGTTTTAAAAATGTAAGGTGCCGATCTTAATGGCATTATTCTTTGGCTGTGATTTTTTTTAGTAATATTTATTACGATTTTTTCTATTTATTATTATTAATTCTTTCACTTTGAAGTTAACTGTTCAACTATTTTTGTCCTAGGCACCAGAGTCAACATGACCAAGAAATGCATGGATGACAGGTTGCGTGTGTTTTTCCTGTGACACCCAAAAGCAGCAAAAGTTGCACTCACTCTTACTTGCTCCATTTTCTCTTACAAAACACTTACTTGTTTGTTAAATAAAAAGTATTATTTATTTTGTTATGAAAACAAAGTACCATGTCGTCTATTTAACATTATGCTATCCACTACAACAAAATTAATGCAGCAAAAACTGTTCAGATGGAAATAGTTATGTGTCTTTATACTCTACTGTAATAAAAAGTTACTGATTTGTCATTTTCATCAAGAAACAAACAGCATTGTACATCTTGTTGAAATAGTAATGTACGACATATTTCTTACATCATTTGCTGTTTTTGTCAAGAAAGCTTAAATTTGAGGAAAAAACACATCAAATCTTCCTTGTCACATATTGTTCTATTAAAGAATAAATGTTTATGTTTCAAAATGTGTTGCTTTTTATTCATTTAAAAATGTTCAAGATTGGCTGTATGTTGAACGTTATGTATTGCAAAAAACTATGTGTAGCATGCTGTTCTGTGTGACACAGAACAACAACAGTTTACTTGGTAATACTCATGTGGATCACATCTTGTAAGATCAGTTGGGTTTTCACAATTAACTGCATGATTAGCAGCACAGTGATGTGGGCTTGTTGTAATGTGTAATGTTCAACATCTTGTCAAAAATCACACTGAAAGTCAAATTTCTCAGGAACGAAGAGCAGCACTGCCTTCTCCCTTCACTGGTGGGGACTTCACATGTGTTCATTCAAAAAATGCATTACTCACTCACATCCTGTCAACTTTATTTTCTAGTACCTCTGTCCTCTTTTCTTGCGCACCTTTTGGCACTAAGTCATACATATATATATATATACATATATAATATATATATATAGTTGCCACTGCGTTGCCTATCTCAAGATATAATAATTTCCAGCATGTATGTGAAATACAATGAAAAGCAGTTTCTGTACGATCTTTGTTCATGTATGAAATGGAAAAGGCTATACACTTGGAAAATGTCCCAGTATAAAATGGCTTCATTCAGTTAAACTATGTTATTTTTACTAGGGAAAATACAACGTGCACTTTTACCTTTCAGAACCACCTAACCCTGACATAAGGCAATGGTCATCAATGGGAAGACTGCAAACAGCAGTTGTCTTGACGCAAAATTTGAAAGAACTTCCGTAACTCAATAACTATACCATGTCAGGGGAAAATCCAATATTAGACTTCAGAACATATCATGTGACATGTTAGAGGTTTCATGGTCAGGAAATGTAATCCTTTAGTTTCAGTCCAGAGTCATAATCAGCACTGTAAAATATAATATAATCCAAGTTATACTGATGCTTGCACTTGTTCATTGCAATTCACTAACTCAATAACTGAAACTGTCTTGTGCACCATAATTTACATTAACTGAGGCAGTGTAAAAATATCTTTTGACCAACACTTGAACTGTAAAACACACACACACTTTTCTGACATAATTATTTACTTCTTGCTAGAGCATAATGTTAATAAAGTAAAACCATTCACTGTTTCAGGACATAATGGAGATAAACCCTCTTGTAAGCGTAATCCTGAAAATGGGCCACGGTCACCCAAAGTGCCCTAACTGTTGTGAAGCTTCACTCAGCATGCACAGTGGATTTATGAACACCAGTACAGTTGTAGTAACTGTGACAGTAGTATTTGTCCATAATCTCAATTTTGTAATGATTGTATAAAGTTTACACTTAGTTCACTATGAGCAAAAAATAAAAATAAAAATCTGGTCAAGATAAACTTAAAAAACACTACTTTCTTTCTGTACTAACAATTTATTCTAGATCAGTAGATGCCACTTTTAAATTTCAGAATTTTGTAGATTTCTTATGGCAATCATGCACTTAGTTTACTAGTAAAAAACAACAACAAACCTGTGCAGTGTGAAGGAAAAGTTGAAAAATTCTCAAAAAAATTCTCAAAAAGAAAAAGATGCCACTGTAATCTTAATATCTGATTCAAATCACTGAACAAGATATGAAGTATAAAGTGCGACCGTAGTCATTACCATGCAAAGTCTGAAAAGATTTCACTGAAACACTTAAACAGTTTTAGAGAAAGCCAACCAAAAACTGAAAAAGATTTCAATGAAAATGAAACGTTTAACCAGTTAGGGAAAGTAACTTGGAGTTTTAAGCCGTCAACCAGGGCGAGTGTTTTTAGGGAAATCAAGCCAATAATAGATCTCAAACACATGAAACACCTCACCTAAAATCAATGCTCCTGATAATGCACAACTGGGGGTGTATGACACACTGATCTGAATTTTGATGCACAGATTAGAGATGTGTGCGTCATCTTGACGCACACATATTTTCAAAGCGATCAAGATAGTCAACAGTCATTTATCAGATCGGCAAGATTTGGAATGCAAACCTCTGCTCGCCTAACCACATGCCTGTCCACGATGCTGATTGGTTTAAATGTCACTTCCAGCAGTTGTAATGTATTTCAAAGCTGAATGGTCAGAAATTCACTTCACTTCTAGTAGTTCTACACCGTCACTTCATTTTTATGCGTTTGTTTTCACTTTGGCTGAAAACATGTCATTTTTACCTGGCTTACATGTGTGAAGAAGCGCCTGGCAACAAAGTCTGGTGAAAATATTATTGTTGAGGGAGAGAGAAGTACTAAAGCAGCTGAAAAAAGATCCTAGTGCAACCGTAGTCGCTAGCATATGTTTGACTGGTGCAACTCTAGTAGCTAGCGTAAATGTGACTGAATTTTGGCAAAGGCGAACACGGCCTCTCTCATTTTTACTACTGCTCACTAGCAAAATGGATCTTGCAATTCCACAGTAATCTACTCTTCACCCTGGCAGCCAGTTGATATAATTAACATTTTTGCAACAATTACTTTTGTACCCAGTTTGCTTCCTTCAGTGATGTACTGTATTCCATTGGAACAACTTTGAAAAAAACTGAGGCTATGGTTGTTTTGATAAAAATAAATAAAAAAAGTTGACAAAGGAAGCAAAATAAAGAAGTAATTGTCACAAAAACAGTAATTACAACTGATTATTTGACTACCTGATGGAAGCAAAAATCACTTTGGAACTGTGAGAATCTGAGATCCAGGCAGGGGCATTCTGTGACCAAAAGTTGACCAAATCTACAGTAAAAGTATGTGTTTGGGGTGGGGGGGTTATCTCCCACCTTTGCCAGATTTTTTGTTTTGTTATGCATTTGAAAGAATGAACACTACTAAAGTTACTCAAACTGAGAGGACTATTAAAAAAAAAGTTTTTTATGTATCATGTACTAATCACTATTGGGCGATTCAGGCGGGGTTGTTAACTCCCTTGACTTTTGCCTGGCATTGCTTAAGTCCCTTGGCTGCTTTTACTTCCGGTGCATACTTTCTTTGCAATGGAAGGCGGTGACAGTGAATTTGCGAATTTTACACTGCCAACATTAAAGGCATTTTTGGAGGCCCGTACTCATAAGGTGTCTCGCAATAAGCAATAACTTGTTGCTCATACTATAGGATGCTTTCTCTACGAACTCGCAATCTTCTGGTCACCCAAAAAACGATGCAAAGACACTTTTTTTCCCACCCTCCATCCCCTTTCCATGGTAATTTTTGCAACTGTAATAGTATTGGCATTTGTATTGCTACACGATTCAAGGTTCAACTTCCACTGTTATACACAGCATGTAGCAATGCATACTCAGAAATCGGCCCGGAAGTGTGCTAAGACCTCTCGCAATTTCATGCGCAAAAGATTACAAAGTGCATTCCCTCTAGCAAACCAGCTTCGCTGAATCGCCCAATACTACTAAATGACTATAAATGTGAAGATAGTTATGAATATGATGGAGCATATGTGGTGTGATTTTTTGTTGTTGTTGGTTTGTTTTGTTTTTGTTTTAATACCAAAACTGTTGCTACTAAATATTCATCATATATATAGGCTACTTCAGTGCTGTAAGTATGACCCCCTGTTTAGGCTGTTTCACCCCAATTTTTCGACAGGGGGTCATTGTGACCCTCACTTAAAATTTATATCAAGATTACTGTAAAATGCATCATGGAAAAATTATGAAAGATTTTGCATGTCTGCATCATCATCTTGTTCATTCTCTGCCACACTTTTGATACTGGTCATTTTTGTGATACACTGCTGGAATACAAATAGTGACAAAATGAAAATCATCAGTATGCTCAAGGCAGTCACTTAATGGAAGAAGATGGAATCAATCACCATGTGACAGGTAGGGCTAACTTCCACTTCTAGAACTACACCCTTTCTTGTTTATTGTCAGCTGTTCGTGTTAATTTATTCAGCATGTTTTCTTTCAATCTCTTCTTCATTTTCATGTATTTATGTATATCTTTGATCTTGATATATATGCGCTGCTTAAACATCCAGTCATCCTGTAGTCTGGCTTAGTGCAATTATTTCAAACAGATCTGTCATTTAATTATTTCATACATGTGGTAAAGCACCCGTTCCACAACAGATGCAGAAATCAACTTGTAAATGATCCCCTCTCCTGAGAATGACTAGCAGAGATTTCTGCATTTTATTATTTTAAATCTGGACTTGACTAGAGCACTGGTTTACATGTTTTGCACCTACTGCCAGTGATTCTGCCTATGTAATTTTTACATTCTCAGCTCTCGGGTCAATGTCCAGTTTCAAACTCCTTTTTTGCCCTCAATCCTCTTCAAATTCTGACAACATGAACAATGTCAATGCACTGAATGGGACTTTGTGTTCTGAAAACTTATGCTTCGCACTGATATCACCTTTGTGGTTGTGAGCATTCGACTTCAAAAATCAATCTTCGCGAGTTCTCCGGCTGTAAACTTAATCGACACTGATTCAGTGATAGATCCAATTTCAGATTACTGCACAACTAAAACAGCATGCTGTCAAATAAAATAAAGATTACTAAGAAAGAACGGCAACACACAGTTTATAATGACTGCGATATCTTTCTCAAAACGACAACTTTAGAAACATGGTTTCAGTTACGCTGAGTGTGTCACGCTCACTGACTCAGAGTCAGACGTGTCGGGTACGCATTGATGAGGAAGAACAGCAGAAAGCAGCTGATGTTGACGACAAAAATAAACCAAGACTATCTAGGCGATTTATACACAGATGGTTACAAATCCCTCGATTAGAATACATGCAAGTAACTTATATGCACCTTTAGACCAGTTCCAAGAACGATGACATCGTATTTCTCATCCATGGTAGTTCGTTTCGATAGTCGACCACTGTGTCAAGACTGAGCAACACCCACCAACAGACGCCGGGCACCGACTTCCAAAATGGCCACTTCCCCAGCGTAGGAATACACAGATCTGTAATCATCCGAGGTTCATAATGATATCATTTGGGTATAAAACTACATTTTAGCATCGAAAAAAAGGTTCAAAATTACGATGATCAAGCAAGAACCAAACAAAAGGTAAAAAAGAAAAGAAATGCAGAGAAACAGTAAAATACTTAAGTCTGATAATATGCAAATAAGTTCCAAATTTTTATTATTATTGCATACGTCATATACACCTCGCATAAAACAAATGAAGATAAAATGAGCAAATTAAAAATGTCCTGAACAAACCAACAGTTCTAGAATTTTACGGTTGATTTTTTCTTGTATGTTTTGTTTTGTTGTGTATGAGTTGTTTTTTTAACGTCGAATATTTTGTCAACTGCGGCGCTACTTCATGGCGACTTACTGTCAACAACACAGACAGCAACTGACTTGTGTTCTTGTTCATTTATTCTTAAAGTAAAATATGGCTCACAGATAATAAAAAAATAAAATTGTAAAGACCTAGTTGCAAATGGCAGAAAGAAAAGAACGAGATGTTGCTCAAGGCAGACCACGTGCGAGAGGCTATGGGCAGGCTCTTGCAGAACCGCGAGGTATGTCCACACGCATCCGAAGAATTCCATCTTATCATTTTACGGCTCATAGGCTTTTGATCCTTTTGCCTACTAAACTGTCATTTTGGTTTATTTTGGGGTTAACATTGTTGTTGTTAAAAGTGCCGCGTGCTATTGTCATGCCTTGTTTTCGTCAGTTATTGTGCAAAATATTCTATGTCCAATGTTTGTCAAGAACTAGTTATCTACTAAAGTACTATCTAGTACTATCTAGTACTACTAGTACTACTAGTAGTACTGTAGTACTAGTAGTTTTAAGTAGAACTAGAACTTGGAATAGTTAAAACTTTTTTTAATTTATGTTCCAGCTAATACAGTTTCGTGTGGCAAGCTGGAACAGTTGTGGATAATTCTGTTAGTAAAAAGGCAACAACGTTCATACTGCTTAGTAAAACTATCTTCTTGCATAACTGAAGTATTTATTTTATAACTATTATGTATAAGGGTGCACTCTGGTTCCACTATATTCATTTACCATGAACACAGACTGTAGACAGACAATTAAAAACCACATCTAATTTTTAAATTTTCAGGTATGTTGATCATCTCTTGCACCGTAATTTCTTTGTTTTTATATTGAATGTAATGTGTGACCATGCCTGCTATTAGTATTAGTATTTTTTTAAAAACACAATTACAGTCGCAACTCTCATTCAGGTTCTAAGTCCAGATCAACAATAGTATCTTTTAAGTCCATATCAACAATAGTATCTTTTAAGTCCATATCAATAATAGTATTAATACTATTAATAGTACCATTACCAAGGTCTTTTTCTGCCTCTGTACACTCTAGCTCACTGCCATCTGTAGAGTATTTCTCTGGATTGTTCTTTCCTACATCAGTACATGTACACATGTTGCATGTATGTAATTTTTGTAAAGCTACATTTTTCATTATTGATTTTAACTGTCACTGTGTTATAAAGTCAGTCATTTGTCCACCGCACCAGCTGATCTATGCTGTTTTGCATCAACTTTCTATGATTGTCAGACAACATTATCAGTATCACTATCACTGTGTCAGTAAATACCTTTACCTTAGTGTCATCAGCAAAAATCATGAGGCATTCTGGAATTTCTGGCATAGCATTAACAAATAACACCCTTCTTCCATAATTAGAGCTGCATACTCAAATACTGGTACAGAAAACTATCCCAGTGTAGTACCATGTGTAATCTCTTTACAAGTGTGTGTGTGTGAGTTTTTTTCCCCCTCTTTTTTTCTTTTTTCTTTTTTCTTTTTCTTACACGTACATGTCAGATGATTGCCCAGCACTAGATATTTGCCAATCTTTTTCTTTCTAATACTAATAGTAATACTAGGCCAGGTTCTCATGGAATGTTAGCAGTCCAATAAAGTTTAATCAGTTAAAGTAAAAGTCCAAGGTTTTTAAGTATGCAAAATGACCATCAAAATGATTAACAAATGAGTCACTAGTTTCAGATTTAATGAAATAAAAAAATGAAATAAAATGTTTAATTGGGTTTTTAATCAATTTTATTTTCTGTAGGCTGGCCGAGACTACAGTCTCGGGTTCTCCATCAATCACGTGACTTTCCTGGAAGTGACGTCAGTCTGGGGAGTCAGTGCGGTTGCCATCTTAGATTCTTCAGTAAACTGTGTATGCTTGTGGTCGACAAAAAAGTTAACTATGCCAGCTTACTCAAGTTACTGTGTTGCCGCGAACTGTAACAATTCACAGACAACCCCAGGTGTAACAATGCATGAGCACCTGTGCTATCGACCCACAGTGAGGCGAAAGTGGATTAAATTTATACATTTCAAACGAGCTGACTTTCTTGCTGCACCATTTCACGTCCATTTGTGTAGCGAGCACTTCAGTGAGTGCAATTTCACAAACCCCATGGAATACTGCATGGGGTTTGCTTCGAAGCTGACACGATGTTCCGGTACTCTTCCAAAATCCTGCCTGACAGGCTCAAACTGATACGGCTGTATCCTTGTGGGTCTCTCAGGCAAAGTATCAGTTTTGTCTTCGGAGCTCGAGTTGGCCATTTTGGAGCGACTCCCCAGAGTGATGTAGTAGGCATATGGTCACGTGATTTGGGTGGCATGGCGACGCTTTCGGTACGACGGAAAATGTCTTTTTGTTGTGCATTTATAACCCTCAGATCACAGTTTCACCTACATCACCGTTCTCAGCGAGCTTTAACGGAAATTGTGTCAAAAATCACCCCTAACCTTGGACTTGTCCTTTAATGCATGCATGCATGACACTTGACAGCTTTGGTCTTCCATTAAATGTCCTTACTCTCAGTACAAACCTAGACATTTGTCTACCATGAAGCTTATCATGAATTTATTTTCTTGTTGTGTGTGTCTCACATTTTTAGTGTGTGTGCATGAGTGCATCTAGAGTGAAAGTGACCATTTGCGCCCCCCACCCCCACCCCCCATGTCCATCCATCTCTTCTTCTGATCTCAGTGATCTTGATCTTGATGCGCACTTTACATAATTTATAAATTATTTAACTAACAGGTCAAAGGCCAGGTCATGGCATGAACTGACCAGCTATTCAGTGATCATCACAGCATAAACTAAACTGACTAGCCAATCAATGGTCAGTCACACTCACAGCGTAAACTGACTAGCCACTCAGTGGTCAGCCACAGCATAAACTGACGAGCCACTCAGTGGTCAGTCACAGCATAAACTGACTAGCCACTCAGTGGTCAGCTAGGCCACTTTGCCAGGATGTGAACTAACTTTACTTGCGATGTAACTTTGACAAGTAAAACCTTGGTGATGTCTTGGCGTTGTGGTTGAAGCTACTTCACTTAGCAACTTTTCGCTGTATTTATTAAGAACAGCCATAAAAGCAAGGGAGAGACCATGAAAATGGAAAGGGAGAAATCATGACTATTTTTTTTCTCAGTATGGATGTAGTTTTGTTACCAGTTCAAATATTTGAATAAGTAATTGTAGTATGGCACACAACCACAACATTAAAATAACCCAGAACTATGAATAAGACAGTTCATCCCCCCTCCCCTTCCCTCTCCCTTCTTTAGTAATCAGTAGAGAATAGTGCCATCAGGCATCAGCATTTCCCTTGGCAAATAAAAAAATTAATATTAAAAAAAACTGCAGCACCAGCAAAGAAGTGGGCCAGATATGATATCATTAAAGTAGACGAGGAAAATACAAGGGCTTAGGACTGGTCCTTCTGGTACACGTGGATTGACAAGGTTAAACTCAGCCTCACACCACTGGTGACCATTGCCTACATAGTGTCATGGAGGAATCTGGAGATTTAACGTTGGTTAAGTTGTATCATTGGCGGGAGCTGCCATAAGTATCATTTTTGTTGTGACAAAAGTTTTGTAAAAACAGGTGTTTGTCTGTCATGACAAGCATGTCTTTTGTTGTGACAAAAGTATGCTTGTCATGATAAAAGTATGTTTGTTGCGACAAACATATTTTTTGTTGCAACAAATATATCGCGACAAACACGTGTTTGTCGTGACAAAACATGTCTTTTGTCTTGACAAAAGTATGCTTGTTGTGACAATTTTTTTGTCGTTACGACAAAAGTAAGCTTGTCATGACAAACTTTTGTCTCAACAAAAATTATCCTTGTGGCAGCTCCTGCCAATGATGAAGTTGCCATAGTGGTCAAACGTGTGACAGGGTTCACTCTGTTAAACTTAAAGGCCATGGCCATGTTCACAAACAGGGTAAATATTCATGTGGTTTTGTCTGTCATCTTTGGTTTGCAGATGCAGACACCTCCAGTTTGTTCCATCATGTGTTCACGGAGGAAAGTGGAAGTTGTGAGGACTCTGTTGGTGCCTCAGCCACTGGGAGATTGCCAGAGTATGTATCATATTTTTTAGTAATGGCTGACGTCAGTGACATGCACCTTGGTTTCTAGCTATGGGTACTAAGTGATAGAAAACGCAATTTCAGAATCAGAGTCAGAATATTTATTGTCCCGGTACAAGTTTACAAGCAAATTTGTTTTACGATGTACAGTAAATGAGTAAGAAACAGAATAAACGGTAGACTAATATTTTAACACAGCAACAAAGGCTAAAAACGCCCCAAACACACACAACATATTATTATCACAGCATTGAAAAGTAAATGTTTACACAATCATAGTCTGTAATTAAACAATATTAGTCTCTCTCTTAAGTCTCTCTGTCTCTCTCTGTCTGTCACTTTTTAGTAATTTTTTTTACACTCACAGTATGCAGATTATAACTTCTACACCCACATCTTTACAAACACACACACGTTCATCATGCACACATGCATGCATGCACATGCTCACATACATGCAAATACACACGCACACACACACACACACACACACACACTTAACTGAGTGTGGGAAACAGATTTGGGTTTCATCTCAGAATTGTGACACTGGTGACTGTGCTTTGGGCCGGTAGGCCTGGAAGATTAAAAACAACAACAACAAAAAACAGCTGCAAAGTGCTGGTGCCTGCTTCTCATCTCTGTGAACACCTTTTGTGGATGACCCCATGTGCAGGAAGAATCTTGGCCTTCACAACCTGGCCTCCTACCTGGATGGGAAGATGGAGGACTGTGTGGCAGAGAGCAAGGCCTCAGCGCCAGCACAGCCGCCAGACCCTGCCACCAGCGGGAGGATCGGGCCTCCTGACGTCATCCTGGACATCCTCTCCAACGTTGGCACCCTCATTATGGAGCCAGACAGACTGGGGGTTGGTTTTCTGATTCAACCTTGTAAACATTGATACTGTTGTGATTGTATGTGTGAGAGAGTTTGTGTGTGACATGGAGGACATCATGTGGACACAGTGTGGGTGTGGGTGTGTGTGCATGAGTGTGTGCGTATGTGTGTGTGTGTGTGGGGTGTGTGTGTGTGTGTGTGTGTGTGTGAGAGAGAGAGAGAGAGAGAGAGAGAGAGAGAGAGACTGTGTGTTTGTGATAATGGTGTATGTTACTGTTAGACTGTGTGTTTGTGATAATGGTGTGTGCATGTATGTGTCATTGTGTGTGTTAACTGTGTGACTTAGAGTATATATATATATATGTTTAACATATATAACATTCTAGTAGTATATGTATATAATATGTTAACCATACTACTAGAATGTCCTATTACCACAGAGTTATTTTAGAAAAATGGATATGACTTTAATGCTTACAACAACGTAAGAGATATTTTGTATAATACTGATATTATCAATTCTATTGTTAAATTGATTGTTTATAGTCCTGTAGGTAAGCTAGTATAATTTTGTGTGTCTGTCTTTTGTGTGTGTGTGTGTGTGTGTAATATCACCTCGATGTGAACAGACATAAAATAAAACATTGATTGATTGTGTGACTGACTGTGCATGCATGTGTGTGTGTGTGTGTGTGTGTGTGTGTGTGTGTGTGTGTGTGTTGGTGTGTGATAATGGTGTGTGATGTACGTATAGTGTGTGTGGTTTGTGTGAGTGTGTGTGTGTTTGCATGCCTGGCTGTCTACCGGGCCATCTTCATACCTGCCTGCCAGGCAATGTGTCTATTTGTCTGTGTCTGATCCTTTTGTCATGTGTTGGTGGAATGAAAGAAAATGGGTCAAAAAACAACAGCAGTACCACAGCGCATGCTGTCACAGCATCAGTAACTACAGTGTATTGGGGGGGCGGGGGGGGGGGGGGGGGGGGGAAAACATCTGCCATACCTCCTCACTGCTATTGACTTTGGCAGGGATGTGGGCCCAGGTTCAGGTATGAATTGCAGAACTAAGAGGAGTAAGAAGAGATGATGAGACTGATACTGTGATAATTCATATAATTACTTGATACAGTGATAGTTCAGAGTTCACATAATTACTTAACTGATAAGTGTTTGATAGAAAGGAACATTAAAAAAAAAAAGACCAGGAAAAAAAAGAAGACCAAAAACAAATCAAGTTTGATAGAATGGAACATTAAAAAAAAAAGAAAAAAAGAAAAAAGGACCAAAAACAAATCAACTCATTTTTAGTTTTTGGCAACATCACTTCTTCTTCCTCTTGTCCCCGTAAGTATTAAGCTTTTTATTTATTTATCTCTTATTGGAAATTTGGGGTGCCTTACCAAGCTACAGTGGGCACTGATCATATTAAGCAGGGCTACCAAGCAGTCATACTGCATTTGGCATCATGTGCTAAGTGCTGTGTCACAACAGAGAATATAATATCTGTATGCCCATGTGTCTCTGGGCACCTGAAAACCTGGGCGTGGTCCGCATACATGTACAAGTATGCAAATACCATTGTAATGTGACAGGCTGACAATGCATGAACCTCATTGATTGGTTTCTGACAGGCAGTGTGCACAATCTGGCGACTGCACAGCTGTTGCCTGGTGGTTTATTTCGGAAGGTAAAGAGCATTACGAGAAATGAGAAACCTGGACAAGTGATGTCATTGCAGTGTTATGTCTTACAGCTTTTGGCAACAGAAGAAACTCTCTGTAGTGCCCTCCTATGTGGATTGTATTGATTTCAGATTGACCTGGGTGAAAATGCTGTTTAGTAGACAAGGATTCAGACAGATTGTCAGCTAAAAGAGAGAGAAAGAGACTGAGTCTGCAGTTGCATACCTGATTTTGGTTCAGATTGTAAAATAATTTTGATATTGTGCTTATTTATACAGTAATGTGTACATTGATTAAAAACATTTTTTGGTAGTGTATTGAGTAGTTTTGTTTTAATCTGTGCAGGCTGCCAGCCACTCTAACTTCAGTACTATGAGAGCCAACACCTGTGTTTACAAAGGTATAAAGCACAGTGCACCCCCTCCCCCCCGCCCCCCCACTCCCAAGTTAGACTCTGCCTTCACCCCTTCACTGCCATGATGTCGCTTGATAATGGCCAATGAAAATGTGAAATTTGAAAACCTTAGCCTTTCTGAATTTTTTTCCTTTCACTGGCATGTCAAAGGACTTTCATCAAAACATATAGCATTGAAAGTAGATGTTATAGGACTGGAAAATATACTTCTGCACATCTATGAATCTTCCAGCCCAGAAATTTTACAGGCTGGGGCAGTGAAGGGTTAATGCTGCCTTTCAATATTTTCTCTATGTTTCATTCACAGTCTTTATTGGTCTGCCAGTCTCTTTCTCTGCCTGTCTCTCTGTTTTTCTTTCTTTGCCTGATTCTTCATCTAACCCTCTGTCTCTCCTTTGTCTCTCAAGCTTTGTATGTCTCTATCTTTCTCTCTCTGTTTGCTTGCCTTCCTGTCTGTCTTTTTCCTCTCTCATTCTGTCTCTCTCTTCATCTTAACATGACCCTGTGTTAAAGACAGGATGTTATTAGTTAAAGATCCAAGTGCTAACAATACTGATTTTTGTCTCTCCCTCTCCAACCTGTCCTTGCCACCTATCCTTTTTCTTAACCCTACCCCCCTATCCCTTTCACAGCGAACACAAGCTCAGCGTGACTTCAAAAGCTGAGCATCCAGGTGTGTTGACGACATCCAACACAGCTTCTTTGTGTCACTTCTCTGTGCCATTCTAGCAGCAAATTGGCCCGACCTTTGTCCGCATGTACACATGAAATGAACCACTGATCACTGGGTAATGGGTTCTGCTGGCAGGCAAATGGGTGTACGAGGTGATGCTGGGCTCCAAAGGTGTGATGCAGCTCGGTTGGTGCACTCTCAACTGCCGTTTTTCACAGGAGGTGGGTTGTTTCCCCTGTTAAGATCAAATGGGAGGAGGTTGTGATCCCATTCAAATCTAACAGGAAGGAGGTTGTGGCCCTATTAAACTGAGCAGGTGGCTAGCTGTGACCCCATTTAAAACAAACAGGAGGCAGGTTGTGATCCCATTAAAATCTAACAGGAGGCAAGTTGTGATCTTATTGAAATCGAGCATGTGGCAGGTTGTGATCCCATTAAAATCTAACAGGCAGCAGATTGTCTTTTAGTAGTTCATGAGATGAAAAATGGGGATTCATTGTGAAATTTAAGCCACACAGATGCCAAATTATTTAGAGCCATTGGACATTGTAAATAGCCATGTTTACAACCCCAAAGAGCATTGTTTTTGTTTGTTGTTTTTCTAAGTTGTGTATTTGATGGATGTAGAAGATCGGTTAAGTCAGTTTTTTTCTACCAGTATGGCAGTATTAGGCTAATTAGCTGGTGTCATTATTATTATATACTGAACATGTTCATGTTGGATTTCATTCAGGAAGGTGTAGGGGACACACCCGACTCTTATGCCTATGATGGGAGCAGACTGCGCAAATGGAATGTCAGAACATACAAATATGGAGAGGTTAGCTTTTGAAGTGTGTGTGTGTGTGTGTGTGTGTGTGTGTGTGTGTGTGCGTGAGAACATACAAATATGGAGAGGTTAGCGTCTGAAAAGTGTGTGTGTGTGTGCTTGAGCATGTGTGTATGCATGTTTGTGTGTGTGTTTGTGTGTGCATGTGTTCTCATGCTTGTGTGTACATGTGTGTATGTGAGTGAATGTGTATATATATATATATATATATGATATAGTAACATGTCAGTTTGCTGTCATGATATGCCAGCAGGAACAGGCTTGTGCAATGTTCCTGTGACCTGCAGTAAAGCTGTTTCCATGTTTTGTACCTGTGACCTGCAGTAAAACTGTTTCCATGTTTCTGTGACATGCAGTAAAGCTGTTTTCATGTTTTGTTCCTGTGACCTGCAGTAAAGCTGTTTCCATGTTTAGTTCCTGTGACCTGCAATAAAGCTGTTTCCATGTTTTGTTCCTGTGACCTGCAGTAAAGCTGTTTCCATGTTTTGTTCCTGTGACCTGCAGTAAAGCTGTTTCCATGTTTTGTTTCTGTGACTTGCAGTAAAGCTGTTTCCATGTTTTGCAGGCATGGCTAACTGGGGATGTGATCAGCTGTACCTTGGACCTTGACCAGGGTCTTGTGGAATTTTTCAGGTGCGTTGCTGAACTAGGCACTAAGTCACGTGCGTGTATTGTGAGCCACCCACTGTCAGTTCACACAGGTGCATGTTGGGAGCCAGAAATCCAGAATTCCTGAAAAGTCTATTGTGTCAAGGGCTGTGAATCCAAAATGAAAAGTAACTGCACATCTAATACATTAACTAGCTGTAGTGTGAAAGGTATTCTGTTCAGGAGTAATGGGAGAGTGAACATGTGTATTTTGCAGCCCCTTTGGTGATGAAGAAAAGTGGGGGGTGCCTGTGTGTGTGTGTGTGTGTGTGTGTGTGTGTGTGTGTGTGTGTGCAAAAGAGTTTAAGTGGAATTGTATGCAGCCTTCCACCCCTCCCTCTCCACACCTTCCACTCCCCCATTCAAAGTGCAATTCAGTAGTCCTGTACGCATGTAGGTGTCAAAACTGAATCATGCAACTATATAATCTAACGTGAAAATAGGTGCAGTGACCTTTCATTTAACTTGCTGATGCAGAAAGACTTTGACAGAATGACAATCCATCACCCCAGTGATGGCCGATCTCAGAGGCAGCTAGGTGGTCCGGGCTCAGAGGTTTGGACATGATGCATGGGATGGGTTGGGATGCACACAGAGGAGAGGAAAGCGACAGAAACAGAACAAAACACTGTAGACTTTTAGAGAAGAATGCAGTTTCATTTTTCTGGTACCAGCACATGCCAGTTGGACAGAACCTATGTGTATTTGCGGGTGTGGGTGTGAATCTGGTCTGTGCAGTATACTGTTATGTGATCATATTTTTTTTCTCCCTCAGAAACGGCAGCTCAATGGGTGTGGCCTTCGACACTGTGAAGACCGGCCCTGGCTTCGCTTACTTCCCTGCCTTCAGTCTCTCCATGGGAGAAAATGTTCATGTCAACTTTGGTGCTACACCCCTCAGATATCCTTGCCAGGTCCAGACAGAGTGTCTTTTCTGTTGGAGGGAGCGGGGGGGGGGGGGGGGGGTGCAGGGAAGGCTGGGGTGGGGGTGGGGTGAGTACTGTATTTCTGTTCAGGTTATGTTGGGCTTATGGTTCATGCTTCATCCATTTTTCAATGTACAATTTGACAGTTATGCTGACATGCCAGTTTCAGTGACTAGAGAGTATTTAAATAGGGGTAAGTTTTTGCTGCGTATGTTTCTTTCCACAAAGCTTTTTGTTTGTTTTTTATATAGTTTTATGAATGTATCATTGTAGTGTTTCCTTGTTGCTGCCTTTTTTAAAGTTTTTAAGACTGTATGATTATGGTGTTTTTTCATCTCTTACAAACACAGGCGCTTGCTCCAATTATTGCTCTATAGCAAGCCTTTTGTCGGGGTATTTGTGAGAGCGTCAGTCTTCACGAGATGGGGTTTCTAGAGAGGAATGACAGTAAACAAAATAGGGAGTTCTGTGTTGTGGTTGATAACCTTGACTTGTGAGACGTTCCCCATCGAGGGCTATCAGCCGCTGCAGGAGCCAAAGCTGCTGGAGGCGAGCCAGGCCAGCCTCCTGCTGCGCTACATGGACAGGCTGGTCTCCATCATGGTGGATGATGACAAGGTGAGGGCAGGTGGGGACTCTGTGTGTGTGGAGTGATGCTTTGATGAGACCTACCTGCCTGTGCTGCGTTGGTGTTCAAGGCCACTGCGGAGAAAACGCTTGTGTCCACCCTTGAATACTTGAGGAGTGTGTGTGTGTGCTTTGGGATGGAAGTCGGGGAGGTATATTAGCAATGTCTTCATTCTGTTCTGGTCAGTGTCCTTCATGTTCAGTGTTAAGTATACATGTGTCGATGTGGATCTTGTGTGTGTGAGTGTGCGTCCATGTGTTAGAAAAAGGGAGAGGGGGGGATTTTAAACAAAAACATCAAAGTTCAGTGTGTTTCTCTTGCATGAACTAGGTGTTGGGTATGTATAGACCTGGACCTGGTCTCAGCAAGATGAGAGTGGAAAGGGAAGGGGAGGGAACTGGTTTTTTAATGCCCAGTAAACCATGATTTTTATATCTGGGCAAACACATCAGAATGCAATAAATGCTAGAAATCTATATAGATATATATATATATATATATATATATATATATATACACGTTAAAACTAGCACATTGTCAACTAGAAAGCAGGTTTTTACTGTTTTGTGTTAAAATGATAGAGAGAGACACAGAGAAAGGGAGTTCTAAGCTGTCTCTTGCTCCACCAGATGGCAGGCATTGACCTTGTCACCAGCAAGGCGGACATGCCATCTCCGCCTCTCACAGATCATCGATCAAAGGCTTGCAGTGCTTTTCTGGTGGCCGCTCACATCATGGACAAACTGGGGCCCCTGCTGGTGAGTCGGACTTGCCAGTGTTCTCTGTTGGCCTGATCAAGCATGTGTGTGTATTTTTGTCTTGTTTTGTGTTAATTTTTTTAACACTTCATTTCTCCCACGAGAGGACATTTGGGTAGCTTTGCCTGGGAAAAGCTGCAGCAGCTGCAAGAGCAAGCAGCACTATCCATACCTGCCAGTGCGTGCACACTGTGTTGTTAACATGCATTCAAACGATGGTATAACTGCTGGTGCTTGGGATGTTTGTGCTTGTGCGCAGATGTTGATGCATGTAATTGCACATGGGGCTGTACGAAACAATGCAAGAGAGTCTGCACTGAAAGTTGACTTGGAAGATAAAATCTCTTGTCACACCAGCGGAGTCGAACACATGTCAGCATCACGCCTGGGTTTTTGGTCTGGCACTCTGCTAACTGAGCAACATCCCCGCCCCCAAATAATTTTGATGGTCATTTTGTATTTCTGATGCATATTTGTTCCTACTCCTTTGGATCAGCAGAGTACTGGCATAATAAAACATGTTGTAACAACCGTTTTTCATGCTGTGGCAGTTAAAGGCCAACTTGACCGTGAAACTGTAAACTTTTGCTTGGAAGCCTGTTCATAAGTGAAAGTTAGTTTGTCAAGGTGTTTATGTAGAATAATCTGAATCAGAATGAGGCCTAGAGTGCTTACATAGAATCAACAAACAAAGGGGGGTAATTAACACTTGAAAGACGTCACGTGAACACAACAGCAAAGACCTGAATCATCTACCGTAACTCTCACCTGGCATGCAAGTAAATACAAGGTACATAAACTCTACCAAAAGTACAGATCTTGTTTATGTTTAGTTAGTATTTTCTGTCATCTTCTTCCTTTTTTTGTTGATCAGCCAGACATTGATTATAGAACAATGTCTGACTTCACGGTGAAACTGTCACCTAGAAGTCTTGAGGTGAAGGTAAGTTGTTGGATGGTTGGTGGTTTAGTTTGTCAGTTGTTGTAGTGTTCTCCAGCTGAATTAACCCTCTGGGGGTCACCCAGTATGTGTAGCTGTACTTTAACAGAGGCATCTCTTAGGGGGAAATGATTGTGATTGTGACCAGTTTTTGTTACCCTGCCACATGAGCAGCCACACACCATCTTTGGAGGATTTATCTCCACTTCTGGAGGGTTCATGCTGCTGGTGTTATACAAGGAGGTTATCATGGCTGAAGCTATTCCCCACACAACTATGCAGCACAGAGCTACATATTAATGCAGCCTTGGTGGTCTTGCTGGCATCAAGGTGTTGCGACACAGCCCAAGCCCAAGCAATTTTGTCAGCGTATTCATTGGTTATGCCCTGCGTTGTCTGTTTTCTCAGAAAACCCCATACGTTATAGAGGCTTGCCTGCTGCCCATGCTGACCAGGTTGTCAGGAGGAGGCATGTGGAGACAACCCCAGCCACGACTTGTCAAGTTGCTGGACTTGTTATGGGCCCTTCTTCAGGTACTTACAGAGTGGTGTGGGGGAAGGGGCGGGGTTAGTAGGAGTTGATTTTTGCTGTTGGTTTTGAGTTATGGTTAACTTCAGGTACCAGGGAGGGGCAGGAAGAGATAACTTGTGTGTGTGTGTGTGTGTGTGTGTATGTGTGTGTGCTAGTTTTTGTGATTGTGATTATTTGTGCACAGGATTTTGAGATATGATAATACATGAAGAAATTAGCAGCATATTAGATGCTGTTGTTGTACAACTTCCTTTGCTATTATGCTAATTGGGGTGCAGGATTTGGAGAATTGACACAGTGTGTGTAGCCTCCAATTACGCTCTTTTTACAACTATGCTTGTCCTGTTTGTATGCAGGGGTTTAAGATTCAACAGTACATTGAGAAATGAGTTATATGTATACTGTTTTTGTGTGTGTGTGTGTGTGTACATCGTTAATTATAATTTTTGCAGGATTTTGAGATTCGACAATGCTTGGAGAACTTAGCTACAGTCTTATTGTCTCTCTACCGATACTCACCAGTCATGGAGGACTTCAGGCATGCTGTAAGTTGTTACCTTAAATGTAGCACTGACATGATCTTGTGAGGCCCTTGAAACTCACACACACACACACACACACACACACACACACACACACACACACTACACATGCACACACACACACCCTTTGGGCACCATTCCACAACCTTGAATTGTGTGCATAGTCTTTCATTTCCGGGATGGAGGTGTGTGTTGGCTATGAATAAGCAGTGAGGATGTTCTTGTACTATTCTCTTTGCCATTCATCTTCTTTCTTCTTCTGTTTTCAAACTCCTCTCACATGAACATATGTCATTGACATGTTGTTTACTTGGCAAATTCTGCAGCATTTCCTGCAAACACTAAACTAGCAAGCAAGCACAGTGAGTTTGCTGGAGAACGGAGAACAGTGCTATATAAAAGCAATATAAAAGTGATCAACAAACTAGGTAGCAGGCGCGTCGTTGTTGCCCAGAACATGTCACACATGTTGAAGCTGGAATGGCGACCGACTGCGTCGCTTCCCGCTTGTGTGGCTGGGGAGTCTAAACCATACCCAGCAATTTAAGGTTTTCCTTTAACAAAAGCTGGATGGATTAAGAATTTTAAAAGTATGCTGCCCTTATTACAGGCCCATTTACAGCTGTGAGTAAAATGCACTCCCAACAACAAAATACCTTTTTTATCCAACAGTAGGCGCCTTGCTGCCCCCCGGACATGATTACATGTACTGAAGCTGAAGCGACTACCCCCCCCCCAACCCCCAACCCCCCACCCCCACTCATCTTTAGTTTTAAGAGTTTGTTACAGTTTGTCCCTAATATGTCAACCTGACATCTGAGGACATGAAGCCCCACATTATCATCATCATCTGATCAACAAACACTCGACTACCAGCTGTGTCAAATCACAGCGGAACCACATGGCTTGGAAAGCTTCTTTAGCATGGTGTAGAAGTGGCTAGCGAATCTCCTGTCTACTTTGCTCGCTGTTTTTTCAGTTTATTTTATTTAATTTGAACTGCCCAGAGACAGATGTTGTCTTTTGTGTGTACAGTGGTTTTTGTTAAAGTTCATAAGTTAGAAAGTGATATAAATTGTGACTGTTGAATTGCAGAATTCTGTTGACTTTGTTTGCAGAAGCAGTATTTATCGTTGACAGTGTGTGTTTTGAGGCACCAGCAGACTCGAAGGTTTCTCCTGGGCTCTGTTTTATATCCTTTCAATACCTTGACTGCTTGGTTTCACAGAGAGAGAAAGAGAGAGTTTGTGTGCGTGTTTGTGTTCAAAATTTGTGCATATTTACATGCATGTGTGTGGGTGCATGCATGCATGTGTGGGTGCGCACATGTGTATGTGCATATGTGTGTGTGTGTGTGTGTGCATATGTATAGGTGTGCACACTTGTGTAAACTTCTTGCAAATGTAATTAAAAAAAATATTTTTAAAGTCTATAAAGTAATAAACATCTAATGACGAGCATGTTCCTTAACTGCTGCCACATTTGACAAGCTGAAGTTCCCCATCTTCATGCACATCAAACCTCCAGATGACCTGGGCCTCGCACAGCTGATCCCAACAGTGTGGTGGAAGTATGCCACAAAGGTCAGCTATGCTCTTCATCCTGAGGTCATCAACCCCCTCTGTTCCCGCAGGACAAAGTGCCAGATAACATCAGTTTACATCTGTTCTGGAAGCAGTCAGTTTACGTCTGTAGGAGGGTAAATGATGGATAGGTCCAGTAGGTCCAGTAAAGGTGTTTCCTAGAATGTCGGAGTGTTATATTTCATCAGCGTGAAATAGATAAGATGGTCTTCTTGTGTGTGTGTGTGTGTGTGTGTGTGTGTGTGTGTGTGTGTGTGTGTGTGTGTGTGTTTTTGTTTTTAAGTTGGCAATGGTAATGAGTCCATTTGTGTTGTTTTCTAGAAAGGTCTGGTATTGCTATGACAGTTTATGTGACAGTGCCTGTGTGTTAACATTGAAGATTATGGTTAAGCATGGTCAAGTCTGGTAGCTTAATTTTCTAGAAGGCTAGGTTGTTCTGAGATTATGAAAGGGATCCCAGTAGCATTATTATCTAACAACGGACATAGCCCTTTTTGATCAGCTCTGTAAGAAAAGGAACTCCAGGGAATACAATCTCAAACTCTGCAACTTTAAAAGCCTTGAGATTTGAACAGAAAAGTAATTTGATTGGTTTAAAAGAATGGATGGATAAATAAAGCCTGAAAAAAAAGAGCAATTGAAGTCGGTATTGGATTGCTGTGTTGTGTTGTTTGTGGACAGCAATGTTATCACAGGTTTCCATGCTGAATCCTCATTTTATTTGAATCTATATTTTGGGGTGCCCCCTATGATAGCATTGCCATCATATTTGAAGTCTTTTTATAACATGTTGTACTGGGCTGGGCCCAGTGTGGAACTTGATATATTTTCAAGGTGTAGACGTTTGCTTTCAAAGAACAGATGCTTACTTTTGACTATTTTTATGATACACTTACAGTTACAATGTGTTCACATCACCACCAATGCCACATATAACTCTAGAAAGCCAGGGGCTTTACTAAGCAGCAAGTATCTGTTCAGTCTCTTGCCAGTGGATCCACCTCAAGCAACATTGCCTTATAACACACAGTTACTTCTTGACAGAAACCTCTCTCTCTCTCTCTCTCTCTCTCTCTCTCTCTCTCTCTCTCTCTCTCTCTCTCTCTCTCTCTGCCTGCCTGCCTGCTGTGTGTGGATTATATCTAACCACGTTTTGTCTTCCGCAGACTTTTGTCTTAATAAAGGACTTTGCCTTTGCCGACCAAGATGTGTTCCAGCATGTTTAACACTTGCGTTATTGCCATTCCTGCTTCAGAATGAGAGCGAGAAAGTCCCTCCCCTGACGAAGGAGGATGAAAGGAGGAAGGCCAAGTACATGGCTTCCTGTGACAAGCTGCGGAAAACCATTGAAGGTATGTACACCATCGGCAAGCACCAGCTGGTCACGTGGCAGGGGTTAGTTTTAGTTACCTGCAGCCTTCGTGGAAGATAATGCTGTTGGTGATCTGATGGTAGCCTTGACATTTAAGATACCAGGATGAGTTTCCACCTTTTTTGTCCCTCTGAAGACTGGCATCAGTGGCTGGACGTTAACAGGTCAAGTCTCCGTGTTTTCACCTCCCTAAGAGCAGTACAGAAGAGACGTTAACTTGGTGGTTCAGATAATGTGCAATACAGCATGTTGTCATTTGCGTGAATCTAAATATGTTCATCGCTCTATCTCACTTGATAGTTATACAGTGTATGTGCGCATACTGCATCAGTCAAGGAAAAAACAGGGGAAAGGAGTACTGCACAGGTGTACTGACATAATCATGTTCTGTCATTGTGTTACATTTGTTATAGTGAATAAAAGAAAGTCACACATTCACACACACACACACTCACACACACACACACACACACACACACACACACACACACAAAGAAGGAAAAAGGTAAGATTCTGTGATAAGATGTAAACAAAACAACAATAACTAAAGAAACAGATGGGGGGGGGGGGGGCGTCGTTATCAAGCTTTTAAATATCCAATTTAGACCAATTTGGCTATGGAAGTGGTCTCTGAGAGGATGTAGCCTGTTGACACACCAGTGAGGGTGAAAATCTACGGCCCTGTGGAGAACCTCCAGCGTACAGTGGCATGCGTCTGAGCTACCAGAGTTCCCGTCTGAGGGAACGACAAAGTAAGAGGAGACCAAGATGGAGGGGATGCAGCGCAGCCTTGTGCTGCAGCAGAATGGGTTCAGAGAAGAGGAGTAATGTGCTGTAACAGAGGTTCAGCTGTCCGTCTTGTGCTGCAGCAGAATGGGTTCAGAGAAGAGGAGTAATGTGCTGTAACAGAGGTTCAGCTGTCCGTCTTGTGCTGCAGCAGAATGGGTTCAGAGAAGAGGAGTAATGTGCTGTAACAGAGGTTCAGCTGTCCGTCTTGTGCTGCAGCAGAATGGGTTCAGAGAAGAGGAGTAATGTGCTGTAACAGAGGTTCAGCTGTCCGTCTTGTGCTGCAGCAGGAATGGGTTCAGAGAAGAGGAGTAATGTGCTGTAACAGAGGTTCAGCTGTCCGTCTTGTGCTGCAGCAGAATGGGTTCAGAGAAGAGGAGTAATGTGCTGTAACAGAGGTTCAGCTGTCCGTCTTGTGCTGCAGCAGAATGGGTTCAGAGAAGAGGAGTAATGTGCTGTAACAGAGGTTCAGCTGTCCGTCTTGTGCTGCAGCAGAATGGGTTCAGAGAAGAGGAGTAATGTGCTGTAACAGAGGTTCAGCTGAACATCTGTTATTGTTTCCCCTTGGCAGCATGCCAGCAATCAGTTTATTTTGTTATCTCCTTTGTTGTCCCCAGAGTTGGAAGACATTCAAGTGGAGATGCTGAAACTCCTGTTGCTGCACACAGATGTTGTTGATGTAAGTACCAACTCCATCACATAATCAGTGTTGGCCAAGGTTTGTATGAACACAATTTTGAATGACGTCAGGCACTGGAATCAGCTCCCATCCTGGCTGACATTCACAGTATCCCCAGAAGCATTCCAGCACAGTCTAAGCAGGCGCATACAGAGTGCGTTGTCCCTTAACCTAGACAGCCCCTGTAATGTGGTACTGTAAATAGTTTAAAATCTTTGAACAGAGCAGCCACTCCCAAAGCCCAAACCACTTGCTCAAAAGACTGTTGAGCCAACGATTTTCTCTGTGAGCCCAGTTCTGTACATGGAAGAAGGAACTGGAAAAGCATGCAATAATACAAAGTGTTCATTTTCCACAGCAGAGTCTGGGAAGAAGGAACAGAGTTTTGTGGCATTTTTGGAACATATGTCATCATGTTGATGGCGGGAGGAAAGAGGATGTGCTGATCATGTTCATAAACCAGAAACATTTGCTGTTGTTGAGAGTAGTTTTGCTGTAGTGTGAGTTTTTTTTCTGTGGCAACAGTAGTAGAAGAAGGGAAGAAACCTCCAGCTTGGTGCTGTTTTGGTTCAGCCAGCAAAGAGTTGGATCAAAGAGTAGATAAATAAAATCACAAATAAGTAAGTAACTTGGTGTTTTGCACCTAGTCAACCATTACGGTTATATCAGGGTAAAACACACACAAAGAAAAAAAGATAAGACAATGAAAGACATAAAAAAAATGTCTTTCTGGTAGCTAGTACATCAAGTAAGACATAAAAAAATGTCTTTCTGGGAGTACATCAAGTTCAAGTAGTTTTACAGCATCCTTCATCTAAACCAGTTTGATTTATTACTGCCTTGACCTCATTTTGCCAGAAGGTTTCCTGATCACCATTAATTTTGACAGTAGTTTGACAGAGGGCTGATTGATACCTTGACCTCTTTCTGCCAGATGGTTTTTGATCATTATTAGTCTTAACATAGTTACTGGAATGATTGATGCCTTGACCTCGTTTTGACAGATGGTTTCTGCTCACCATTAGTCTTAATATAGTTGCTGGAATGGAGTAGTTGGGATGATTGATTCCTTGACCTCTTTTTGCCAGACAGTTTTTGATCATCATTAGTCTTGACATAGTTGCACAGATGATTGATACCTTGGCCTGTTTCCATGCAGGGGAAAACCAGCCGTGACTGCTTCTTGGAAAAGTTCCGCACCTTGTTGAAGGAAAGCAGTGGCATCACCTGGGTATGTTTCTGTCAACTTCTTTGTTTCATTTAAAATGGATGTGTGATATTGTGAAACAGAAGTGAGAAAAACATTAACAGTGACATGTAGGTGATGGGAAATGGCTGTGAATTTTGTGTGCATGTGTTACCGTTTTAGTCTAAAACTGTTGTAAAAGGTACAATTTGGATGAACTGCATCAAAACGGTAGTTGACAATGAGCATGCAGCATAGAACTGAATGTTTGCCTGGTACTTACTAGCAACTTATGCTTGTGATGGTGTTGCATTTCTTACCTGTTTGGTCATACCCATGTCTTAGCTTACTGAAATTCCTCTTGGGGGTGGGGGGCGAAGCAAAGACACCAGTGGGCCTGAAAATGGAGAAAATGTGAAAATATATCCATATATAAGCCACTGGGCAGTTTTGAGACTTTACACGAAAAGAGACTGTACAGAAAACTAATGCAAATATTAAACGACCCAACACACCCAATGAGACACTACTTTGATAGCAGACATAGCAACAGGACTGGAAGATTTTTACTTCTGAGAACAAATACAAACTGTTGTAAAGCCTAATTTTTACCCTCGGCTCTGTCAGTTTTTAATGATAATTATACCAGGTCATTAACTGAGGGTGCGCATGCGTCAAGACGTCTGCTGAGGATAACTTTCTAAGGGAGGGTTGGGGATGTGTGAACCTAATGATTTTTATTTGAGAGTTTTTACGTTTTGGTTTGACAGAGAAAGCATTATTCCAGGTAATTTTGGGTTTGCTATTAGTGTATGCAGATTGAGAGAAAGGGGGCGTATGTCTAAGAGTGTGTATGTGCGTGTGTTTCATGACTTAGAATTATTGAGATATGTTCTTCATTTTGCGATTGAACGACAGCTTTAATTTCCTGCTGGGATGAATAAAGTATATTGTTATTGTTGTTATTTGCTCACTTCATCTGGTTGGTCTGTCAACATTTGTACAAAAGAAGTACTTTAAAAAAACAGCTTCTCTGGGCACAGCCGTATTGGTTTGCTCTTAACTAATGAAGAGCAGAAAATGGCTGGCTTGTGACATCTTTGATACTTTAGCTGCACATTCTGGCCTTGTTTATGACATCACTAATGCAGACTGCAGGGTACATAATGGCAGCACTCACGGTCTTCTTTTCACTAGTTTCATACATCGATGTTCAACAAAGGAGGTGAGAAATCAAGTGGAAAAAGTGCTGTGCTCCTATGTCTCAGGCTCCATCCCTATGGATAGGGCCTGCGTTGCTTCCTCACTTCAGTTCCCCTTTAACAGAATTGCCCCCCCCCCCTCCCCAAGTAGTGGGGGAAAGATATTGATGATGTAGAGCTTCATGTCCTCAGATGCTGGTTGACATAATTATGAGGGACAAACTGTGACCAATGCCTAAGCATGGTTCAATGTTGCTTTACGTCCACAGAAACCGTAAGGCTCATTAGGACGGAAAGCCCAGGACGGCCACCTCGACTTTCACACAGCTCCTGAACTCTGTGGGGGAAAGTCAAAACAAGGTGTGGCTGTTGCGTTAGCCTGGCTGTCTCTTTGCAGGTGTTTCACTCCCACACCTGTCCGCTGCCGGTGTTGCTGTGTTTCTTCCACCGCTTGCTGCGTGCCGTGCGGCACTACTGGGATGCCTTTCAGCCGGAGGATCCAGGGAGATTTGTCCTCAGCGAGGGTAATGCTGGATTACAGCAGGGAAACCCCTGATTAACCCACTTGGCCCCAGACCAGCCGCTGCCCTTTCTCAACGAAATCCCATGCGAAGGGAAGTAACTGTGTCAAATGATCCCGGTATACAACTTTAAAAATCAGTAATAAACATCAAATAAAAGTTTCAGCTCACTTTGTATTTTTCCCAGTTTGCGAATATATTGTTTTTGTATATCCAACAGGTTTAGATTTTTTTCAATGAAAAAAATTAAAGCATAATTTTTTTCTTCTCCAAAATCAGAAATGTCTGCATCTGAATGTCAGGTTTTGTTAGGGTGCCTACAGGGTAACTGACTTAGCAAAATTCCCAGTTTGAATCTCCAAAGATGAAGCTCCGTGAGTTTGTTAGGGTGCCCAGGGTAAGTGACAGCCAAATTTGCAGTTCAAATCTCAAAGGATGAAGCTCTGACAACATCGCAAACAGTAGGGCTTTTGTTTATTTTCATGCATCTGTCATGTGTCCATCACGCAACTTTGAAGATTCACACTGTCTCTCAAACTCCACCAAACTTCAAACAAAGGACATCGCCGGAAGTAGTGAACAATAGTGGAAATGAGGCGACAAGTCTCGCGAGACTCCTGTTCTATTTGCATAAGCTGGGATGCTAGTATGGAGCCTCTGCTTACTGGCTGCTACCAGGCAGTCTGGGGTTGCATGGTAAGGAA
This sequence comes from Alviniconcha marisindica, assembly GCA_018857735.1. Classification (NCBI taxonomy): domain Eukaryota; kingdom Metazoa; phylum Mollusca; class Gastropoda; family Provannidae; genus Alviniconcha; species Alviniconcha marisindica. Next base: position 424,462 of record JABMCL010001800.1, read on the forward strand.
AAAAAGTGGGCGGTGATGGGCAGTCAGGGGCAAAGTGGGTTAAAGCCGTCCCTCCTTGTGGGCTCCGTTTCTGTGAATTGTGTTCTGTGCACTTCCAAGAGGAGCCCCGTCCGCTTTGAGACCTCTTTGTTTTGAGCATGTTTTTTCTTGCTTTCTTTTTTCTGGGTGGTCTTTAAATGGGAGTGCCACTGTACTTTTGTTTGATAGATAATTCTGATAACAGATTCTGATCTCAAATCAGTCAAATGCATTTCTCTTGCTTTCTCATTTCAGAAGAAAAATCTGAAACAAAGTTGGTAACCAAGTGTAGGTTTTGAACATGTTTTGTAGGCTCAGATTAAAGTGAACATGTAGGTGTGCCTGTGTTTCAGATGCCAATGTGTTCGCTGCATGCATTGCGTGACTGTTGTAAAATGACAGTATGTTGACGTGTCCATGTTCCAGATGCCTTTGTGCCAATTCAGATCTTCTGGTCAGACAGCCGAGAGGCCAGTGAGTTCCAGCGCTGCGGCGGTCTCATGTCTCATCTGAACAGAACACTGGGCAGTGAGTACAGCATTCTGGTTTTAGATCTCGTGCTGTAACCTTTGTTTTCACTCAGTGAACTCTGCGACTCAAACAATGCTGAGCAAGATATGTGCACTTGGTGGCTACTTGATATTTAATGCCCAGCCAACCCAGAAGACTATGTCTGGGTGAAACCAGATCCAGTGAATCACCATTGAAAGTCTGATTCAGTGTTTATGACATGCATCTCTTTTGTCTCTCTGAATATGATTTTGACTTTTAAAAAAATGAAAAAAGAGGGGTTGCGTGAACTGGAAAGGCAATACTTCAGCAGGCAGAATTCCCAGCACAAAGATGTATTCTGCATGCTGGAATTGAGCTGTTTTGAAATCACCATCAGGCTGTTGTAGATAGCCAGTAATGTCTTGGAGTTGATTCACTGTTTTGGATAGTGGTTTGTAATTACAATACAATGCAGTATGTCACTACTGCTGTGTGTCCTTTTTTTTTTTTTAATGCATAGTTGATTTACTGCTTTCAAATCACCTTCAGACTGCTGTTGTAAACATCTGATTCAGTGATTGTCCTTGTTCTTTCGTTGCAATGACCACTGGGAAAGTGTGGCAGGCTATGTTTGTGGCTGGTTTTCCACAGTTGAGTCCCTTTGATGTTGCATCTTGTACTCAGTTCTGTTTGCAATGACCCCAAGGGAAGTGTTGCAAGCTGTATTTGTGTCTAACTTTTCCACAGTATAGCCCCTTTGCTGATAGAGGGCAGTATGTCTTGTAGTCAGTTTGCTGTTTGAGGTCACCAGTGTAAGCTGTGTTTGTGACTGCCCTGACCACAGTGTAGCCCCTTTGCTGATAGAGGGCAGTATGTCTTGTAGTCAGTTTGCTGTTTGAGGTCACCATGGTAAGCTGTGTTTGTGACTGCCCTGACCACGGTGTAGCCCCTTTGCTGATAGAGGGCAGCGTGACTTGGAGTCAGTTTGCTGTTTGAGGTCACCATGGTAAGCTGTGTTTGTGACTGCCCCGTCCACAGTGTAGCCCCTTTGCTGATAGAGGGCAGCGTGACTTGGAGTCAGTTTGCTGTTTGAGGTCACCATGGTAAGCTGTGTTTGTGAGTGCCCTGTCCACAGTGTAGCCCCTTTGCTGATAGAGAGCAGTAGCATCTTGTAGTCAGTTCACTGTTTGAGATCACCCCCAGTCAGCCATTGTAAGCTGTGTTCGTGACAGCCCTGTCCACAGTTGAGCCCCTTTGCTGATAGAGGGCAGTGTGTGTTGTGCAGCGGAGGTGAACAAGGCGCAGGGCCTGGAGCTGAGGGACGACGGCAAAGTGGTGAACAGACCAGACAGGAAGCCAGTCAGAGAATCAGGTAAGGGTGGGAGTTAATGCTCTGCAAAGGTAATGTTGCTTTAGAGTGCCCCCAATAAGTGTTCTGTACCTGTAAGTGTTCTGCATCTGGTAAGTGTTCTGCATCTGGTAAGTATTCTGTGCCTAAAAGTGTCCTGCACCTGGTAAGTGTTCTGCGCCTGGTAAGTCTTATGCAGCTGGTAAGTGTTCTGCACCCAGTAGGTGTTCTGGGCCAGGTAAGTGTTCTGCACCCAGTAGGTGTTCTGGGCCCAGTAAGTGTTCTGCACCTGGTAAGTGTTCAGCACCCAGTAAGGGTTCTGAGCCTGGTAATTGTTCTGCACCCAGTAAGTGCTCTGCACCCAGGAAGTGTTCTGCACCCAGTAAGTGCTCTGCACCCAGGAAGTGTTCTGCACCCAGTAAGTGTTCTTTTTGCCTGCTAAATCTTCCGCACCCGTAAGTGTTCTGCACCTGGTAAGTGTTCTGCGTCCAACCATTTTTCTGCTCCTGGTATGTCTTCTGCAGCTGGTAAGTGTTCTTCATTAGCCAGTGGGCTGCTTTGTCCTTCAGGTCTCAGTGTAAATGAGCCCCATACCAGTTGAGACCCCTTTTGCTGGATATTTAAGGCGGACTTGAAAGAAGGGTTGCTGTGATCAACCGAACGAAGGAGGAGGGTTCATCATGCAGCATGTCTTTGGGCCAGCATGCACATATGTTAAATACGCTTCTAGCTGTTGTCCTGAAGCAGGCAGGCTGTTTTCCATGCAGCGGTGAGAACTGTGCTGCAAAGTGTTCCGGTCCGATGGATGACTGACAGCGCTTGTTGTGGCTGTGTCTCAGGGAGTGAGGACTACCCACCCAGAGAGATGCCCAGTGGCAACACGCTGATGGAACTTGTGGACGGTCTGGTCCTGCTCTACCACTCGGCTGCGCACAAGCAGCTCTCCAAGGTCCGTCCTGCAGACAGGCCCAGGCCTGGGGTTTCCCGTCAAGCTCTTGGCTCGTGGTGATGCTGAGTACTGCGTACTGCTATGCTGAGTACCCAGTACTGCAGTACTGAGTACCAGTAGTGGGTACTGCAGCACCGAGTACCAGGTCCTGCAGATAGAATACCGGATACTGTGATACTGAGTGCAGGGTACAGCATTGCCAAGTACTGGGTACTGCAATACTGAGTCCTGGGTACTGTGATACTGAATACCAGGTACAGCAGTGCTGAGTACTGGGTACTGCAATACTGAGTACTGGGTACTGTGATACTGAATACCGGGTACAGCAGTGCTGAGTACTGGGTACTGCAATACTGAGTCCTGGGTACTGTGATACTGAATACCGGGTACAGCAGTGCTGAGTACTGGGTACTGCAATACTGGGTACCGGGTACTGTGATACTGAATACCAGGTACAGCAGTGCTGAGTACTGGGTACTGCAATACTGGGTACTGTGATACTGAATACCAGGTACAGCAGTGCTGAGTACTGGGTACTGCAATACTGGGTACTGTGATACTGAATACCAGGTACAGCAGTGCTGAGTACTTGGTACTGCAATACTGAGTACCGGGTACTGTGATACTGAATACTGTGCAGTACTGTGTACCAGGTACTGTGATACAGAGTACCAGGTACGATGATACAGAACACCGGGTACAGCAGTACTGAGTACTGGGTACTGTAATGAGTACTGGGTACTGCAATACTGAGTACCGGGTACTGCAAGACAGTGTGCACACTGCTGTGGCCAGAAACAGCATGACCAGCAAGCAATAATAGATGCCAGAGGCTTTCTTGCTTTCTTTCTTCCTAGATCCCATATTTTTCTCCATTGTATCTTTTTCTCTCTCTCTCTTGATGTCTTTTTTTCTTTTTTCTTTTTTTCTCTTTCGCTTTTGTCTCTCTTTCCCTCCTTCTTTCTTCATCTGTTTCTTTTTAAATTTCTTTGACCTGCAAGGTTGACAAGGCATCTATAAAAACCAATTACTTACTTTCTGTTTCTTTTTCTGTCTTTCTTTCCTTCTGGGTATCAATAAAAACCAGGTACTTATTTTGTTTCTTTAATTTGTTTTCTTGTTACACAATTGGCTTCATAAACTTTTATGCTGTGCCACAGCAATTGAGATAAGGTAGGGTGGGGTGTGGTAAGCAGGTGGCTTTGTCATCTGTCTGCATTGCGTTTGGTGGTTGTTGAGGCCTGAAGTGTTTGTGCCTGTGGCAGATGTGGGCCTTGCAGGACAACATGAAGGACTTTGTGCTGGCCCTTCAGGACACGCGCAGCAAGATCAACAAGTGTCCCGCTGATGTGAGTCATCTCGGCTTTCCTGGTCCTTCATCCTGTGTTTTGCTGCCTTCCTCTAGAATCTCCAGTTTCTAGTTTTGTTGCTTTGTCTGCTTTCTCTTTTTGTGTATGTGTTTCTCTCTTCTCAGTCTCTCTCTGTCTTCCCCTTTCTGTATCTCTTGCCTCCTCCCCTTTCTTTGTATGTCTGTGTGTGATGTGTGCATGCTTGCATATATATGTGTATATTTTTTCCTTCTGAATGTGTCAGAGAGAGAGAGAGAAGGAGAGAGAGAGAGAGATGAGAGAGAGAGAGAGATGTGTGTGTGGGTTGTACTGTGTAGTGTAAGTATGCAGTAATGTGTGGGGGCGGGAGGGTGGGGTTTGCACATGCATGTGTGTATGTGTCTGTTTTGTCTGCCTGTGCTCTTGTGCTAAACCATTCAACTTCTCCAAATGTGTCTTGTCTTGTGGTTGCTTCATACGCAGCACTGAGATTCACACCCTACATGTTCAACAGCTGGTCACAGTTCTCCAGGACCTTGACAAGGCTGCCAAGGTGTTCCATGACAAAGTGACGGAGCTCAGTCGCCACATGGCCTGGGTCATCGCTGTCATCTACTCCCAGGTCAGTGCTGCCACGTCTCCGTGGAGCAGACCCATCTTGTGGTCGTTACTGCACTTGCCGTTTGTTTGCCTGGCACTTCGGAGAGGCAGCAGTGTGTTCTGCAGACATACAGAATGATAATGGGCACATGCCCGGACTTGTAGTAGCCCTAAGCAGTGACAAAATCCTTGACACATACATATATTTTGATGAGAAAGCATCAAATGCACACACATGCACATTGACACGCAAGGTTTGGGTGGAAGTGCCATTAAATGTTAGCCACATGCCAAGGTTTAGGTGACAGTGCCTTCCAGTGTTAGCCATGTGGCAAGGTTCGGGTGACAGTTCCTAGCCATGTGGCTAGGTATGGGTGACAGTTCCTTCAAATGTTAGCCATATGGCTCGGTGTGGGTGACAGTTCCTTCAAATGTTAGCCATAATTATGGTAAGGTGCAGCTGACAGTTCCTTCATATGTTTACCACAGTTCAAGGTTCAGATCCTTTAGATCTTTGTCATATGGCAAAAGTTCAGGTGACAATCCCTTCAAACATGCGCCATATCATATGGCAAGGTTTGTTGACAGTTCCTCCAGAAGGCGTTATCACTGAACATTGTTTTAATGTTTCTTATTGTTTTAATGTTTCTTTTCCTCCAGTCTAAGCAGCATGACGTGGAGTGGTTGCTACGTGTGGTGCTTCGTACGCTGGAGAAGGCATCCTCATACCGCATGCTGTTCCAGTACGTGCCCGAGTTCTACATTGAGACCTGCATCCACGCCTTCAATGCTCTGAGGAACTACTTCAACACCACCCAGCCTTTCAACACTCTGCCCAGTAAGTCGTGCTGCTGGTCACCGCTCCCAGAGATTGGAGTGTTCCGTGCCATTACCTCTTGGAAGAGTTTGAAAATTTGTATTGTGCACAGCCCCCCAGGTTCTGCATTTGCTTTTTATCCAGGGTGGTGTCTGTGTGTGTGGGGTGGGTGAGGGGGTGGGGGGGTGGATGCAGAAATTAAGTTCACTGCTGCTGTAAACCTGGAGGTATCAAATTAAAGTAAACATGGTGCTTAACGTCCACAGAAACCGTATGGCTTATTAGGGACGGGGAGGTATCAAAGGTTCTGTCTTTTTTTATTATCCTGGAGTAGGTGAGAGTGTAGCTTTACCATGCTTTGCCTACTGCCAGGAATTCTGCTTTTCAAATTTTTTCCTTTGTGGTTCATTCAACTTCATTTTTTTGTATGTGCTCTTAAAGGTAAAGTAAGATGTACTGTAAACAGTGAACCAGACTTTTACTTGTGGTGATATTCCATTTTGCCCTGACATGACCTTTGTGGTTGACTGGGCGTTGAAAATCAGTTGATCCAAGTGGTTCAGAACCAGTGCTGAAATTGGCCGGTTGCATTTGCTCATTTTGCATGGCCCATAGGTTTGTGGACACCTCCAATCCCTGGATGAGTGGTGCTCAGTTAAGTTAAGTAATCCTGCGAATTTCATTCAGGTTTGGGAGCAGAAAATCAATTTGTGCATATGTGCCATGCATACAAGTTTGCCTGTGTGAACTTTCAAAGGAAAAGAACAGCACCAGCATGACCACTGGTCGTTACAGAATTTAAAAATAAATAAATGACTAAGCAGGAATTATTTGCAGTGTTTTAAAAGGGGAAAGTGGTTAAGCACAAGTTACTTGTAGTGTTTCACAGGGGAAAAGTGGTTAAGCACAAGTTACTTGTAGTGTTTCACAGGGGGGGAAAATGGTTAAGCACAAATTATTTGTGGTGTTTCACAGGGGAAAAAAGATTAAGCAGAAACCAGTTGTGTTTCACTGGGGGTAAAATGACTAAGCAGAAACCAGTTGTAGTGTTTCACAGGGGGAATAATTGACTAATCAGAAACCAGTTGTAGTGTTTAACAGGGGGGAAAATGACTAGGCAGAAACCAGTTGGGGGTTGGGTTGAGGGGGAATGACTACAGAAACCTGTAGTGTTTCACAGGGGGAGAAATGACTAAGCAGAAACCAGTTTGTATGTTTCACAGGGGGGAGAATGACTAAGCAGAAACCAGTTGTAGTGTTTCACAGGGGGGAAAATGACTAGCAGAAACCAGTTGTAGTGTTTCACAGGGGGGAAATGACTAAGCAGAAACCAGTTGTAGTGTTTCACGGGGGGGGGGGGGGGGGGGGTGACTAGCGAATGTGCACAGGGGGGAAATGACTAAGCAGAAACCAGTTGTAGTGTTTCACAGGGGGGGAAAGATGAGGAGAACCAGGGGTAGGGGGGGGGGGGGAGGGGGGGGGGGGGGGGAAGACTAGAAAGAAACCAGTTGTAGTGTTTCCCAGGGGGGAAAATGACTAAGCAGGAACCAGTTGTAGTGTTTTAAATGCAGCACTGCTGAATGCTAACCTCAGCTGTGGGAAGCATTGGTAGTGTTTAGACTGAAGGTGCAGACCCATTGTGATGCATTCACACCACAAACAACAGCTGACAGCTGCAAGGTATGACCAAGTTAATGGTATATATATGTGTGGAACCCTCTTTCTGGACTGCACTAAAAATTGCGCACAAGTGGTCTTAAATAGAGGGTATCAGGTGGTCCGTGGCTGGGGATTCTGTTACATGAAAACATGCGGAAAGAGGGAATGAGAAAGAGCAGTCTAAAATAGGGGTTGTTGTTGGTTGGGGATTGCATTACATGGAAAAATGCAGAAAGAGGAAAGATAAAGAACAGCCTGAAATAGGGGTGGTTGTTGGTTTGGGGATTCCGTTACATGGAAACATGCAGAAAAAGGTGTGAGAAAAAAACAGCTTTACATGCAAGTATGTAGAAAAAGAAAAGAAAAGAAACAAAATCAGAAAAAAGGTGATCTTAAAAGAAAAGTGATCTCTCAACAGAGGTTTTACTGAACACATTATGTGTGTTTCAGATGTGGGCCAGTTGCTGCAGCAGTTTGCAACTTTCCTGGTGGAGCACTTTGCAGACTCTAGAATAGTCAGCAATGGTGAGTAAATAATTTCTTGGAGCTAAGTCTGGAATGTGAAACTTTTCCCACGGCCTTGTTGAGCTCCATGCATTGTTTTCAGTGCTGCCATGTCTGCGGCTAGAACTTGGATGTAGGCATTTTCAAAAACCTGCAAAGGTCACAAATCGGTATCACATACCTTGGCAAACTGATCTCATAACTGATTGACCTTGCAGGTCTTATAACCACAAAAATTGGATCAGGAACAATTTGCCAGATAACCTGACTGCCTGATGCATCGTTTGCTGAAGTATGCAGGATTTCAGAGCCAAAAACAAAGCATGCGTGTTTTGTCAGATAGTGTTGTGGCTGAAAAAGTTTGAAAGATGATGTCAGCCGCAGCGTGAATTTTTATCAGCTTTGTCTGGTGATGAATGGAAAACTTTATTTTCACTCATGCCTTGTAGTGGAAAACTTTCACCAGCAAGCGCATTGTAAAAGCTGCTGTGGTGCTAACATATGTGTGTGTGTGGTAGTTTAGTGACCAGTAGTCCATGATGTGGACAGTGATGCTGAGATGTTCGCTGTATTGTGTTTTGAGATCTGCGAGACAACATTGTGCAAGCCCTGGCTCTGTTCACCTGCCACAGGGACACGCTGACCGTGCTGGAAAACCTGCCCATGAACAAGTGGGTGGTGCATGCCTCCTGAAAGACATGCACTGACTCTGCACACACATCCACACACACACTTGCACATGCACTCTTGCACATGCACACATACACACATGTACACACACACACACACACACACACACACACACACACACACACACACACACACACACACCACACACACATTTACAAGCACACTCACATATACACAAAACACACACTTTGTACAAGCACACACACACACACACACACACACACACACACACACACACACTTGCACATGCACTCTTGCACATGCACATACCACACATACACACACACACACACACACACACACACACACACACACACACACACACACACACACAACACACACACACATTTGTACAAGCACACTCACATATACACAAACACACACTTTGTACAAGCACACACACACACACACACACACACACACACACACACCACACACACACACACACATATTTGTACAAGCGTACACACACACACACACACACACACACCACCACATATGTATATATGTACACTTTCATTCTCTCTCTCTCTCTCTCTCTCTCTCTCTCTCTCTCTCTCTCTCTCTCTCTCTCTCTCTATGTAGGGATTGTCAGGCACTGGCCAGTCTGGCTTGTAACCTGGCAGAATGAACAGTCCCCAAAAATATTCTAGCCGCTTTCCCCACCTCTGAAGATTTAAATAAGTATGAATAAGGTACTTAGTGTAATGAATGTAATGATAATGACTTTTTATATAATTTCAGTTATTTTGACTTTGATGTTTTGATGATGAATACACTACACCCTTGATACCTGTACAGTGTGTTACAAGGGTCAATTGTTACAATCTTGTTTGGACAGACGTCTGTCGATGATTGAGTCACTGCTGGCACCCTACGAGAACCGCTCCTGGGCGCACACCAACTGGATCTTGGTACGCCTCTGGAAGGTGAGCTGGGATCTGCAGTGGTCTTTTTTTGCTCTCTATTCTCTGGGTGCAGGAGAATGTTACCCACAGTAAAAAATAAAATGATTGTGTGGTTCAGTTGCTCATGCACCCACACGCACACACCACACACACACACACACACACACACACACACTCACACACACACACACACACACACACACACACACACACACACACACACACACACACACACACACACACACACACACACACACACACACACACACACACACACACACACACACACACACAGAGTCAAGCAGAGTGACTTTATTGCCAGGGATGGGGGTTTTTTGAGAACATGTGAACTATGTAAAGTGATTATTTGACCAGGGATGTGGGTTTGTGAGTATATGTGAATTATGCAGAGTGACTTTTACCGGGGATGTGGGTTTGCAAGTGCATGTGAACTATAAAGAGTGATTTGTTTTTTTAACAGTGATGTGGGTCTGTAAGTACATGTGAACTATGCAGCATGGTTTTCTTACTAGGGATGTGGCTTTGCCAACCGGTACCGTCACCTGCCCAACCTGCTTCCGGCCAAGGTTCAACCAACAGACTTCACTTTTGTCAGTGTTCAAGGTCAGCACTCTCCATAGAAGCTGTGCATATGCCCATCTGACCAGAATGTTGTACAGCACCTTTCTGTGTCTGTGGCTGAGGCTTCATAAGGTCTAGAAAAAGCAAAATTTGAAATATTTCTGAGCAGTGGGAGAGTGAGCATGTATGAGACTGAGAGGGACTCTGTGTGTGTGTGTGTGTATGTGTGTGTGTGTGTGTGTGTGTGTGTGTGTGTGTGTGTGTGTGGTGTGTGTGTGTGTGTGTGTGTGTGTGTGTGTGTGTGTGCATACCAGATGTGTGAGTGTATGCATCAGTGTATGTGTGCATGTGTGTGTGTTTAATACAGGCCCTTTGTAGAATGTGTGTGTAAGTGTGACTGTTGGTTTAACACACACACGCCATAGAATGTGTGTGTGTGCATGCGTGTAACTGACAGTTGAATACAGGCATTCTACAGAACGATTGTGTGTAAATGACTGTTGAACACAGGCACTCTGTAGTCTGTAGAATGATGTGTGTGTGTGTGTGCGCGTGCATGTGTACGTGCATGCATGTGTGTGTGTGCATGTGCGTGTGACTGTGTCTATATCTGTGTGTACGCATGCATAACTGACTATTGGTTGACCACAGGCACTCTTTTGAACTCTGTGTATGTACGTGTGTGTGTGTGTGTGTGCAGAGCCATGTCCATCCCAGGTGTTCCAGAGTCTGCTGGCCAAGACGTTGCTGGACAACTCATCTCTGTCTACTCGCTTCCTGGACACGCTGATGAACCAACTCAACTGGTCCTTTTCTGAGTTTGTTGGCATGATGCAAGAGGTGGGTCTGTTTCACTGTTGCTCCAGTTTGTGTGCATGCATGCATGTGCATTCTGGAGTGCATGCAGGAGTGTATGTGTATGTGAGCATGATGCAAGGACTGATGCAATTGCTGTTGCTCACTAAGGGTTGTTTAGAGACCAGTTCCAGGTGTGTGTGTGGTGTGTTGATGTGTTTGTGTGAGTGTTGATGTGTGCATGTGGTGTGTGTATATACTTCATGTGTCTAGGTATATATGTGTGTGTGTTGAGTATATAATTATGTGCAGTGGTATGTGACAAATACAGTTTGTTGGTAGTGTGTGGTATGTTTGCAAGTCCAAGTACAGGAAGACTCTTTGTCACTTGTAGTTCGGTGTGCATTTTATTTTTATTTCATGCAACATCTGGTCAGCTTGCTCTCTCCTTACCTTGACAAAAAACAAACGTAAACAGTCGATGGAAGTAGCAGGTTCGAAGTAGGCAACAACAAACGAGCCACAGCCAGAAGTTCCTGATTTTATTTCTTCTTTTCTTTTTGATGGTACATGCAAGAGGCCATTGGTATTGCCTCTCGCTTTCTCTCGTACTGTCTCACCATATCTTTTAGTGACGTCCAAAATAACAACATGTAACACATACATAAAAGATTAAATGACGTCCACACACAAAAGAACACTGACAGAGTGACACACAGAATACAACAACACAAACACAGTGTGCAGATGCATTCGGTTAGACAAAAAACACCCCTCTTCAAACTAGAATTCTTTGCCTGTGCAGATCCAGCAGATGGCGTTGAGGTCGGACAACGTGATGTTGGAGGGGCGGCAGGTGAAGATCTGCGCCGCCTGCTTCGAGATCTCCATCTGTCTGCTGCGAGTGCTGGAGATGGTGGCCACTGTGGCACCGGCGCTCTTCACCGACAAGTCCAGGCCCTCCTCTGAGCTCTTCCTCAAGCGCATCATGCAGGTGAGATTTTGCCTCTCTTTCTCTTTCAAAAGGGTGGCGGGTGGGGTGGGAGGGGGGTTATTAATGACTGAGGCTAATTGGCTGCTTGGCTGAACTGGACTTCCTGTCTCTTCGAGCATTAGGAGAAGCAGAATCTAGAGTTTCCTGTTTATTTTTTAGTTTAGTTAGTGTTGTTTGGGACTGTGAGTGTATGGTACCCCCCCCCCCCCCCCCCCCCCCCGAGCCCTCTTTCCTCAGCTTGCAACCACCCCAAGTTATTTTGTTAGGTATCTGGTGTGTGGATTTGTTGGATTTGCTGTTGAATGACTTTTCTTTACCATGATTGATAATGTCATATAAATACATACTTTACCTAGTATGGGCTCTCACCCCCCCCCCCCCCCCCACCCCGCCCCACCCCCCCCCCCCCTGCCCCGCCTCTTTACTTCCCAGTTTAATCCTCAGTGCTTTTTCTAAGTGCTTTAGTCTCATCTGATGTGAGCTGCTGGAAATATCCATTATTAGAATTATATTAATGTCATATTGCTCACAGCTTTGAACCACAGGGTAGGCACTTGTATAAATTTCCTGTATTATCATATTTTTTCATGGTCAGTAATTTGGCCATTAGTACATATGGTCTTCACATTTTAAACAACCCTTGCATCATGTGGGTCAACTGTAATCTGTATTGCAGGCTGAATGTATGTGCTAAAATGGTCCATTTTCAGTTGCTGAGTCAGATTGTGATGCGAGTGACAGGTAGCAGATGGCGCCTTTGAAACCCTGGTGGCAACCCCTATACCTGGTGAGCTTCAGACATGTACCCACATGCACTCACACACATGCCCACATGTATGCATGTACATGTATACACAGCACACACACACACACACACACACACACACACACACACACACACACACACACACACACACACATATGCACATGATGGTAACAAGGAGAGAGGGCGCTAAACTGATGACGGTGACAAGGAGAGAGTGGGCTAAGCTGATGATGGTGACAAGGAGAGAGGGGGCTAAACTGATGATGGTGACAAGTAGAGAGGGGGTTAAACTGATGATGGTGACAAGGAGAGAGGGGGTTAAACTGATGATGGTGACAAGGAGAGAGGGGGTTAAGCTGATGATGGTGACAAGGAGAAAGGGGGTTAAACTGATGATGGTGACAAGGAGAGAAGGGGCAAAACTGATGACGGTGACAAGGAGAGAGGGGGCTAAGCTGATGGCAGTGACAAGGAGAGAGGGGGCTAAGCTGATGATGGTGACAAGGAGAAGGAGATGAGTGGGCTAAACTGATGATGGTGACAAGGAGAGAGGGGGTTAAACTGATGATGGTGACAAGGAGAGAGGGGGTTAAACTGATGATGGTGACAAGGAGAGAAGGGGCAAAACTGATGATGGTGACAAGGAGAGAAGGGGCAAAACTGATGACGGTGACAAGGGAGAGGGAAGGGGGGCTAAGGGGAAGCTGATGATGGTGACAAGGAGAGAGGGGGTTAAACTGATGATGGTGACAAGGAGAGAAGGGACAAACATGACTGACGGAGAGAGGGGGCTAACTGATGATGGTGACAAGGAGAGAGGGGGCTAAACTGATGACGGTGACAAGGGAAAAGGGGGCTAAACTGATGACGGTGACAAGGGGGCTAAACTGATGACAGTGACAAGGGGGCTAAACTGATGACGGTGACAAGGGGAGAGAGAAAGCTAAACTGATGACGGTGGCCTTTCTTGCAGGACTGGACAGTGTGACCTACTTCCCAGTGCTGTCCGTGACGGTGGGTATCCTGGTTCAGCTCATTGTGCGCTGCGGGGGCACCAGGTAAGCCCTTTGTTCGTGAGTGTGCCATTGGCATGCATCAGCTTTGTCTCCCTTTCTGCTGCCTGCTGCTTACAGCACTGTGTGAGGGGCTTTGGGGGAGGGGAGGAGGGGGGTATAGGTCGTGGTGGATGTGGATGCATGTGGGTGGGTTTTTGTGGTGGGTGTATGTGTGCAGGTTTGCAGCTGTGTCTCCCTTTCCTCTGCTCTCTGCATACAACCCCCCAAAGGGAGGTCAAGGATGTTTGATCCCCCCCCCCCCCCCCCCCCCCTTGCTCCCCTCCCCCACCCCGTCTGACGGCTGTCATCTGGGTGTGTGTGTTGTTCTTTTGACTCTGTCAGTGTTTTGTACTGGGTTCGAGTGTCTTTCCGCCTGACAGTGCTTGGTAGGGAGCTTGGGTGTTTTTCGTGTCTTATTTGAATTTTTGTGTCTCGGTGTTGCAGCCAAGAGAAAGCAGTCCAGGCACTGCTGACGGACACCGGGTTTCAGCCGTCCGCTCTCGACTTCATGCTGGGACGCAACGCTGATCCAGAGAAGAAGAAAGAAAGGGTGTTCTCCTTCAGAAACTGTGAGTATAACCTTTTGATTTGTTTTTCTTCTTGGCTTGCGTGGACCTGCTGCATCAGTTATGCCCCTTCCACTAGCTCTGCCTAGCTGCCTCTGTCAGTTTTTTCTTTTCACTGTTACAAGTAACTGGATGTTGAGGCATTATGTTTACATCTGCTGGACCTTGAATCCCAGTAAGATCAGAAAAGTACTGAGAAAATAGCCTAATTCCTTGACAAAGAAGTGTTTGGGTGCACAAATCCCTCCCTGGAGCCAGTCTGATTTTTGTTTTGGTGCCAAAGCCAAGCAAACAACAAAGGTGTTGTCACACTGTTGGATCCTGGAGGGGACCATTCTTTTGTTGGCAGCTTCGGTCAAATGTGTGTACCATTGCTCTTAGATATTTTTTCTTCTCCATTTTTTGGGCTTCTTTTGGTGTCTGTAGCTTTTGTCTAAAATATGAATGTGTTGTGTTGTGTTGTGAATGTTGATTTTCATCCATCAACAGATGCAGAAGTAAGCAGTGAAGAACTACAGGACATCGAGTCCCTGATCACTCACCTGCAGCACCAACACACCTTGCTGGGTGCCATCACACAGGTCAGTGCACACAGACATGCATCAGTGGTATCAGTGATTCACTGATTACACACCTGCACCAACACAGCTTTTTGTGTGTGGTCACACAGGTAAGTGCACCAAGATATGCATCAGTGATTTCAGTGATTCACTGATCACACACCTGCACCAACACACCTTGCTGGGTGCTGTCATGCAGGTCAGTGCACACAGTTCAGTGATTCACTGATCACACATCTGCAGCTCCAATACAGCTTTCTGTGTGCAGTCACGCAGGTCAATGCACCCAGATATGCATCAGTGATGCAGTGATCACACACCTGCAGCACCAGCGCAGCTTGGTGTCTGCCATGACAGGTCGGTACACACAGACATGCATCAGTGAATGTAGTGATTGACTGATCATGCCTCTGCAGCATGACACAGTACACAGATATGCATCAGTGATTTTAGTGATTGACTGATCATGCCCCTGCAGCTCCAACACACCTTTCTGGGTGCCATCATGAAGGTCAGTGCACACAAACATGCATCAGTGATTTTAGTGATTGACTGATCATGCACCTGCAGCACTGACACATGTTGCTGTGTGCCATCACAAAGGTCAGTGCACACAGATATGCATCAGTGATTTTAGTTAGTTATTCACTGAGCATAAAAGTTAAACAGAAGTTTGCTAAGAAAAGATTTGGACATGGAAAAACACGTGCTGAAAGTCTCATTCTGTTCACACCCAGTCACCCAGACTCTACACAACTTCTAAAAAAACTGCACTGGCTTCCTGTTTCAGAATGTATTAAGTATAAAGTTACTTGTATGTGTTTCATGCTGTAAATGGTTCTGGTCCTGCTTACCTCACTGAATGGCTACACATCTGCACTCCGTCTCTTACAATATGCTTTTTTTCTGACACCCGCAAGCTGAAAATCCAGTAGTGCAAAGGCAATACTCATGGCTTATGTGTTAGCATGAGTGCATCTGTGTGTGATTTTCATAGTTATAATCATTGTGGAGGTATGGCTGTATGTACATGCATGCATTAAAAAAAATCCCACGGTGTTTTGTATTGGTGAGGATCAGAATGCAGTTACAGGTCTGTTTGTTCTTGAAAATCAAGATGCTTTGTATTTTGGGCAGGAGACTGATGAAAAAGACCTGTGTGTTATATGTTACGCCAATGCACAGAGCGCCACCTTTATTCCTTGCCAACACAAGTCTTGCAGGTATTTTTCCTTTTTCCTTTTTTGTCATTACAAGAGAGTCATTACAATTGTAATATCTGATTGTGTGGGGGTTGTGTCTTGCGTCAAAACCCTGAGGCCACCACCTTCAAAGCTAACCACTACAGCTGCTAGTGTTAAGCATGGGATGCTCCTGCAATTAAGCAGTTTTCCACTGCCTTTACCACTCACTACACAATGCAATGCACACACACACACACACACACACACACACACACACACACACACACACACACACTCGCTACGCAATGCAATGCGCACACATACACACACACACACACACATGCACATACACACACACACACCACGCACGCACGCACGTACGCACGCACACACACACATGCGCACACACACACGCACATGCACATAAACACAAACACACACACACACACACACACACACACACACACACACACACACACACACACACACACACACACACACACACACACACAGGCACATAAATGATTTCCACACAAAAATTGGGATGTATAAAATCAAACTTTCTGCTAAAACTGCCCCAAAATGGAAATAATTAGGCTGCCACTGCTGCATTTCCTCTTGCCCCCCTGACAAATCGACTGTGAAAACACCCTCCTGGTCATGCCCCAGCACACGCACGCAAACACACATGCACACACGTGCACACGCACTAATTATTTTTTTAGAAAATAGAACTGTTGGGGCATATGGGGATATGCGTAGATGTTACCTCTTTCTTCAGTAAGGTAGTTACATCTTTGTCAGTAACCTTGGCCGGTCTGTTTCCTTTCCCTCAGGACTTGCATCAACCGACAGCTGTTGAGCAAGCGAGAGTGCTTCTTTTGCAAGGCAGCCATCAGTGCTGTGCACGACAGCAAGGGCAGACAGCTTCTGAGGGAACATTTTGTCTCCAACAGCCCTCGCAAGTAGTGCCTGGCTCATCCTGCTGGACCAACACTGCCCCCTAGACCGTGACACACTCGTGTTTTTTGTCGTTGTAGATTTGAAGTCCTGGATCTGTTTGTTGGGTGGGGGGTGAGGTGGGGGATGGGGTGTTTGGTGGAGGACCGTCCACGTGTCTGTCTGGGATTGTTTTTGATGTACTTACTATTCAAATAATACAGATGCTAAATGTTTCTATGTAGAATTTGGGTGGGCAATCTTCTTCTTTTTTCAGGGGGGTGGGGGGGTGGGGGGGGGGGGGGTGGAGAGTGGGATGGGGGTTTGATGGAAGGCCATCCACTTGTCTGTTTTTGATTGTTTTTGATGTACTGTTCAAAATGATGCAGATGCTAAATGTTCCAATGTTAGAATTCGGGTGGGCAGTCTTTTTTTTTGGGGGGGGGGGGAGGGGGTGTCTTTACTGTGGAGCAATCTATGCAACACTCACGCTGTTTCTGGTGCTGGAGGCATGAGGAATGGCAAGCAGTTATCGTAACAAAGGTTTGCTCTGGAGCATGGTGGGAAGGATGGCTCTGACATGGCTGGCCACGTCACCCTTCACAGGGGTAGACAGTAATGAGCAGTAAGTAACATGATTTTCTACGCCCAGTCAACCAGGACAGTTACGTCAGAGCAACAGTAAGGAGCAGAATTATGTGCTGTTACGCATGGTGGAACAGATGGCTCTGATGCAGTCAGCCGCATCAGCCTTAAAGGTGAAAGTAATGAGCAGGACTGTTCGCATGGTGGAATAATGAGCAGGACTGTTAGCATGGTGGGATATGAGACTGTTAGCATGGTGAAATTATGAGCAGGATTGTTAGCATGGTAGGATATGAGACTGTTAGCATGGTGAAATAATGAGCAGGACTGTTAGCATGGTGGAATAATGAGCAGGACTGTTAGCATGGGGGAATAATGCGACTGTTATCATGGTGAAATAATGAGCAGTTCTGTTAGCATGGGGGAATAATGACACAGTTAGCATGGTGGAATAATGAGCAGGACTGTTAGCATGGTGGAATAATGAGACTTAGCATGGTGGAGTAACGAGCAGGACTATTAGCATGGTGGAATAATGAGCAGGACTATTAGCATGGTGGAATAATGAGACTGTTAGCATGGTGGAATAACGAGCAGGACTATTAGCATGGTGGAATAACGAGACTGTTAGCATGGTGGAATAACGAGCAGGACTATTAGCATGGTGGAATAATGAGACTGTTAGCATGGGGGAAAAGCTTGCTGTGGTGCAGTTGGCCACATGGCCTTTATTGACGGTGAAAGTTAGGAGCAGAAGTGTTGACTGTTGTGCATGGTGGTAAAGATGGCCAGGTTGCAGTCAGCCACATCCCATGCCTGGACCTAGCATATGCTGCTTCAGTGAAAGTACTGAGTAGCACTGTGTACTCTTCAAGTGGTTGTAGAGACAGCTCTGATGTGGTCAGCCATGCCACCCCGTAATCCACCAGTGAACGCCTGACTTTCCCATTTTATAGGCGTGTGTGTGTTAAGGTTCCTGTGGTAATTCGAGACTCGATACTCTTGATAAAGTCTGCGGAGACTCCTCCAGCGGACGTTCATGACCAACGACTGTTAGTCGGGTAATGGAAGGTGGCTTGTGGCCGCAACAGAAAAACAACAGCCACATGTCTTTTCTGAGATTTGTTTTATAGCTGGAATGCAGAGTGATGAAAACAACCTGCATGAAACGTTACAAACTGTTATCATCACCCAGCTGCTGCTGGTGTGGTAGGGTGTTAAACAGGGTGCGGTTTTGTTGCTGGCAACAGAGTATGCACATTGAACGCTGATTCTTTTGGGTGTGTGTGAGAGGCCTTTGTGGGTAGGATGGTGAGACTTTTGAACCCTATTTGTTTTTGGAGGTGCTGCGGAAGTGTGCCAGGGCTGGGCGTTTGGGGTGTGTGTGTGTGTGTGTGTGGCCGCAACAGAAAAACAACAGCCACATGTCTTTTCTGAGATTTGTTTTATAGCTGGAATGCAGAGTGATGAAAACAACCTGCATGAAACGTTACAAACTGTTATCATCACCCAGCTGCTGCTGGTGTGGTAGGGTGTTAAACAGGGTGCGGTTTTGTTGCTGGCAACAGAGTTGTGCACTTGAGATTTTGGTGTGGGGGGGGGGGGGGGGGGGGAGAGTGACTAGAGTGACTGCCCTTGTGCAGGCCATCAGTTTGATGGTGATGACGTTTTGAAGCCTATTTGATTTTTTGGCATGGTGCTGCATTTTGTATTTCATTTTTATGAACCATTTTGTGTGCCAGGTTGCTTGTTATTTGTTTCCTTGCTGTTTGGGTTTTGTGTGTGTGTGTGTGTGTGTGTGCACTCTTGTCTCTCTTTCTCATCCTCCCTACCCCTTCCTTCCCATCTCTTGAAAACTGTGATACAAGTATTTGTATTTTCCTTCCAGCAGTTTTAAATGCACAAGTATTGCCTCCCCTTTTCACTCACTCGGCATGTGCATGGCTAAAAACTGTAAATAGCTGAGATGCGGAGATGCAGGTGAGTGTTAGTGATGTTGGCTGCAAAACTGGAAGTGATATTTTTTCAAGTCTATTAATTTAATTCACATGTCCATGTAAATTTGTCATGAGTATGTATTTGTTTATCATCTCAATTGGTTTGGTTGTTGTTGCCATAGTCTTCTTCCACCTTTTTCTGGACACTCCCATAACCAAAGCATGCATTCATGCAAGTGCAAAGCTCTCTTTAACCTTCAGCTTCAGAAAGATCAAACCAGACAAAATGGGGAAATAAGCTTTCGTGTTTTTAATCTCTTTTTTTGTTGTTGTCAGGATGCTGGTTGTCATCTCTTGTTTAATTTAGATGCTTTTCATAAAATGAACTACCAAATGTCTTGTGTTTGCAGATTTTTGTGGTATCTTTTTCTCCTTTTTTCCTCGTTTTCCCCCCCAGTCATTAGACATTCACATTTACGTTGTGTTGAAATTACTATGTGCAAGCAACAGTGCCTTTTTTTAAATGCTTTTTTTTTTAATGACTTTTTTAAAGTTTCATTCAGTGTACAAGATGTGATAGAAATGTTTTCATCATTGCATGCCATTCAGATTCTTTGCCCATGGCTGTCATAGATGTCCTGCTTAAATTCTGACTTGTCGTGCATTCTCATTTGGTCAAAGTTCTCAAACTGGTTAGCTTAACCTCTTTCAGAATGTCCTGGAAAAGAGACTGAATCCTTAATGTCTAAACAGGACTGTTTCTGATTAGCCTAAGTTTTCTTAAAGACTATCCTTGAATCAGACAGGAGATTGAACCATGAATGTCTAAATATGACTGTTTTTGCTTGCCTAACGTCACTTAAAGACTGCCCGTGAAAGGAGATTGAACCATGAATGTCGAAACATGACCGTTTTTGGGTTAGCCCAAGTTCTCTTGAAGATGGTCCTTGAATCAGACAGGAGATTGAACCATGATTGTCTAAACATGACTGTTTCTGGTTAGGCTCATAAAGACTGCCCTTGAAAGGAGATTGAACCATAAATGTCTAAGCATGGCTGTTTCTGGTTAGCCTGAGGTGTTTTTAAGCCTGCCTTTGAAAGGAGATTGAACCATGAATGTCTAAACATGACTGTTTCTTGGTAGCCTAACTTCCTAAGGTCTCTTAAATGACTGCCTTTGAATGTTTCTTAGTGGCCTAAGGTCTCATAAAAGACTGTTATTGAAAGGAGATTGAACCATGAATGTCTAAGTATGACTGTTTCTGGTTAGCCTGAGGTGTTTTTAAGACTGCCTTTGAAAGGAGATTGAACTGTGAATGTCTAAACATGACTCTTGGTAGCCTAAGGTCTCTTAAAGACTATACTTGAATTAGGCAGGAGACTGAACCGTGAATGTCTAAACATGACTTTCTGGTTAGCCTGAGGTTTCTTAAAGACTGTCCTTGAAAGAGTTTGAACCAAATGTAAAACAGTTATTGATTTTGGTTAGCCTAAGTACTCTTAGTCTTACAGACTGACCTCGGTTAAACAGGAGATTGAACCACATGCACGGAGATGACTTTCTGGTTAGCCAAAGCTTTAAGACTATTGTGGGAAGGAGATTGCAGCACGTGCCTGTTGTTTCTGGTTCCCCTAGCTCTCTTGAAGACTACTCTTGAGGGAGACTGCACCTACTTGACCAAATCTTTGGCGGAGAAAGAGCTAATGTGGTCATTTTCAGGATATATTTTTCACCGCAAGTTTTGGATGAAATCAGTTAGCATTTAACTGAGCACAGTTTTGGAGTGTTACTGTATGAACTGTGCAGTTCAGTTGTTTATGAGCATTGTTTTAATGAAGCTTATTATTCTTTTTATTTATTTAGTTTTGTATTTAAGAAAGAAAAAAAAATCACAGGTTTCAAAGTCCGGTGCAATTTGTAACTACATGTATTACCTGAATTGTTACTGAGAGTTACTTTTCTTACAGTGTATCTACAGAATAAATGACCTTGCTGTGTTTCCAGTGGCTCTGACCCAGCATTGTATTTTGTGTTGAAAGATGTTTTGGATCCAACTTATTGTATTGCTTAAAACACACACACACACACACACACACACACACACACACACACACACACACACACACACACACCACACGCACACACACAGACATGAGTGTATACAAATCCAACACAGCTGCTGAAATATGTTCACTTTATTTCTTCAACAATTTGCATTTAGTGATCCAACTCCTGGTAAGACAGCAAATTACAAATGTAACTGAAAGAAATGAAAGTATTACATCAGAAAGAAGAGGAGGAGAAAAACCAAACAAAGGCACACAAAAATGGTCAGTTTGTACCCCACTCTTGTGTCAGACTGCACCCCTGTGTTAGACACAGTTTGTGCCACAACCCTGTGTGAGACACACTTTGTACTCCAACCCTGTGTGAGACACACTTTGTACTCTGCTCCTGTGTCAGACACAGTTTGTACTCTGCTCTTGTGTAAGATGATCACCCCTGTGCCAGACAGTTTGTGCCCCGCCCCTGTGTCAGACACTGTGCTCTGCCCCTGTATCAGACGCACTTTGTGTCAGAGACAGTGTGTGGAATCACCCCTCTGATAGACACTCACCCCTGTGCCACACAATTTGTGCCCTGCCCCTGTGCCATACACAGGTTGTGTCATACACAGTTTGTGCCCTGCCCCTGTGTCAGACACTGTGCTCTGCCCCGGTGTCAGATGCACTTTGTGTCATAGACAGTGTGTATTCCATCCCTGTGATAGACACTCATCCCTGTGCCACATCATCCCTGTGCCACTTGTGTCAGAGGAAGTTTGTACTGCACCCCTGCGTTAGACAACAGAGCAGGAATTGATTTCATCTTGGGACCCCTTCATATATAGAAGAAAAAACAACCTGAAAATGCTGATTCATAAGGTGAAATTTCCCAAGCCAAGGAAGCTGGTAAGGCCGGTGTGTAATAAACCCAGTTTCATTTGAGCAATTGATGAAGGCCACACCATGCCTGGACACCACTCCAGGCACAAACAACACCAGGGTGTCGGTGGTCACCTTGCCCAACTGATCCATCAGCTACTCACAGCTGTGTGGACAGGGGCAACAGAGGCCAGAGATGGGGGTTTTGCCTAGTATTTCACCAGAAAAAACAACAACATGTTTAGTGTACACCTCAAGCTAGTATTGAACCAATGTCAACTGCCTGTCAAGCTGTCATGCTAATAACTAAACTGCTGAGGCCTCTATGAAAAAAATAAATGAAAAACATTTACTCGCATACCTGGACTTCCTGTTAAAAAGAATCAGTGTATGTAAAGGCCGAGTTTGACATTCACTGATGTTTTATCTATCTGTTTATTGTTACCATGGCTACACAAATGCTGGTTATCACATTCACATTGCGCTTGTGAGTCAAGATATGGTTTGCATTTTGAAGATATGCATTGCTTGACAGTTGTTGCTGTTTTTCTATGAACAAAACATGGCCAGTCGTGTAGCTTCAAAAACTGTTGAGCAAGAACAAAATTTCAATAGTAAAATAAATACAGTTCAACTCTCAAGGCAAATAAATGACACTTGCAGCTGTAGGTACAAAAAGCAGGGAGCAAAACCCCAAAATGTCTGCTCAGCAAGGCGAAGAAAGGTGGACACTGAAAAACGGTTGGTTTACCGCCACACACCAAAACAGAAATACTGGTGCAAAATGCACAAATTGTTGTTGACTTAATAATGTACACATATATCAGCAAAAAAGAAATGTTCAGTTTCTCTGTACAATACACATAAATACAATTTTGTTGAGGCAGTCAAATATTTGTGACACAAAAAAGTTTCGTTCTTTGATTGACAAGGTTATAATTATGTACACAACAGCACGTAGAATGCAGCTGTTGGGTGTGCTGTAGACATGAATATTTCTGAGCTCCTGCTTTTGGAATTGGCCAAAAGATGTATAATTTTAACAGTAAAAAAGATGTACACTTTTAACTTAAAAAGATGTAAAGTTTTAATGGTAAAAAATATAAAATTTGGACAGCAAACATTCATGCAAAAAGTGTCCCATGGGCTTAGCACACTGAGAAAACCACAAGGGTGACAACTCCACACACACCTCAGAGGTGTCTGTTGGCCATTTTTTTATAATTTTTTTAAACCATTCTTCAAGCTCTGTCAGCGGGCTACAGGCATACAAATGAGTAGCTAACTGTTTAACATATTTGTATAGTGTTGCTTTAGATGTTACCCTTGCAACTGACCTCTTACACCCTCTGTCTGATGAGCTTTAGTGCCAGCATAAGAAGATACCTCTTTAGAGAATGTCAGCAGGCTGTCCATTACGATGTAAACAAAGAACATGCCCATCATGTTTTCAAAAACAACAATCAAGTGCCTTAGGTCTGTGCAGTTTGAAGCGTGACTTCAAACACATGTTGCATTGTTTACTTGGCTTGTGTAAATGAGTGGAGCTACCTATTACTTGGTTTGTCTAAGTAGGTGGAGCTATTACCCGGCTTGTCTAAGTGGGTGGCGCTACCTATTGGCTTGTCTAAGTGGGTGGAGCTATTACCCGGCTTGTCTAAGTGGGTGGCACTACCTATTACTTGGCTTGTCTAAGTGGGCAGAGCTATTACTTGGCTTGTCTAAGTGGGCAGAGCTATTACTTGGCTTGTCTAAGTGGGTGGAACTATTACTTGGCTCATCTAAGTGGGTGGAGCTATTACTTGTCTTGTCTGTGTGGGTGGAGCTACCTATTACTTGGCCTGTACAGGTGGGTGGCGCTACCTATTACTTGGCTTGTTCAAGTGGGTGGAGCTATCTACTTGGCTTGTCCAAGTGGGTGGCAGTATCTATTACTTGGCTTGTCTAAGTGGGTGGAGCTATTACTTGGCATGTCTAAGTGAGTGGAGCTATCTGGCTAAAAGGAAGAGGTCAGGATTGTTGGTGTGTGGAACCCTTTAAGAAAATCAACTAATTTTTGTTGTTGATCATTGCAGTTTAAACAGAAACTGAGTAACAGCCTCTTTGTGATCGAGTTCCATTATCACTTCAATGAGTGTTCAGCAACACAGCTTTGTATCTCCTGTGGGAGTAACCATAAGTCATGTTGTCTACATTACAAAAGATTGATATGCCAGTAACTCATTCTCAGTGCCCAGTCAACAATGTTTGTCATGCCAGGATGAAACAGTATAAAATATAGAACACATCAAAAATGTAAATTCAAAACTTTTTTTTTAAATGAGAAAGAGAGAGAGAGAGAGAGAAAAGAAAAAAGGAGCAAACCAGGTACTATGTGCCTCAACAGTTACAATGTATACTATTTGCATGTGAAACACAATACTCTATACAGCCTTTTAATTGGTATTGAAGAGGCAAGTCTGTTTGCTCAGTTTATTGCACCACCAAAATGCAATCTTTTAGCAGGGGAGGGAAGGGAAGGGGGGCAGGTGGAGGGGTGGGGGGGGGTGCTGAAAAACTAAATCTTCAAGGTGGAAGGTGATTTTCTCTATAAATTTCAGACCCAAAAATAATGTTTACTTTTGGGGGAAGGGGATGGCGGGTTTAAAATTGCTGTTCTAATACAATGTCAGAGTATTTTTTATATTTTTTACTGAGTACTTCTGTATACCGTTCAAAAGTTCCATCTTTTATTCAAAATTCAAAAGTTCATTTGACATACATGTGCATGCTACACATACAGCCTCTTTTCTCTTTAAATAAATTTAATCAGCTGCATCAACATCTAAAAATTCAAGCTTTAAGTTCAAAATTAAAACATCACAGTCTTCTGACACTGAAGGATGCCTCAGTACTTCTGATTCTAGCTTTGAAAGAATGGATTCATTCCCATCTTGCAGCCTGGCACACCTGATGTCACCAAAAAACATCAGAAAAAGGTCCTATGTACCAGGGCCTATGGTGTGTACCACTGCTTGTCACATGGAAACCATCTTCTATCTAAGTTTTGACCCAGATAGCACTGCAGCAAATCCTGTGTCCCAGGGCCTATACTGTGTATAGCTGCTTGTCTGAAGGAAACCACTTCATATCTGACCCAGATAGCATTCCATCAAGCCATCTGACTGATGTGACTCGTGACCTGGCTCCCAGTTACTTAGTTCATGGACATTGATGTCCCATCCTGTCCCCGTTGACCCTGCAGGGTCACCCCAGGACTAAACCTAGCTCCCAGATACATTGTATAGCATGCACAATATCACAGAAAACAAACTTGGCCAAAGATGAAAACCCTGTCATGCACATGTTAAAATCTTGGACCTGCTGTGACTGCCATGAACACGAGACTGGTTTGATTATAATATACAATTTTATTAGTATGTACACAGAGCCAGTTATGAACCACCTCTCTTTTCCAAACCTCAAAATCTCCAGTGAAACTATGAGACTGAACACTGTTGTTTTTATTGCTGTGAGGACTGATGCAGTGTTCGTGGTCAATCATACAGTCAGAGAATACTCAGCAATATCAGGATAAAGCCTCTCTGGGCTTTCGCAGTGTTCGTGGTCAATCATACAGTCATAAAATACTCGGCAATATCGGAAGAAAGTGTCTCTGGGCTTTTTAACATTTTTATTTAATTGAATAATACCGGTAATGAGGCAGTGTCTTACAGGTAATGAGGCAGTGTCTTGTTCACCTCTTTTGGCCTTACTCGAGGCGCAGTGCAAGCACAATTTGGCCTTACTCGAGGCGCAGTGCAAGCACAATTTGGCCTTACTCGAGGCGCAGTGCAAGCACAATTTGGCCTTACTCGAGGCGCAGTGCAAGCACAATTTGGCCTTACTCGAGGTGCAGTGCAAGCACAATTTGGCCTTACTCGAGGCGCAGTGCAAGCACAATTTGGCCTTACTCGAGGTGCAGTGCAAGCACAATTTGGCCTTACTCGAGGCACAGTGCAAGCACAATTTGGCCTTACTCAAGGCACGGTGCAAGCACACTACAAAGAAGGTGGGGGCAGGGAGGTCAGGGGAATTAGACCTGCCCCTGCCCAAACCCCAGAGCTAGTCCTGAAAAACATCACTGGAGTAAGCACACAAATTCGACACTTTACAATCCCTGTATGATCACAGCCATATGAGCACATCACTGAGTCCAGTACAGCGGAACACTTTTATGATGAAAGACATTGTAAGTACACAACACTGTCATGAGCAGATAAACAAGTGCTGTCGAGATCTGATTGCAGTGGCACCTCTTTAAGACATGTGTATACTTGGCTGACTGTGCCATTCAAGGTCAAGTTTACTCTCTAAAACAGGGGAAAAGTTAAAAATTGAAAAAAAAGAAAAAAAAGGGGGGGGTGGGGCGGCAACAGCAAAGCACGGTTATAAACTCTGAAAACTGTGTACAGCAGCCACTCTATAATGGGGTTTGCAATCTGCTCGCACAATCAGTTGCTATGCCTTGAATGACAGTCTGCTCATACAGTCAGTTGCCATGCCTTGAATGACAGTCTTCTTGCACATTCAGTTGCTATGCCTTAAAAGACAGTCTGCTTGCAGTCAGTTGCTATGCTTTGAATGACAGTCTGCTCGCACAGTCAGTTGCTATGCCTTGAATGACAGTCTGCTTGCAGTCAGTTGCTATGCCTTGAATGACAGTCTGCTCGCACAGTCAGCTGCTATGCCTTGAAAAGACAGTCTGCTCGCACAGTCAGTTGCTATGCCTTGAAAGACAGTCTGCTCGACATCAGTCATTGCTATGCTTGAATGAAGCTGCTTGCACAGTCAGTTTATCCTAAAGACAGTCTGCTTGCACGTCAGTTGCTATGCCTTGAACGACAGTCTGCTTGCACAGTCAGCTGCTATGCCTTGAACAATCTGCTTGCACAGTCAGTTGCTATGCCTTGAATGACAGTCTGCTCGCACAGTCAGTTGCTATGCCTTGAAGACAGTCTGCTTGCACAGTCAGTTGCTATGCCTTGAAGACAGTCTGCTTGCAGTCAGTTGCTATGCCTTGAACGACAGTCTGCTTGCACGTCAGTTGCTATGCCTTGAATGACAGTCTGCTCGCACAGTCAGTTGCTATGCCTTGAACGACAGTCTGCTCGCACGTCAGTTGCTATGCCTTGAACGACAGTCTGCTCCCAGTCAGTTGCTATGCCTTGAACGACAGTCTGCTCGCACAGTCAGTTGCTATGCCTTGAATGACAGTCTGCTTGCACAGTCAGTTGCTATGCCTTGAAAGACAGTCTGCTCGCAGGCAGTTGCTATGCCTTGAACGACAGTCTGCTTGCACAGTCAGTTGCTATGCCTTAAACGACAGTCTGCTCGCACAGTCAGCTGCTATGCCTTAAAAGACAATCTGCTCGCACAGTCAGCTGCTATGCCTTGAAAGACTGTCTGCTTGCAGTCAGTTGCTATGCCTTGAATGACGGTCTGCTTGCAGTCAGTTGCTATGCCTTGAACGACAGTCAGCTTGCTGTCAGTTGCTATGCCTTGAACAACAGTCTGCTCACACAGTCAGTTGCTATGCCTTGAACAACAGTCTGCTCGCACAGTCAGCTGCTATGCCTTGAACAACAGTCTGCTGCCCGTCAGTTGCTATGCCTTGAATGACAGTCTGCTCGCACAGTCAGTTGCTATGCCTTGAACAACAGTCTACTCACACAGTCAGTTGCTATGCCTTGAACGACAGTCTGCTCACACAGTCAGTTGCTATGCCTTGAACGACAGTCTGCTTGCAGTCAGTTGCTATGCCTTGAACAACAGTCTGCTCACACAGTCAGTTGCTATGCCTTGAACGACAGTCTGCTCGCACAGACAGTTGCTATGCTTTGAACGAGAAAGTCGTAATACCTTGAAGAACCTGTGATGAAAACTTTGCTGCAGAATCCGTTGGGACAAAGAGCTGAGAACATCATCTAAAGCGGAAGTTTCTTGTTAAAGGTAGTTCCTGCATTAAGAGGATTCCAGGGTACTGTACATCTTTCATTCTATGCACAGCTACAATGCCTTGCACACATCCCTCTGCAATACCATGCACATATATACATCTCTAATACCTTGCACATATATATATACACATCTGAAATACCTTCCTGTCAAGTCCAGCATGCTCTTAGTCAGCAAGTTAGCTACCAGGTGAACTGGGGCAGGGATAGCTCAGTGGTTAGAGCGCCGGACTCGTGATTGAAAGGTCGCGTGTTCAAATCCCTGCAGGAGCGGCGGGAGAATTTTCTTCTCCAGGGTCGACTTTCTGTGCTGACTCTTATTTCGGTATCCGTTCCACCCTGTTACCGCAGTAGCACGTAAAAGACCCGGTTATTCTGCCAAAAGTGCAGGTGCAGGTTACAGCTAAACATGCATACACCTTACGTATGTGGCTTTGCATGAAGTGACATGGAGCATGGTTGTATGGTGTACACAGACCTTGCGCCGAGATGGCAGCAGTTTCATGTGGCACCAGCCATGCCAGCGCTGTAAGTACACCACTTCGGTGGATATTTAAAAATAAAATAAAAACGCGCTATAAAAAGCTAATCACTCATGTAGAATTACATGCGAGCGCAGTGAGTCTGCTCAAGAGAGCGGAGAATAGCGCTATATAAGCGATCATCAATCATCAATCAAAAAGAAACTGATGCATGCATTAGTATAGCAATAATCAGGAGAACAAAACAACAAAATACTGTACATACACGTCATTGAAATGTTGCCTGCTAAGTACCTTGGCAAGGGTTTTGAAGTGCACGCTTGACAGTGTGAGATGCAACAACAAAAAAAGAAAGAAATAATATGCCCAAAGAACTGTACAAGTATGCACTGAGTATGTTGTGACGCATCCATCGTAGAATGCTGCTTTATGTCTTCACCCTCTCACACCCTTCAATACACCTCCCCCCCCCCCCCCCCTCAACCCAGCCCCCTTTCTCACAGGCACTCACACACAACTGTACATGTATATACAGCGTCCAGATGACTGGGAGCAGTGTTCAGTCCACGGCACCCTGTTGCACTTGTCTGGGTACAAAACTGGTCACCTCCGCAAACACTCGACCTGACAAAAAAGTAAAAGGATTGAAATGACCTGGAAGGATACAAGGATATTTATTTGCCAGTGACATTTAAATATACACAGGAATTTGTCTTAGTGATGTTCCATTCGTACAGTGTGTTAACAAATAGACAAAAACATTACAATTAGCCATGTATAGAAGTTATATATAAATAAAGTTAAATTCAACAATGCAACCATCTCATTCATGCAATGTAAACTACCACACACAAACACACACACACCATGCACACATGTACTCATGCACAACACACACACACACACACACACACACACACACACACACACACACACACACACACACACACACACGTGCGCACGCACACGCATGAATGTGGGGAACAAAGTGAAGAAGAGTTGAAATGGGGCTGTTGCTAACCATGATGGAGATGGTGGGGGTGGGGAAAGGGCCCAAAAGAAGTGTTAAAACTGTGTGAAAGTTGCATGGTTAATTGAACTGGAGTTTAAACACTGAATGACCACAGCTAGAAGGGGAGGGAGGGGGAGGGGCATGACAGCGCCCAGGTGCCTGGGTGGTCAGAAAAGGAGGGATTTAGTGGTGAGAGGTGTGGTGGTGAGGCGGGAGGGAGAGCGGTGAGAGGTGTGGTGGTGAGGCGGGAGGGAGAGCGGTGAGAGGCGTGGTGGTGAGGCGGGAGGGAGAGGGGAGAGGTGTGGTGGTGAGGCGGGAGGGAGAGCGGTGAGAGGTGTGGTGGTGCAGGGGGGAGGGAGAGCGGTGAGAGGTGTGGTGGTGGGGAGGAGGGAGAGGTGTGAAGAGGTGTGGTGGTGCGGGGGGAGGGAGAGGGTGAGAGGTGTGGTGGTGCGGGGGAGGGAGAGGGTGAGAGGTGTGGTGGTGCGGGGGGAGGGAGAGTGGTGAGAGGTGTGGTGGTGCGGGGGGAGGAGTGGTGAGAGGTGTGGTGGTGCGGGGGGAGGGAGAGGGTGAGAGGTGTGGTGGTGCGGGGGGAGTGGAGAGGGTAGTAGGTGTGGTGGGGGGGGGAAGAGGTGTAGTGTGAGGTGGGGGTGGTGGGGGGGAGGGAGTAGGAGTGGTGGGGGGGGGAGAGGTGGTGGTGGGGGGGGGGAAGAGGGAGTGGGAGAGGGGTGGGGCAAGAGTGTAGTGGTGAGGTGGGGGGGGAGAGGTGTAGTGGTGAGGTGGGGGGGGGGGCAAGAGGTGTAGTGGTGAGGGGGGGGGGCAGAGGTGTAGTGGTGAGGGGGGGGGGGGCAAGAGGTGTAGTGGTGAGGTGGGGGGGGAGGTGTAGTGGTGAGGTGGGGGGGGGGGCAAGAGGTGTAGTGGTGAGGGGGGGGGGGGGAAGAGGTGTAGTGGTGAGGTGGGGGGGGGGAGAGGTGTAGTGGTGAGGTGGGGGGGGGGAAGAGTGTAGTGGTGAGGGGTGGGGGGGGGGAAGGGTGTAGTGGTGAGGGGGGGGGCAAGAGGTGTAGTGGTGGGGGTGGGGGGGGGAAGAGGTGTAGTGGTGAGGTGTGTGTGTGTGTGGGGGGGGGGGCAAGAGGTGTAGTGGTGAGGTGGGGGGGGGGGGGGTGAGAGGGTGTGGGAGAATGGAGAGGTGGGGGGGGGGGGGGGCAAGAGGTGTAGTGGTGAGGTGGGGGGGGTGAGGGGGGGCAAGAGGTGTAGTGGTGAGGTGGGGGGAGGAGGGGGCAAGAGGTGTAGTGGTGAGTGTGTGTGTGTGTGCCTCAACATATGTGTGTGTGTGCATGTGTGTGTGCCTGTGTCCACACACGTGTGTGTGTGTGTGTGTGTGTGTGTGTGTGTGTGTGTGTGTGTGTGTGTGTGTGTGTGTGTGTATGTGTGTGTGTGTGTTCATGCAAATGTTAATAGAACGGCAGAGTTGAAAATGACTTCAGTATGAGGGAAAACTGGAAATCCGTTGTTGCCTAACACATACTTTTCCATCCCTGCACATCGAGAGTCTGAGTCTCGAAAGAATGGTCGAAGGGCTGGGCGGTGGGCTCGTCAGCTGGGTCGTGATACTGGGCCATGTACGGGTGACTGATGGCTGCCTCCACGTCAATGCGAGTGGCAGGGTCAAGGTCAAGCATCTTCTCCAGCAGGTCCACAGCTTTAAGAAAAAAGAAAAAAAAGAAAAAGGTAGAGAACAGGTTGGTGGTGGTGGTGGTGGTGGTGGTGGTGGTGGTGGTGGTGGTGGGGGGGGGGGGGTGAATTGGCAATTGCTGTCTCATCCTTGAAATGATACACACCAGTTCCTATTTTGTGATGTAATTACACTACATGTACATTTGTACACTTAACATGTACCTATTGTCCTATGTATGGTGATTAATTAGCATACAGATCCACAGCTTGAATAAAATTAAAGAAATATTAAAAAAGCAGGGAAGGGGGAAGGGGGAGTGAATTGGCAGTTGCTGTCTCATCCTTGAAATGATACGCACTGGTTCCTATTTTGTGATGTAATTACACTACACATACATTTACACACTTAGTGTGTACCTACTGTCCTATGGTAATTAATTAGCAAGCTGACATTATGCCTCCCCACCATCTGGAAAAACACCAAAAAACAACAACAACAAAAACACCCTATGCACCATACATGCTCTCGATTAATATGTAGGGCATTGCAAGAATGTCATCTGCATACCAGTAGGGTGACCGATGTAAACTGTTCAGCTTAGCTATAGAGCTAAGTGTCATTGACACTGCACCCATATCTGTACCTAGTTCATCCAACAGTGTTTTGACAGAACACAGCCACACACATATCAGACACTAGTCTACTGAGAAACACAGTAATTTATATCTGAAATTAAAACCTTTCAGTCACAAATCTTGATGAGAGAGAGAGAGAGAGAGAGAGAGAGAGAGAGAGAGAGGAGGAGAGAGAGAGAGAGAGAGAGAGAGAGAGAGAGAGAGAGAGAGAGAGAGAGAGGTGTAGGAGTGAGTGTGTGTGTGTGTGTGTGTGTGTGTGTGTGTGTGTGTGTGTGTACCTGTGTGTGCACACAGGTGGGTGTGCAGGTGTGTATGTTGGTGCATGAATGTGTGTGTGTGTGTATGCATGTGGTTTGGTCTGGTATGTATGTGTGTGTGTGTGTGTGTGTGTGTGTGTGTGTGTGTGTGTGTGTGTGTGTGTGTGTGTGTGTGTGTGTGTGTGTGTGCAGGTGTGTATGCAGGTGCATGAATGTGCATGCAGGTGCATGAATATGCATGTGGTTTGGTCTGGTGCATGTGTGTGTGTGTGTGCATGCGTGTATGTGCGCAAACACACACACACACACACACACACACGTATACACCAGTACATACACAACCAAGTCATGTACCAGGAAAACTATCTCAGTCTGAAACATTACCAAATCCTTCCAAGTTCTGACACTCTGAGAAACACACACACACACACACACACACACACACACACACACACACACACACACGTATACACCAGTACATACACAACCAAATCATGTACCAGGAAAAGTATCTCAGTCTGAAACATTACCAAATCCTTCCAAGTTCTGACACTCTGAGAAACACACACACACACACACACACACACACACACACACACACACACACACACACACACACACACACACACACACACACAATTCACCTATCAACATTAGCCACGGCTGCCAACGAGCATGAATGAATGAATAATAATTTATAAATGCAGGTGAAAAACAGCAACAACCTTGCAGTTACAATCATTTCTCTGCACGGGTACTCACCCAGTGGATTAGCATTGTGAAAGAACTCCTTGAAGTTTTTCCTGGGCATGCGAGGCAGCGAGCGAATGTAGTTCTGTGCCTGCAGAAGACAGTAAAAACCTAAAGCACTCTTCTCGTACTGCTTTTTGAAAGACAAATTCCTGTTGATAACTAGAAGTAGTTCTGATGGCCCAGCCACTGCACCCTGATAGGGGTTCTGCGGGATGTGACTCAAACTATATGATGCAAGTGAAATCATGACACTGCACATTCACTCAGAACAGTGACCAAGAAGAAAGGGAGAAAGAACAGGTCTAAAAAAAAACCCAAAAAAACAAAAAACGCCAACCCCCTACCCCCTCCCTCTCCCCTGAAAAACAAGACAGCACAACAGGTAGATGGATTCCATGTGCCACATGATGACCTAAATAATGGAGGGTTAGTCAGCCAGTATAATTGGATTTTAATGTCCTGTCAAGCACAAAGAGTCACCTCAGGACAAATGATAATGAAGTGGGGACACCAATTTACACACTGAATAATGAGGAAAATTTCCTATGATGACGTGGGCTTACACACTGGAAAATGAAGCAGAGCTCCTCTTGGTGATAGGTTTAACAATAATGATACTAATGATAATAGCAGTCATATCTATAGTTTCCTAACAAACTGATATGGGTGAGCACACTGGACTTTACAAAATCAACAAAAATGTATACATAAAACCTCAAGAAGAATATATAAACATAATATTGTATTCCTTGCGCACCACACACACACACACACACACACACACACACACACACACACACACACACACACACACACACACACACAACACACACACACACACACACACACACACACACACACACACACACACACACACACATAGGCACACAGAAGGAATTAAAAGGGAATGAGAGAGGAGGGTTGGGGGTGGGGGGTGGGGTAAAGGAAGAATACAGATTTTGAAATCACTTGTTGTGGTATTGTTTGTACATGTCCACTATCATGTAATATACTAGTTGAAGGAAAATGATAAAATCATTGCAGATAGAGGTGAGAGTGAAGTGTGTGACTTGATGGAAAGTGACAAACTCATTGCAAACAGAGGTGAGACTGAAGTGTGTGACTCACATCCGCACTGGCAATGC
Source organism: Alviniconcha marisindica (assembly GCA_018857735.1). Classification (NCBI taxonomy): domain Eukaryota; kingdom Metazoa; phylum Mollusca; class Gastropoda; family Provannidae; genus Alviniconcha; species Alviniconcha marisindica. The sequence goes on from JABMCL010001800.1 coordinate 458,615, forward strand.
CCTTGATGAAGTCATCAGAAGGCTTTCCCACCAGTGACAGGATCTTGTTCAGCTGGTCAATGTCTGATTGCTGGTCAAGGACTCTATGCTTGCACAGTTCATTGCTCTCTGTATCGCTTTCTTTTGACTCTCCCTTAAACATTTCTTTAGCTGCCATGTGACACCAGTCAAACAACACAATACGGTAATGGGTGGGATTTATGACTGTGCTAAATTTAAGACGGGGTACTAGGTATCTGTTGAAAAAAACTGACTGGGTGTATTTCACAAACATGAAAGAGGCTATTCCGGGTGGAAGAGATTCAAATTCCTGGCAGTGGATGAAGCATGCAAAGCTAATTGTGACCTACTCCAGGCTTTATAGAAAGAACCAATGACAGCTCTCTTCGGAGACAGCACAGTGTTAAATGAGTTTAATCAACAACCTCAAGTGCGGTGATCAGAGCTGCACTCCTGAACCATCTTCAAGAGGAATGTAGACAACTCATGAGATCGAGCAACCTGTCGCAACTAAGAGAAAGGATACGATCCACTCCTCTGAAGAGCGGCTTCCTGATGATCATCTCTCCCAGGATGCAGCCCACAGACCAAATGTCCACTGCAACACAAGGTCACCTGTGTGTACGTCACAGTCCATGACACTGCCAGCCAGTGGCCATCAGGCTACAGGTAAGCATCTGAGGCTTCGTGCCTGCAGCAGTCAAACCTGTGGCTTTCTAACCAATACAGCAAACACTTGTAGTACTTAACAACAATGGACAGCAACACAGTTTGTTGGAAGTGTGCAGCAAAGCAGGGTGAGGGCCTCAAAAGTGTTGAACGATGAGATGATCTTCTTTTCCTTTCTATCTCTTGCTCTTCTTCTTCTTCTTCTTCCAGACAATGAGTAAGGTCTACCGTTAAAGTGTTATTGTCAGTTCAGTTCAGTTACATTCAAGATGGTATCTACACACCTGGGAAGGCCTAAATGTGTGAACCTCACTGTCATTCTGGGGAAGAAGAAGTAGGATTCATCATTATGTAAGCAGTTAGCTGTATGTATTCACTGCATTATTGCTTAACCTTTTTCAAATCACACAAATCAAGATCCAAACACATCAAATGTTCCAAAAAATGCTATATGACAAAACACAACATGCAAATTTTAGGGGTAATCCCCTTTATCTAGCTACAAAACAACACTTAAACAACAGTTAAATGGTGAAAAACAATGAAAAATGAAGATGGAGAGCTAAGCCACTTATCTGTTCTTTTGAACATTTTATGTGTTTTAAAATGCTAGCAGTCATTTTTGTTTCAGACTTTTGTTTTCAAATCAAAGAACATTACACTACTTCTGGCCCAGCAAGGTCACAGAATGGTCTGACAAAAGGGCTTGAATGCCCCTTCACTTCAAAAGCTGCTCGAAACCTCATCGCACAACTCAAAAAAATCCACAAAGGTCAAAGGTCATTTAAGCCATGCCTGAAAAGTACCCATCAGCATTAAGGTTAGTTTGTTTGATAGTAGTTGCATTTTAACGTCCTGTCAACTGCACAGGGTCACAGCTGTAAGCAAGTACACATTTCAAAACTTCCCATATGCAAACCCTTTCTCAAGTCAAATCTACAAAATCGGTCCATACACGGTGTTGGAGCCTGAACTGGCAGAATTCAAAAAGGCTCAAGGAAGGTTCAGCATTGAGACTGTCTGCCAGTTTCACATGGCTGTTATAGTGCATTCAAGATGCTGGAGCCTGATCTTGCAGAATTCTAACCAAAATGTAGACTGCATGCTTACTATAGCTGTTATAGTGCATTCAAGATGTTGGAGCCTGATCTTGCAGAATTCTAACCAAAAAGTAGACTGCATGCTTACCATTGCTGTTGTAGTGCATTCAAGATGATGGAGCCTGATCTTGCAGAATTCTAACCAAAAGAGTAGACTGTCTGCTTACCATTGCTTGTGTAGTGCATTCAAGATGCTGGAGCCTGATCTTGCAGAATTCTAACCAAAAATTAGACTGCATGCTTACCATTGCTGTTGTAGTGCATTCAAGATGCTGGAGCCTGATCTTGCAGAATTCTAACCAAAAGAGTAGACTGTCTGCTTACCATTGCTGTTGTAGTGCATTCAAGATGTGGAGCCTGATCTTGCAGAATTCTAACCAAAAGAGTAGACTGTCTGCTTACCATTGCTGTTGTAGTGCATTCAAGATGCTGGAGCCTGATCTTGCAGAATTCTAACCAAAAAGTAGACTGCATGCTTACCATTGCTGTTGTAGTGCATTCAAGATGCTGGAGCCTGATCTTGCAGAATTCTAACCAAAAGAGTAGACTGTCTGCTTACCATTGCTGTTGTAGTGCATCCAGTTGAGAATAATCTCTGGAGCTCGGTACCAGCGACACACCACGTAGCCTGTCATCTCCTCTGCCATGGACCGTGCCAGACCAAAGTCCAAGATCTGTGCAAAGCAGAGACTATATGTAAAGCAGTTAGCACAGTGCCCCCCAGTTGTGACCCAGCAAAGTTCAGGAACTCTGAATGTAGAGTTAAGTTCAAGAAATTTAAATGTAGAGTTAAGTTCGGGAATTTTGAATACAGAGTTAAGTTTTGAAGTACATATAAAGAGACGAAACATGAAGAGGCTGATGCGATGCCAAATTGTGACCCAAAAAAGTCATAAACACCGAACTATAGAACATACTGTATGATACTGCAATGCTGTCAAAGTAAACTTACCCTGAGTTCCACATTCTGGTTGACACCAATATTGTTGGGCTTCAGATCCTGCAAAAAATCAAGCAAAAATTAGACTGACATGTTACAATCTGTTGTAGGCTTAAATGATGGCGCCTGATCTTGCAGAATTCTAACCAAAAAGTAGACTGCATGCTTACCATTGCTGTTGTAGTGCATTCAAGCTGATGGAGCCTGATCTTGCAGAATTCTAACCAAAAAGTAGACTGCATGCTTACCATTGCTGTAGTAGTGCATTCAAGATGTTGGAGCCTGATCTTGCAGAATTCTAACCAAAAGAGTAGACTGTCTGCTTACCATTGCTGTTGTAGTGCATTCAAGATGCTGGACCCTGATCTTGCAGAATTCTAACCAAAAGAGTAGACTGTCTGCTTACCATTGGTGTTGTAGTGCATTCAAGATGTTGGAGCCTGATCTTGCAGAATTCTAACCAAAAGAGTAGACTGTCTGCTTACCATTGCTGTTGTAGTGCATTCAAGATGCTGGAGCCTGATCTTGCAGAATTCTAACCAAAAGAGTAGACTGTCTGCTTACCATTGGTGTTGTAGTGCATTCAAGATGCTGGAGCCTGATCTTGCAGAATTCTAACCAAAAGAGTAGACTGTCTGCTTACCATTGCTGTTGTAATGCATTCAAGATGCTGGAGCCTGATCTTGCAGAATTCTAACCAAAAGAGTAGACTGTCTGCTTACCATTGGTGTTGTAGTGCATTCAAGATGCTGGAGCCTGATCTTGCAGAATTCTAACCAAAAGAGTAGACTGTCTGCTTACCATTGCTGTTGTAGTGCATTCAAGATGCTGGAGCCTGATCTTGCAGAATTCTAACCAAAAGAGTAGACTGTCTGCTTACCATTGCTGTTGTAGTGCATCCAGTTGAGAATAATCTCTGGAGCTCGGTACCAGCGACACACCACGTAGCCTGTCATCTCCTCTGCCATGGACCGTGCCAGACCAAAGTCCAAGATCTGTGCAAAGCAGAGACTATATGTAAAGCAGTTAGCACAGTGCCCCCCAGTTGTGACCCAGCAAAGTTCAGGAACTCTGAATGTAGAGTTAAGTTCAAGAAATTTAAATGTAGAGTTAAGTTCGGGAATTTTGAATACAGAGTTAAGTTTTGAAGTACATATAAAGAGACGAAACATGAAGA
>JABMCL010001800.1:465000-472500 GCA_018857735.1 Alviniconcha marisindica
GCTGGTCAGAGTCCGCTACTTGATGATGTCGCGCTGGTCAGAGTCCGCTACTTGATGATGTCGCGCTGGTCGGGTCATCTACTTGATGATGTCGCGCTGGTCAGTCATCTACTTGAGGATGTCGCGCTGGTCAGAGTCCGCTACTTGAGGATGTCGCGCTGGTCAGTCCGCTACTTGAGGATGTCGCGCTGGTCAGTCATCTACTTGAGGATGTCACGCTGGTCAGTCAGCTACTTGAGGATGTCGTATTGGCCAGAGTCCAGGTACATGAGGATGTCGCGCTGGTCAGAATCGAGCTACTTGAGGATGTCACGCTGGTCAGTCAGCTACCTGATGATGTCGTATTGGTCAGAGTCCAGCAGGCCCACCACTGCTGAGGTAGCACGGCAAACACTGAATGAAACCAGTATCGACGGAGCCCTGCTGCCATAAAACATCAGTCTGGAACTGCACAAAGGAATGCTGAAAGCCGCTACATTGCGAATAACTCTTGGATTACAGAAATCTTGGACAGCTCCTGATTCCAAACAGAGGGAACTTTAAATTTCTGGATCCGTAGTAAAAAGTGACATAACCATCAATATAATGAAGGAGGTCACTCCATGGAAGAAGAAAAGGATTCGAGGATGTTTATTCCTTTAGCCCAGAGTGGGAGAAAAGGAGAATTTTAAAAAGAAACATTCAAACAGCAACAACCACCAAAACAACAACGACAAGTAAGTAAGTAAGTTGGTGTTTACCTACCCAGCCAGCCATTACGGTCATATCAGGGCTAAACAACAACAAACAATCAAACAAAGAACAAAACAAAAACAAAAGACAACCACAACACAACAAAGAAACAAACAACAAAATAACGCCAAAACAACAACAACAACAACAACAAAACACACACACACACACACACACACACACACACACACACACACACACACACACACACACACACACACACACACACACAACAACAACAACTACTACAACAGAACAGTAAACATCAAACTTAACAAAGCCGTAATTTTTTACAACAGCGCTGACCCTCGTACACGGCCCCTAGTCTGACAGTGGGCGACGAGTGACGTTAGTGACGTTTGCAGACGTTTGCAGACAAGACTCCCAGGGCCAGGCCTCAAGGTTCCAGGCGAGATCAAAAGATCAAGAGATCTTAGAGGAGGGAGGTGGAGCTGGACCTTCAAGTTAGCCCAGAAGAGATCATGAGTAGGGAGGTGGAGCTGGGCTGCGAAAGTTGGACTTCTTTCGCTTCGGGTTGTTCCTCAACAGCAATGCAACGGACACTGTCCTTGTGACTCTGCCCAAGCACGGCAGTTGAAACAGCAATTGCGCAGTGCACTAGTCGCTGGGCAATGGCGAGGGGACACCGCCTTAACACTTCCATTGTTCTGGCGGCGGTCCACGGTCTCTCCGGTCTTTTTCGGGCGGTATCCGCGGTCGAGCCTTCACTCTTTCGTCCCTTCCCACTTGTCCGTCTATAAGTGCTTCTCGCTTCCGTGGACGAGAGCTATATTGGACGGGAAGAGGGGGAAGGGACGAAAGAGTGAAGGCTCGACCGCGGATACCGCCCGAAAAAGACCGGAGAGACCGTGGACCGCCGCCAGAACAATGGAAGTGTTAAGGCGGTGTCCCCTCCCATTGCCCAGCGACTTGTGCACTGCGCAATTGCTGTTTCAACTGCTGTGCTTGGGCAGAGTCACAAAGACAATGTCCGTTGCACTGCTGTTGACGAACAACTTGGACAACTCGAAGCGAAGAAGTCCAACTTTCGCAGCCCAGCTCCACCTGCCGAAGTCAGTCCACTCTTCGCAGCCCAGCTCCACCTCCCTCCTCATCTCTTCTGGGCTAACTTAAGGTCAGTCCTCCTCCTCAGATCTCTTGACTTTCCGCCTAGAACCTTCCCCCCCCCCCCCCCCGTCCCCGTGCCTAATAAGTCACCTCGTTTCTGCGGACGTAAAGCAAAATGGTCCTCGGTGAATGGTATGATTTGCAACCTAGGCAGCCTCCAGACTGCGGGGTAATCGCATAACCACCACCCGTTCAGTGCCGAGACCCCGATGTCTGCAACCGACGTCATTCCACCCGTTTAATTTACGGCTGTTTCTCTTTTTTTCCTTTTCTTCCCTTCCCCTGTAGCTTATGTTTTTGTTTGTTGGTCTGTTGTCTTTGTTGCCGTTGTTGTCTGTAGGCTTTGCTGCCATTGTCGTCTGCAGTTGTTGTTGCTGTTGTCTGTAGTTTCTAGACTGTTCTTGTCGGTTGTTGACAGTTGTTGCGGTGCTTATGAAACGACTAAAACTAGAGAATGACTGAAGTTTCACATCAGCCTTTCTATATAATCAATAATGATACTCAACAGAGCTCTAAGAGTCTGACGTTGGTTGAAAAAATCGTCTGCATAGTTCGGTCACTCACTCAGTCAGTAACATATCACACAGATCAGTAAGTTTCGCCTAAAGAACGACGACAGAAATAATACTTATTTCAGAGCCGGTTAAAAAAATAAAAATAAAAAAAAGTATGAAGAAGAAGAAGAAGACAGCCTGATAAAGGAACAGAATTAACACAATCTCTACGGCAACAACAACAACGAGAATACACACAAACACAAGAACTACAAACAAAACAACAACAACAAAAAGGGAAAAAAAGAAGAAAGCAACGAAGTCAAAAAACAAAAGCAACACACACGCACGCACGCACGCACGCTCGCACGCCCGCCGCCGCCGCCACCACCACCACCACAACAACAAAACAAAAAACCGCCCTCATTTCCCAAAGCATGTAACAGTACGCGAGTGAGTTCGGCCGCTTCAGTGAGCAGCACTCGGCGATAACACCTGCGTATAAAGGCTATAGAATACACACAAAATGAGGTTCCATGTTCCCACAGCCTCTGGCGTGCCGGCTTCCCTCACAGTGCTTGACGACCGTGAAAGTTCAGACAGTAAAACGAGCCCCCCTAGCGTGCAACCAGTTGCATTGCATTTCGTTGCAATCCGAGTGGCCTGAGGGAAGGGTGACCTGCCTGGGTCAATATATACATTTAAAAAACCGGTGTTTGCAAAGCGGTGTCAGTCGCTCGCTCTGCCTTTCGGCCGCCGACGTGAGGTCATTGTTTTTCGTCAACACACACACACACACACACACACACACACACACACACACACGTACTCACGTACTCACACACACACACACACACACACACACACACACACACACACACACACACACACACACACACACACACACACGAACTCGGCAGACATAATCACAACGACGTGACTGAGTGTCACTTTAGCCAGCATGACACACACACACACACACACACACACACACACACACACACACAACACACACACACACACACACACTGTACTCACACACACACACACACACACACACACACACACACACACACACACACACACACACACACACACACACACGCACACACACACACACACACACACACACACACACATGCATACACACTGACACAAACAACACTCACATCGATCAGCGGTCATTGTTTTTCTAACACACACACACACACACACACACACACACACACACACACACACACACACACACACACACACACACACACACACATATCTTGATAGCCGTATTGACGACTCGTGCTAACCGAGCTGTTTTTAACTGTCAGCTTTCCATACCAGGTTATTATGTTGAAAGAGAAGACAGCAATACACAGACTCCAGGACATGGCTGCCGACTCCGAACTCCGGAGATTCCTCAACAAGTACAAGCGCTGCTGTGCTTCTGTACCACAACACACACACACACACACAACACACACACACAAAATATATATATATATATATATATAATTATATATATATATTATATTAATTAATAATGGAAATTTGTAAAGCGCCTACCCTGCGGCTCAAAGCCTATATATATATATATATATATATATATATATATATTATATATATATATATATATATAGGTCCATGACGTTATCAGTTTCGAGCCTACAAACGCACCAAGGCATTTAAAACTAGACACTGCTTCCACGGACTGTTGATCAATTGTTACTGGAATGACTGGATCTTTTTCTTTTCTACTGTCAAACACGAGTTACTTCTTTTTTGAAATACTCTCCTTGAACCGTGAGTTCAGACGGTCTAATTGAAAAAAAGTATTCTGCGAGACTGTTATCGTCCTTGAGACGTGCAACCAAGGCCATGCCGTCAGCGAACTTCACAAGAGTTAGCAATGCACAGGTAGACACTACTTCATTAGTGTACACAGAGAACAATAGGGGTGAGAGAGCATATTCCTGTGGTGCGCCAGTATTCAGAATCAGCTCAAAGGACAAGAGTGTGGTTAGCACCAAGATCCAGCAGTCTTTTAATAAGAACGGGCCGAACTGTATTATATTTAAAGGTCGTAAGTAAACATGGAGCTTAGCGTCCACAGAAACCATAAGGCTTATTAGGGACGGGGAGAAAGGTGGGGGTAAGGGGGTATGGAGGTGGGGGAAGAGGGAGATTATATACCTATTGTCACCACCACAATGATTCCTGCATTAAGATGGGCAGCGATGTAAGCCATTTTAATGTTTGAGTAGGAAGTGACGGACAAAGTCACAAGACAGTGTCCACAAACCACAACCTTTTTGAAGAGAAAGGAGAGCCGAAGCGGTATCGAACCGAGGTCCTTCCGCTTACCAGCCTAACGCCTTACCGCTAGGCCAAACCGGCTCACTTTAAAGGCCGATGAACATTATTATATTTAAAGGCCGAATGGCCGAATGTCCATGAACATCGCACGTATGTATGATCCAGACATCAAGAGGGCTCGCAGTGAAAAATCTCGAGAACCAGACATGCATCTTCAACATCCCTTCTGGCCTTGTAGACAAACAAGTTGATGTCCATGCGATCGGCCACAGAGGCAACCAGCTGGTTACACCTTATCCTCTCCATACGCTTTGCCAGATTAGATGTCAAAGCCACGGGCCTGAAATCATTCATCTGTTTTACACTGGGTTTCTTTACAGAAGCAAACACTCACAACACTGGGATTTTCCAAGGCTGATGTTAGTTTTATAGATTCTTTGATCTCTTCGCCCGGAATATATTTATATCGTTTAATCTCTTTGCCCGGAAACCTTTTAGCGCTACAGTCACGTTTTGAACACAGTCCTGAATAACTTTGACGTGGCAGCCTACGGTTCCCGGAAAGCAACGCCAAGGACCTTCCCTTGTACGGAATGTTCCTTCATCTGAAGGTCAGACTGCTAACGGTACGTGTTAGCCGGACCACTGAAAGAAGACAGCTGTTCAATTCATCTGGCAGCGTCGCGTGATTGGGCTGCCTGGCCATTCAAAGGACAACAAAGCCGACGCAGCTACTGAGTAACAAGTAAAGTCCAAAGAGGAAAGCTGTCGTAAACCAGTGCTTGGACTTCCAGTGCCCACCTGTGCGGTGACAAAAAGAAAAGGTTGGAGGGAGGGAGCGGGGCTGCAACAAACTCCTGATTTGAGTTTCAGGCTTTCTATACAGCGACAAGTGCAGCATAGGAATACCCAGAAAACTGTCTGTCGCTGTCTGTCTGTCTGTCTGTCTGTCCGTCCGTCCGTCTCTCTCTCTCTCTCTCTCCCCCCCCCTCCCTTTCTCTCTTCTGTCGTCGGGTTTGGGATCTGATTTTAAGATCATCGTCTCTCTCTTTTTTCTTCTTCTTTTAATTATTATTATTTATTTATTTTTAATCATCTTTTATTTTTATTTCTTCCTGATCCACAGGAGAGCTCTGCTCTCAGCCAATCAGAGGCAATGTTCGTCGATTAGGGCAAATGTTCCCAGAACATGCTGAGCGAAGCTTTTTGGACCCCGAATATTGCTTCGTCGCAGTTCGACGAATACTCCCAATTATGTTCGCGAAGCAAAAGTTCGCCCAATTAAGAACCAACTAGGTTCGCCGAATACTCCACACTCCCAACCCAGACATTCGCCCAATTAAGAACGGGCTTTACGCAGGTGTTAATTATCACCGAGAGCCCATCAGTGCGGCGTTTTCAGCTTCTATGTTCTGCAGATCAGGCGCTGTGACAGCAACATAACTATGGCCTGCTTACTTTACGCACACGGTCGGTGAACCCCGCTGCAGGCCATTTCAATAAAATGTATTTATGGCATGGGAACGTCAAGCTATACGCCGTGCTATAAATATATCAGTGAACTGCCGTTTGCTTTTTGCATTCTTTCTTTCTTTCTTTTTTTAGGTGGAAGGGGTGGGGGTGGGGGGGGGGGGGGGATTAAAGAGGCAGTCGCTGAGGCACTTTATTTTCTTCACACGTTATAAAATTCTGCAACGACAACAATATCGTTGTCCACACCGACTCGGTGCCGAATTGACAAGTTCAGCACGACGAATCGGCATATATATTAGCTTTCTGTCGCCCCATCTTGGGGCAGATCGGTATCTCCTATGCTTTCTGTCGCCCCATCTTGGGACAGATCAGGTCATCTTCCTATTATTTCTGTCGCCCCATCTACGTGGTATTCCTATTTGCCCCATTGTTGTTTTGTATTACGCTATTTGCACGTTGTTTTTTTGTTTATTACGCTATTTGCACGTTGTTTTGTATTACGCTATTTGCACGTTGTTTTGTATTACGCTATTTGCACGTTTTTTTGCATTACGCTATTTGCACATTGTTTTGTATTACGCTATTTGCACGAAAACTAAATCGTTCTTCTTAACTTCTTGTCTTTGCCGTATATTATTACTGTATTACTCTGCTCTCCCACTGCACAACTACAGCCGCAAATAATAATAATAATATTGTACATTTATCATGCGCTCATCAACGCCCTGAGCGCTCACATGATACATATTAACCTAAATACAATATTCTATACACACGTAGAGCGCAGTCCTACCAAAACAATTTACGTAAGGTATATGGACACACACACACACACACACACACACACACACACACACACACACACGCACACGCACAATGACTATAGCAGAAACTGGGTATTGATATTAGCTGGTGTGGAATACTGTGAGAAGAGGGAGGTTTTCAGTTTGGCTTTAAAAGAGGACAGGGTTGAGCAGTGTCTAAGGTCCTGTGGGAGTGAATTCCAAAACGTGGGGTCCAAAGCAAGAGAAAGCACGAAAGCCATATGACTCTTGCGTTTGTGTTGCTGGATTTTCAGCATGCGGGTGTCAGAAGAAGAGCGTAGTGTACGAGACGGAATGTAGACATGTAGCAGTTCAGAAAGGTAAGCAAAGACCTCTGTGTTTTATATAGCTGTACGGTCTTCGCCTTTTCCCTCATGCACCCACTCCACATCTTTCTTAGCTGCCTCGGGCGGTGTGGGCATCTTGATGAATCAAAATGCGGATCGGCGACGACAGGCAGTGCTATAACATGACTGGGGACGTCAGGCGACAACTACATGGGGCATGAACATCAAAAACCTGAATGTTAAAGATGACTG
>JABMCL010001800.1:477500-492500 GCA_018857735.1 Alviniconcha marisindica
CTTACTATCTTTGGCCGAACCAGGAAAAAATGTATTAGCAAATTAATCAATCAATACGTGCCACCCAGCATGGGAAGAAATTAACAACAAATTAAGGAACAGATGCTATGGGTGCTGTAAGGAACCGAGTAGATAGGTATTAGAAAGGCAGACCTCCTTACCAGTAAGCGAAGTAAGTAAGTAAACATGGTAATTAACGTCCACAGAAACCATAAGGCTTATTAGGGACGGGGAGAAGGGGGGGAAGGGGGTATGGAGGTGGGGGGAGAGAGAGATTATATACCATATCGCTACACTGTCACCACCAGAATGACTTCTGCATTAAGATGGGCAGCGATGAGAGCCATTTTAATGTTTAGTAGGAAGTGATGGACAAAGTCACAGGACAGTGTCCACAAACCACAACCTTTTTTGAAGAGAAAGGAGAGCCGAAGCGGTATCGAACCGAGGTCCTTCCGCTTACCAACCAAACGCCTTACCGCTAGGCCAAACCGGCTCACAGTAAGCGAAGCAGGCAATAATGCTATATCTTTATCTACTCCACGGTTTGACAGCCCTGGGTTCCTTTCACATGAGCGCGGCCGGGGAGAAGTGGGGGGGGGGGGGGGGGGGGGGGCTGGTGGAGACGGAGGAGACCCAGTTTGTAAAATAACGAACAACAAAAACACCCACCCTTCAGAACATATTCGATTCCCTCCGAAATCTTCTCTAATGAACTCAGGGAAACAGTCTGATCAGTCTCTGTTCATTCGTTTCGCAATCGATGTTCAAGAAGTTCAAGAAGTTCAATCCAAGATGATACCTCGGCCATCGAAAAAGGCCATACGCGCTCCAACCCGTTAGTCAGATCTGCCCCACGTTGCCTTTGAAATTATTTCAATGTTCGTCCGATTGACAATAGCCTTTTCTCGTCTTTTTAAGAAAGATCGTCGAGCGCCTCCTCCGGTCGATCTACGCCTCTCTCCTCCAGTCGATCTACGCCTCTCTCCTCCTGTCGATCGGCTACGCTTTTCCCCTCCAGGACGATCTACGCCTCTCTTCTCCTGTCGATATACGCCTCTCTCTTCCAGTCGATCTACGCCTCTCTCTTCCAGTCGATCTACGCCTCTCTCTTCCTGTCGATCTATGCCTCTCTCTTCCAGTAGATCTACGCCTCTCTCCTCCAGTCGATCTACGCCTCTCTCCTCCAGTCGATCCACGCCTCTCTCATGGCTGCAACGAGTGGAGAGCAGTTGCTGCACTTCCATAACAAATATAAAGTCGTAATTAGACTGTCAGTTTTGCACAGTACTGCACACGCGGCCGGCGGACGGCTGTAAGACGGCGGATGACACTGCCACACAGATAGCATTGATGCCTGACGCCGGACGTAACGAGCGCGCACAATCTCCAATCAGGCCGTAGTTCCAAGTCTCAACTTCCGGCCTCTGACCACCGCGACGTTTCCGCCACGGTAACCCCAGGCAACAGGCTTCCGACAAGGTCGAGAGAGAAGAACCTAACAGCTGACACGGGACTATGGTAGTCTCATGTTCTCCTTCGCCCAGAAATATATATATGAGTGTGTGTGTGTGTGTGTGTGTGTGTGTGTGTGTGTGTGTGTGTGTGTGTGTGTGTGTGTGTGTGCGCGTGCGTGCGTGCGTGCGTGCGTGCGTGCGTGCGTGCGTGCGTGCGTGTGTGTGTGTGTGTGTGTGTGTGTGTGTGTGTGTGTGTGTGTGTGTGTACACAGCGGTGGCTAGCAATCTTCTTCTTCTACAATCGTCATTTTCTCACACTGTGTGTTATCTGTGTGCTTCCACTAGGGTAGACACAATCATCATTGCGATTATTCTCCCACACTATGTGTTATCTGTGTGATTTCCCTAGGGTAGACACAATCATCATTGCGATTATTCTCCCACACTATGTGTTATCTGTGTGATTTCCCTAGGGTAGGCACAGTCATCATTGTGATTATTCTCCCACACTGTGTTATCTGTGTGATTTCCCTAGGGTAGGCACAGTCATCATTGTGATTATTCTCCCACACTATGTGTTATCTGTGTGATTTCCCTAGGGTAGGCACAGTCACCATTGTGATTATTCTCCCACACTATGTGTTATCTGTGTGATTTCCCTAGGGTAGGCACAGTCATCACTGTGATTATTCTCCCACACTATGTGTTATCTGTGTGATTTCCCTAGGGTAGGCACAATCATCATTGTGATTATTCTCCCACACTAGGTGTTATCTGTGTGATTCCCTAGGGTAGGCACAGTCATCATTGTGATTATTCTCCCACACTGTGTTATCTGTGTGATTCCCTAGGGTAGGCACAGTCATCACTGTGATTAATCTCCCACACTATGTATTATCTGAATGATTTCCCTAGGGTAGGCACATTCATTATTGTTATCTGTGTGATTCCCTAGGGTAGGCACAGTCATCACTGTGAATATTCTCCCACACTATGTGTTATCTGAGTGATTTCCCTAGGGTAGGCACAGTCATCATTGTGATTATTCTCCCACACTGTGTTATCTGTGTGATTCCCTTTGGGTAGGCACAGTCATCACTGTGAATATTCTCCCACACTATGTGTTATCTGTCTGATTCCCTAGGGTAGGCACAGTCATCATTGTGATTATTCTCCCACACTGTGTTATCTGTGTGATTCCTTAGGGTAGGCACAGTCATCACTGTGAATATTCTCCCACACTATGTGTTATCTGTGTGATTCCCTAGGGTAGGCACAGTCATCACTGTGATTATTCTCCCACACTATGTGTTATCTGTGTGATTCCTAGGGTAGGCACAGTCATCACTGTGATTATTCTCCCACACTATGTGTTATCTGTGTGATTCCCTAGGGTAGGCACAGTCATCACTGTGATTATTCTCCCACACTATGTGTTATCTGTGTGATTTCCTAGGGTAGGCACAGTCATCACTGTGATTATTCTCCCACACTATGTGTTATCTGTGTGATTTCCTAGGGTAGGCACAGTCATCACTGTGATTATTCTCCCACACTATGTGTTATCTGTGTGATTCCCTAGGGTAGGCACAGTCATCACTGTGATGATTCTCCCACACTATGTGTTTACTGTGTGATTCCCTAGGGTAGGCACAGTCATCACTGTGATGATTCTCCCACACTATGTGTTTACTGTGTGCTAGGCGGCCTTCTCTAAAAGGTGAGCATGGGACCTTTAACGCGCGGAACGGTCTTAGTGTGTACTCTACATGCACACGAAGGCCAGACAGCTCACTTCAAGATGGTATCTGTGCGCTCGGAGAAGTCCATATGCGTTCCACCCGTTTCTCAGAAGTTTCCCAAAGTTGCCATTAAAACAGTTCCAAAGCTCGTCTGATTGACAATGGCCCTTTCTCGTCCTTTCAAGCAAGATCGTCAAGCCCCTTCTCTTTCTACCCCTCTCACCTCCTGGCGATCGATGGTGTGGTGTCCTTGACTTTGTGTCCGCAGCCTGTGGGTAGTGTCTCAAGCTCCTCAACACTTCAGACCTTCCAAGACGCAGGGCACTTGTGATGGTTGCTTTTCCCGGCAGTCTATCTGCTCGGTCACCTTTCTGGACCCCGGCATGTCAGACACACAGACAGACAGACAGACAAGTGTTGACTCGGAGGAGTTGAGAAACGGTCTGTCCGCCCTCTCGCGTCCAGGAGTGGAACGTTGACCGCTGGGTTTCCAGTCAGTACAGGAGTGGAACGTTTACCGCTGGGTTCACAATCCAGTCCAGGAGTGGAGCGTTGGCCGCTGGGTTCCCAGTCCAGTCCAGGAGTGGAACGTTGGCCGCTGGGTTCCCAGTCAGTCCATGAGTGGAACGTTGGCCGCTGGGTTCCCAGTCAGTCCAGGAGTGGAACGTTGGCCGCTGGGTTCCCTGTCAGTCCATGAGTGGAACGTTGGCCGCTGGGTTCCCAGTCAGTCCAGGAGTGGAGCGTTTGCCACTCCACAGGAGTGGAGCGTTGGCCGCTGGGTTCCCAGTCCAGTCCAGGAGTGGAGCGTTGGCCGCTGGGTTCCCAGTCAGTCCAGGAGTGGAACGTTGGCCGCTGGGTTCCCTGTCAGTCCAGGAGTGGAACGTTGGCCGCTGGGTTCCCTGTCAGTCCAGGAGTGGAACGTTGGCCGCTGGGTACCCAGTCCAGGAGTGGAACGTTGGCCGCTGGCATCCCAGTCCAGGAGTGGAACGCTGGCCGCTGGGTTCCCAACGCAGGAGTGGAACGCTGGCAGGAGTGGAACTTTGGTCGCTGGGTTCACAATCCGACAAGTTAGTTCATGAGTAACCCGGGTAGCCACGAACTCGCGACCCCTCTACACTACTTAACTACCCATGTATGTTGGAACTCAAAACAAGTGAGCCTTGCCTCCGCTTGGAAGGGTGTGGTGCATAAACACACACTAGAAGGATTTTGTGTTTTTGCCTGTCAGTCAACGCCGAACTGCACAGCTGCTGTTTTTCTGTCCACACACCCGCAAGACCGTTTACTCTCACGCCTCGTTTGTGTTTGAGATGCTGACAGTGTATAACGTGACTTACCACGTGTACGTCTACACGGAAGGATGCGCGCATCGAACGCGTATCAAGACGGTAACAAAGAACTTGTGAATGACAGCGGCCATAAATGAGGCATGCCATGAACGTGGTTACTTAGATCATGTTTCACGCCCACTGAATATTAAAAGTTAGATCAGAGCGTAACACGTCAGTATAAAAATATTCAAAGCTCAAAACCAACACACACACACACACACACACACACACACACACACACACACACACACACACACACACACACAACAACAACAACAACAACAACAACAACAAAAACACAAAAAACACAACACATACACACACACAACAAAGATCAGAAACGAGCCATATTCAACACTGTCACAGCCTAGAAAAGAATAAAATTATTCAATACCAACACACACACACACACACACACACACACACACACACACACACACACACACACACACACACACACACACACATTTATGAGGAGAGAAAAAAAGAACACATCCTCGGTTTTTCCCTGGTAGATGTCAAAGCTAAATATTTTCTTTGTTTTTTATAAATACAGCTAAAATCTGATCCCTCATTCATAATACACATCGCTCGTTTATGTCTGAAGAGAACTGAGAGAGAGAGGAGAGAGAGAGAGAGAGAGAGAGAGAGAGAGAGAGAGAGAGAGAGAGAGAGAGAGAGAGAGAGAGGGGGGGGGGGGGAGGGAGAGAGGGAGAGACAGAGACAGAAGAAGAAAAAGAAGACGTTAAACGCACCGGGAATGCACAAATGAAGAGAGGCAGCAGACAGAACACGAAAAGCGACATATTCCAACTTAATTGAGGCGTAGTTCACAGAGAAATTGAATAACAACTCTGGGTTCTCAGCCCAGGAGACCTTGATATCTGCGTCCGCAGTACTTCACCGTGGGTTCCCGGGTCACCATGAATCTGGGGTGCCGAGAAAAACAAAAACAAAAAAACACACACACCAAGATGTGTGTGACGGTGTTGCCAGTGTGCCTTTGGTAAGGGCCGGGGAGGTCATGGCAGAAGGTGTGCACGTGTTTTAAACGTGGTTACTAGAACGGACACAAATCATTTTGAACCTTCGAACATGATTTACAGCAGACACGACAATAAGTCACAGAATGTCCGCAACTCGATGTTGCCTGTGTCAAATGCATATAAATACATTAGAGCATCAGCTAAATGTCTAATGGTTGGTACTTACACGTCTGTGAAGGTGTCAAGGGTCGTGTTGGGCGTGAACATGTCGATCAAGTTGATGATCTGCAAAACAAAATCAACATTATAATATTAATGCGACAACACAACAGAGGCGGAGGCCAAAACAAAACGCTACTCAGAAATATTGACAAAGCGGCCGCAAAGTCACTTCCGGAAGTGGTTTCCTACCTCCACTTCCGGGTGGTAAAGGCGGGGGAGTGGAGAGGGGGGGGGGGGGGTTAGCGAGTATCTGGCTAGGTGGGCAGCGAGTTTCTGTTCGGGTAATGAGTCTCTTGGTGTCTTTAGTGGGTGGTGAAGGCGGGGGAGTGGGGATGGGGAAAGGGGAGTATCCGGCTAGGTGGGTAGCGAGTTTATGTTTGGCAATGAGGCTCTTGTTGCGATGGTTGTGATTCTCTGGGTCAATGGGTGGGTGAGTAGAGTGTCTCCTTGGGTAGAGAGACTGGGTGTGTGGGTAATGAGCTTCCGGGCAGATTGATTATGGTAGGCAGTGTTGCTTAATGTCCTCAGATGTCAGTTGACATATTAGGGACAAGCTGTGACCAATGCCGAAGCATGGTTCAATATAGCTTTACATCCACGGAAACCAGAAGGCTCGTTGGGACGGACAGCCCAGGACGGCCACCTCGACTCTCACAAAGCTCCTGAACTATGCAGATGGATTATAAGTCGTCATGCTACGATAGTTGAAGACAGAGTTCAGGAGCTGTGTGAAAGTCGGGGCGGCCGTCCTGGGCTCCCGTCCCTAATAAGCCTACGGTTTCTGTGGACATAAAGCAACACCCAACCAACCATAGTTGAATACCAAACTCGAGTCAGTACAGCAGAAGTTTCTCAGCTGCGCTGGAGACATGTTTGGTTAATAGAAACTCCAGCAGCAATAACGTCATGTGGTTGAACGTTAATCGGGTGGAGCAAGTCCTCAGGTTTATACTAGACCAGGCGGAATTTACTCATAGTGTAAAATATAGTGTATGCGTGCTTGGCTGCAGACATGCACACACGCACGCGCACGTTCACACACACACACACACACACACACACACACCCTATGCATACACACACACTCATTGACACGCTATGCACAACACTCACACACACACACACACACACACACACACACACACACACACACAACACACACACACACACACACACGCACACACACACACACGCGCGCGCACATCTGACTGCATACCAAACACAGGGACTATTACAGTATTAGAGAATAAGCCACCGTTTCCTGTCCAACATTTCGCCCGTAAATGACATACAACAGTCCTTCCCTTGTTTTTCACGCGACACGCTTCATGACCAGCAACACATCCACCGTCTACACGTAATACTTCATCCACGCTCGACTGCACACTCACGTTTTCATGGTCGAAATGACGAAGCATGCGTATTTCTCTGTAGCAGCGCTTGGCAAAGATCTCATTCTGAAACGGCCGAGCCAGCTTCTTCAGGGCGGCCTTGCTTTGGTTGTTAGTGTTCTCTGCTGAGCTGTGGAAGAAGAAGAAAAAATATGTTGATGCATCACATCGGCGTGTTCAATCAGTGTGTTCTGTCTCAGTGGGTCACGTGGGCGTCACATCCCAAGCAAAGTCTGAATCACTGCAGTCTCTCAGGATGTTAGTAAGTAAATAAACATGGAGCTTAACGTCCACAGAAACCATAAGGCTTATTAGGGACGGGAAGAAGCGGGGGAGAGGGTAGGCAGGGGGGGAGCAAGGGAGATTTATACCTATCGCTACACTGTCACCACCAGCATGATTCTGCATTAAGATGGGCAGCAGACAGCCATTAAATTTTGAGTAGGAAGCGATGGCAAGTCACAAGACGAGGTCCACAATACCAACCTACCTTAGAGAGACCACACGGCTCATAGCGGTATAACCGAGTTCTCGATTTGAACATCCTGTCAACCGCACAGGGTCACGTAAGAACGATGAAATTCTGTCACAAGCAAACGCATATATGTCAGCCAAAATATGCAGACCCCTTTTCTATGACATCCAAATACACAAATTCAATCCCAACACAAATATAAAACAAAATAATACATACACAAATTTTCGAAGAGTTAGTCCCTTCAGCACTGCCCTTGTTAAAAAAATATTATAAGGCCAGGACATGCTGACATCGTCGGCCATTCCGTCTAATTAATCGATACTAAATGAAAGTATTAAACAAAGTAATGGATATAACAATTCAAAAAATAAAATAAAAATATGTAAATACATAATGGCAAATACCAGTGCCATATGGCAGCAAGTTGCGCATCAGCCAACTATCATCTCCTAGCAGCTCAATAATAGCCATACAAAAAAAGAAGAAGAAGAAGAGAAAAAAAGCTTAATTCTCTTTTTTAACCCCCCAAAAATAAAAAAATGTTGGAGACTTTCGGAAAAGGTCAGTAGAAAAATGACAAGACAGAGCATGAGGACTAGGCAGAAAAATGAGAGAGAAAATAGGAAAGCGGAATCAAATGACAGCCCTGAGATTCCAGACAGGAGGCAGAAATGAGACATCCTTGGCCTCCCTCCGGGGTGTCTCATGAAACGAGAAAGCGAGGCTTAGAGTGCGACGTAGATCACCCCGTCTCCATTCCTTCCCCATAAACGCCTGTCCCTCATACGCAGTATCAACATCGGTTTACGACATCCTTCCTGCACGGCGGAAGGGTGCCGGAAGGCGAGGCTTTGAGTATGACGTAGATTATTTTCAGGGTTTATACTCCCCCCCCCCCCCCCCCCCCCCCAACCCCCCATTCCTTCTCTCTTAACGCCTGCTTCCCTCATACGTTGCCTCACCATCGGTTTATGATAAATATCGGCGGAAGGGTGCCGGAAAACGAGGCTTGGATTGTGACGTAAACTATCTTGGGACTTGGTGTACACCCCCCCCCCCCCCCCCCCCCCCCCCCACCCCGCCTTCCTTAATCCCTGGCGCCCTCATACGTAGACTAATTGACGTGTTGTGAGCAATGCGAGCTCAGCCTCCGAAGAGGCGAAACACTGTAGTGATTAAGGGCAAGGCGTCATCATCGCGGCAAGAGCGAACAGTCTCGGTGCCTAACCCAAGCTACCACCACCATAGCTGATCGATCTCTGCATGCGGTCACCCCAAGGGCAGCGACGATGGCATCTGACCTCACGGGCGGGCAACCCACAGGCACTCGAAGTCTGTTTTTGGACATTTTTGTCTTTTTATAAATCACACCACTCAACCATTGTCATTCTATTTCTGTGGTCATGCAAAACAAATCTATCAAGCCACGTCATGTACCAAAGTGAGATTCTGGCAGCAGCTCCATTAGGACTGGTAGCGAGCGAGGTTTCGATTCCGTAGAAGGTGTTTATTATCAAGGCTGGAGGTCGATTCCCGGAATAGGTCTTGTCAGGGGCGGCTTCACCCGTAAATGTCAGCGTTTGAAATAAACGTGTGATAATTCGGTATGGCATACTGGTAAAGGCCCTCTCGTTAGCTTTACATAAATAAATACAGGCAAAAACACAAGCTCGGTTCGGCTTTTCTTCGCCTTTCTCGTCATACGTTTGTGGGTGTGTGTGTGGCCACCACCATGCGGTACTGTGTCGACTCAGTGGTGGACTGCACTGTGATTTTAGTCTTGTAGCAGCTCTACGCGTCATCTGATTGCAGCTAATTAATAGAGTCTCGCGTCATTACGTATTTCAAAGGAATTGTTCCAGATCAACCCGTCTTTCGCACCGCTGCTCAGGGTACGCTTTCACTAGCTCTTGAGGAAAAGATGGCGGCCACCGTTCGGGTTTTGGCACGCGGAATACTAATTGTGACGTTCTGATTGGCTGAAGCGATCGGGTTTTGGCACGCGGAATACTAATTGTGACGTTCTGATTGGCTGAAAGCGATCGGGTTTTGGCACGCGGAATACTAATTGTGACGTTCTGATTGGCTGAAGCGATCGGGTGATGGGCATCCAGGAACCAACTATGATGCATGCTGTCTCGTGACTTTCCCTACAAGTAATGAAACATTAAGGTTGCTCAAACCACTATCCCCCTTAGTGCAGAATTTTTCTGGTCGTGATAGTGCAGAGCTAGCTATAGATCCCACTCCAACTCACCTTCAGGGATCCCGGTTCCCGCCAGCACGTACCACTCCGGAGACGACGCAGCAATAGAAGAACATTTAAAAAAGGAACAAGAAGAAAAGGGTGAGAGAGAGAGAGAGAGAGAGAGAGAGAGAGAGAGAGAGAGAGGAGAGAGAGAGAGAGAGAGAGAGAGAGAGACAGAGACAGACAGACAGACAGACAGACAGACAGACAGACAGGCAGGCAGGCAGGCAGGCAGACAGGCAGACAGACAGACAGACAGACAGACACAGAGAGAAAAGGGGTAGGGGGTGGAAGTCTACTAACAAACAGTTTCGAACGCCAACCACACTTCGAACAACGTCAGTCGTTCTCAGTCAGTTCTTAGCATTTATCTTCTACCGTTTCGTCAATACATCCGTCTTGGTTTGATGCCTCCGTGCTACCCAAGGACGCAAAGGCAAGCTGCCGCCGGTGTAGACGAAACGATGGAAGTAATTTATCAAAAGAAACGGAAGAAAAAAACCTTCGGGCTGTCCCGCAGCATAAAAGCAGTCGACACATTAACTCCGCGAACTCTGCACGATCAATGGCCAGAAACGATGACAGCGCGTGCTGACAGTGGGAATTTCTGCTAGACAAAATGTCAGCAGCGCTTTGGGAGAGGGGGGGTGGGGGGGGGGGGGGGAAGTGTGCAGGAGGCGGCGAAACTGAAGGTATCGTCTTTTAGTTTGCTTCCCAATTCCCCTCACAGAAGGCTCGCAGCACACGCACACTCCAAGCAGCGAATACCGGTCTGCCCTCTCTGGCGTGTGATAGAGTGCCTTGAATGCAAGTTAAATATCATCTTAACGGCTACAGGTTTTTTCAGAACAGTCCCCAGAGCATGTTCTACAGTTCTGCCCCCTCTTCAGAGTTAAGCGAGAACGCAGTGCTCAGTGGCCCAAAGAAGCAACCCTGCAAGAACAGCTGTGGGTCAACATGGATGACCTCCTCAAGACCGCAACCTTCATCAAAACCACCGGACTGACCATTCCAGGCAGAACCGTGCTCGAATAGGAAGAAGAAGAAGAAGAGCTTCAAACCCACTGGAGTTGTGATCCGATACTGCGTCTTCTACTGCGTTCCTCTTTTTTTTTTCTTCTTTTTTTTTTTATTTTTTAGGTGATACAGCCGATGTTCGGAGGAGGAACCGCTTATGTAACCTTTTTCAACTGAGATCTCGCCACCCCCTTCGAGATCAGTGAAAAATAACAAACATTGCTTCACGACCACAGAGATCCTACGGACTATAAGGGACGGGGAGCAACCTCAACTTTCACACAGCCCCTGAGCTCTGAGAGATGTTCAGTTCAGTGTTTCTTAACGTCCGTCCACAGACCGTACGAACTATTAGGGACGGGGAGCCCAGGACGGCCACCTCGACTTTCTCTCTAGAGTCGAGTTGAGCTACATCCCCGCTCTCTCTGAGAGCTCGAGTTGAGTTGAGCTACATCCCCGCTCTCTCTGAGAGCTTGAGTTGAGTTGAGCTACATCCCCGCTCTATCTGAGAGCTTGAGTTGAGTTGAGCTACATCCCCGCTCTATCTGAGAGCTTGAGTTGAGTTGAGCTACATCCCCGCTCTCTCTGAGAGCTTGAGTTGAGTTGAGCTACATCCCCGTTCTCTCCGACAGCTTGAGTTGAGCTACATCCCCGCTCTCTCTGAGAGCTTGAGTTGAGTTGAGCTACATCCCTGCTCTCTCCGACAGCTTGAGTTGAGCTACATCCCCGCTCTCTCTGAGGGCTTGAGTTGAGTTGAGCTACATCCCTGCTCTCTCCGACAGCTTGAATTGAGCTACATCCCCGCTCTCTCTGAGAGCTTGAGTTGAGTTGAGCTACATCCCTGCTCTCTCCGACAGCTTGAGTTGAGCTACATCCCCGCTCTCTCTGAGAGCTTGAGTTGAGTTGAGCTACATCCCCGCTCTATCTGAGAGCTTGAGTTGAGTTGAGCTACATCCCCGCTCTATCTGAGAGCTTGAGTTGAGTTGAGCTACATCCCCGCTCTCTCTGAGAGCTTGAGTTGAGTTGAGCTACATCCCTGCTCTCTCCGACAGCTTGAATTGAGCTACATCCCCGCTACATCCCCGCTCCCGCTCTCTCATCCCTGCTCTCTCCGACAGCTTGAGTTGAGCTACATCCCCGCTCTCTCTGAGGGCTTGAGTTGAGTTGAGCTACATCCCTGCTCTCTCCCCGACAGCCCCTTGAATTGAGCTACATCCCCGCTCTCTCTGAGAGCTTGAGTTGAGTTGAGCTACATCCCCGCTCTCTCTGAGAGGAGTTGAGTTGAGTTGAGCTACATCCCCGCTCTTTTGAGAGCTTGAGTTGAGTTGAGCTACATCCCCGCTCTCTTGAGTTGAGTTGAGCTACATTTTTCCCCGCTCTTCCCTCTTTGAGAGCTTGAGTTGAGTTGAGCTACATCCCCGGGTCTAATCTGAGAGCTTGAGTTGAGTTGAGCTACATCCCCGCTTTTCTCCGACAGCTTGAGTTGAGCTACATCCCCGCTCTCTCTGAGAGCTTGAGTTGAGTTGAGCTACATCCCCGCTCTCTCCGACAGCTTGAGTTGAGCTACATCCCCGCTCTCTCTGAGAGCTTGAGTTGAGTTGAGCTACATCCCCGCTCTCTCCGACAGTTGAGTTGAGCTACATCCCCGCTCTCTCTGAGAGCTTGAGTTGAGTTGAGCTACATCCCCGCTTTTCTCCGACAGCTTGAGTTGAGCTACATCCCCGCTCTCTCTGAGAGCTTGAGTTGAGTTGAGCTACATCCCCGCTCTCTCCGACAGCTTGAGTTGATGCTACATCCCCGCTCTCTCTGAGAGCTTGAGTTGAGTTGAGCTACATCCCCGCTCTCTCCGACAGCTTGAGTTGAGCTACATCCCTGCTCTCTCTGAGAGCTTGAGTTGAGTTGAGCTACATCCCCGCTCTCTCCGACAGCTTGAGTTGAGCTACATCCCCGCTCTCTCTGAGAGCTTGAGTTGAGTTGAGCTACATCCCCGCTCTCTCGAGAGCTTGAGTTGAGCTACATCCCCGCTCTCTCTGAGAGCTTGAGTTGAGTTGAGCTACATCCCCGTTCTCTCCGACAGCTTGAGTTGAGCTACATCCCCGCTCTCTCTGAGAGCTCGAGTTGAGTTGAGCTACATCCCCGCTCTCTCCGACAGCTTGAGTTGAGCTACATCCCCGCTCTCTCTGAGAGCTTGAGTTGAGTTGAGCTACATCCCCGCTCTCTCCGACAGCTTGAGTTGAGTTGAGCTACATCCCCGCTCTCTCTGAGAGCTTGAGTTGAGTTGAGCTACGTCCCCGTTCTCTCCGACAGCTTGAGTTGAGCTACATCCCCGCTCTCTGAGAGCTTGAGTTGAGTTGAGCTACATCCCCGCTCTCTCCGACAGCTTGAGTTGAGCTACATCCCCGCTCTCTCTGAGAGCTTGAGTTGAGTTGAGCTACATCCCCGCTCTCTCTGAGAGCTTGAGTTGAGTTGAGCTACATCCCCGCTCTCTCTGAGAGCTTGAGTTGAGTTACACCTCTCTCTGAGAGCTCGTGTTGAGTTGAACTACATCCCCGCTCTCTCCGACAGCTTGAGTTGAGCTACATCCCTGCTCTCTCTGACAGCTCGAGTTGAGTTGAGCTACATCCCCGCTCTCTCTGAGAGCTTGAGTTGAGCTACATCCCTCCTCTCTCTTAACCCATCCTCCCTTTTTTCATAGATATATGAAAGAGAAAAAGATCGCCATAAATGCCGCAGCGATCGAACCAAAACTGTTTCTTCCATTGCACTGCACACTGCGCCGTGTCAAATGAAGAAACAATAAAAATGCCTAAGTTCTGCAGTTGTTGGCAAGCGGTCAGGATTTCTGTTTTCCTAGAGCTGTCTCAGTCCTTTCATAAACCCTTTCTTCAGTTCCGTTGCCCCGAGATACATGTGTGTGTGTGTGTGTGTGCGTGTGTGTGTGTGTGTGTGTGCGTGTGTTGTGTTGTGTGTGGTGTGTGTGTGTGTGTGTGTGTGTGTGTGTGTGTGTGTGTGTGTGTGTGTGTATTGTGTGTGCGTGTGTGTGCGCGCGCTTGTCAGTGGCGTGTCTGTGCATTTGAGTCTTTGTTGTCGAAATAGTAGGCGTGTGTGTGTGTGCATGTGTGTGTGTGCGCGTGCGTGCGTGTGTGTGTGTGTGTGTGTGTGTGTGTGTGTGTGTGTGTGTGTGTGTGTGTGTGGTGTGTGTGTGTGTGTGTGTGTGTGTGTGTGTGCGCGCGCGCGTGCGTGCGTGCGTTCGTGCGTGTGTGTGTGTGTGTAGCAGAATCTGTAAGCGCTTAAGACTACTACAGATCAGGCGCTAAGCGCCCATTATTATTCTACACATGGGTCCATCATCTTCGTGGCTGGTTATTCCAGGACATCACCAAAGCATTCCCCCCAACAGATGAACTGAATACTCAAGCGTGCGTTCACGCCTTCAGAATAACCAGTGGGGAGCGGCGATGGGGTGGGGGGGGGGGGGGGGGGGGGGGGGTGGTGATGGTGTTCTTGAGCTCAAATATTTGCCCCTTCAAAGCATGACTTCTGAAGTGCATGTGAGCTTCCGTAGGGCGTGTGTGTGTTGCATGGTGTTGCTATAGATTAATAGAGCCGAGTTGTTTGAGGCCTTCAGGGCAACACATCAGTGCATGTGGGAGTTGGTGTTATTATGGAGTCGGGCAGAGCTCAGGAGCCGTGTGAAAGGAGAGGAGGACGTCCTGGGCTCCCGTCCCTAATAAGCCTACGGTTTCTGTGGACGTAAAGCAACACTTCAACAACATAGAGCCGAGCTGTACCCCCCACATCAGGGCAAAACTTCCCTGAAGCGTGTTGGTGTTGTTTAAGAGCTGAGACCATCCCTTCAGGACATAATTATTTTTCTGTGGGTATTGGTGATGTTCAAGAGCCCGCCTACTTTCCCAGAGAACCTGCGCGTTGGTGGTACTTTTCAGCCGAGTTCCTCAGTCACCACACAGGGCAAAACCCGCCACCACTGCATGCGGGTGTTGGTTTTGTTTCCAAGCTCGGTTTCTTTGCAAGCGGGTGTCGGTTTTGTTTCCAAGCTCGGTCTCTTTGCAAGCGGGTGTTGGTTTTGTTTCCAAGCTCAGTCTCTTTGCAAGCGGGTGTTGGTTT